>CP053168.1:0-600000 GCA_014607495.2 Carposina sasakii | reverse complement strand
GCTAGAACTGCAGAATCCCCAAGATCCGTTAGTCAATTTGTAACATAGCAGGGGCAGAGATAAAAAAATCTGTGATCAGTTGCTAGCTTATCGCCTAAGAGAATTTTCTGTGATAATTAACTCCCTCATAGATATATTAAAACTTAGATATTAAGTTTTGGAAGGAGCTCGAATTTGGCATCTCCGTAAAGTACCTATCCAATTCCCATTTGCATAACTAAGTCCGTTGTTCTTTCAGTTGTGTCCATAACCTGCATAGCTGGTCTCGAAGTACTCCTGGCTCCCCTAATCTCATGGATGGGATACTCCAGAAGGCTGAGGGTGATTATGCTCTACCAGGTGGTGGGGGTAGTGCTGTCAATATCCCTTATACTACTGCCATCGGCTGGAAGTAATAACTCGACAGGTAGTGGTTTCATGTGCTATTTTACCTGGTCAGTTCCAGGGTTCCAAGTTATTGAAATTAGGGAAGTGTCTTTTAGGGAAGTCTTGAGGCTTTGTTCACATCGTTGTTAACAATGATGATGCCTTTCACACTACAGTTAATTATAGGTTTATCATACATACTTATCATATCATACATATGCTGGACGCCCTCCGGCCAGATGGACCGATGACTTAAAGAGGGCGGCTGGTAGTGACTGGATGGAAAAAACGGGAGGTCGAGCCTTGTGGCGTGCTCTGGGGAGGCATACGTCGAGCAGTGAACTGCAATAGGCTGACGAGATACATAGATATTCACAAGGGGGTAGCCAGTACTTCAGGATCGCGAAGGATATCCTGCAGCCACGTTTAGCATAGCGGGGTTAGATGTATGTGTTAAGATACAGGTTACTAGCTTATCGTCTGAAGGAACGTCTCTAAACTCCTTAGTCAACTCTTACAACATGCACGGAAGGAGATGCAGCTGATGTATTCTAGTGAAATCAGCACAGGTAGGTGTACAGGATGTTTTTTCGTTGCCACCCTTTACGAACTCTGTACATCATCAATTAAAGTAAGCTTATGCCAAAAAAATTGCTGGGAAACTATGTTTGTTTTAGTTTTTTTACAGACAGATTTTAATTCTTTTTCGTGAGAAAATCTTGTACACGCATCTATGTTGCATTTATGCAAAAAAACGCAGTCTATTTACTCAACTTTGGACTCTAATATCTTGGGAACCAGACACTTTCCAGGTATGCTTCCATGGAGAAAAATGATCGTGATGATGAGGAGATTTCGTAGTATTTAAGTGTGGGATTGGTTAAAAGGAAAGCGCTTCCGGACACACAGGGCTACTAGTTATTGTTTGGCACATGTATATTCCAATCGTTGTGTGAAACTTCGATATCACGTTCTAGGATTTGTATTGAACTATGGTTCTGTCTTGCGTCCGATAGGTGGCTCCGCTACATAGGTATATAATCTTCTCCCTGTTTCAGGTTTATGTGAACAGAGCGGGTCCAAGTGGCAGCAGCATCAGGGATTACCACCGCCACGATTGGTGAGATTGGTCTTCCTGGGTTCTTTTGCTGTGTTGAACCTTTTTGTGAGGGTTGGATGCTGGAGCCACGCGTTGGCCAAACTGGATGAGTATTCTAGTGAAACTGCCAGTCTAGATGTTGGTGAGTGTAGTAAATTGCTGATGTGTATTCCATTTTAGAGAACCTCTTTTGTTTTATTCGTCTATTTAAGACATATCGACAAGTGTGACATCTACGATATAGTTGATTTGTAATCAAGTAAAGGCGGGTCCACATAATTATACCTATCACTTGTCTGATCCGATCACGCGGTATATAAATATAAGGGAAGATCAGGATATTCAAGAGGAGACTTCAGCGTCTTGTTAGCTAAATTATACTATTGGTACTAGCGGACGCCCACGGCTTTGTCCGCGCAAGCTTTAGTTTTACCCGTTCCTGCGGGAAATTCGGAAAATTCTTTCTTATCAGATTCCTACATTTAAAGAATATAACCTGCAAGTTTTAGGTCACTATGATCATCAGGTACAAGCTGTGCGCCTGTCAGTAATTTAGGACATAGCTTTTTATATATATGGATTATGTTAAAATAAGAAGAGAACATTCAGATACAGGCAAAATCAGTTACCTCAACTGCCTGCTTGTTTACATATATAATAATAATAAATAATAAAATGTTGTCATGTGCGCTTTTGTATTACGTATACTAATTTTTTTCTCCTTTTTCGTTTTCTCCTTTCTAGGTATACTTGTATGCGCCAAAGTCCTGGGTCTATCAATGGCACCCTCTGTAGTAGGTGACCTATCCGTCGGGTCCTTGTGGTTGAAAATCATCTTTGTTCCCGTTGGGCTCATAATCCACACAATTCAGATGTTGTTAATCAAAGATGAGACCCAGGAGGGTGAGGATATCAAGCCCATGATACCGCAAAATGATCGAGGTGAGATGTCGGGGTAATGAGCTTTAAAGTGGGATCACGAGCTAAGCACCAAATTTGTTGAAGTTAATATTTAAAATTATACCTTTCAGGTTTCACGCCGACCCTGTTACGTGTCATCAGTAACAAAATAGTCATGTCCCAAGCCTTATCCGCTGGCTTACTAGCATCAGCTCTATTTGGATTCAGCTATAATGAAACCAATTTTGTAAAGGTAATTCCATTATTCTCTTTACCATCTTATAAGGTCATTAATTATGTCAGTAGATTCCACTCTAGGATATTCGTTCAGAAAAAAGCTACGTTTTTTATTAGGTTATTATTTTTCAGACGGCGTACAACCATGTAAGAGATCCCATCATGTCCATCAACTACGCGTTTATGGTCAGATACCACTACGTGGCTGCTCTTGTTGTTGTAAGTATTAGTTGCTACAAGCTCCTAAATTCAAAAAATATATTTTTCTCATTCACCAATAAATTATAATTATCTCTACTGGGATTTGAAGACTACTGGATATCGGCATGAGAAGATGAAATCAGTATTTTTATGTTATCATAGTTTCTTAAAATATCGGATTATTGCAATCGCAATGAGGCCGTTTCATGAATAAATACTGATTCCGATTAAACCGCAGCATGGTTCCGGCAGAGTAGAGTTTGTACTACCCCATGCGTGCCCGTGGGTATCGTACGAGGCGAGTAAGGGTTTCCGGGAGGTGGGCAGCAGCGCCTTCTGTGTTGACAACATAGTTCGAAAATCACACTGCGGCATAGAGGAATAAAATGTAGACATAGAGTGATAATGTCATACTAACAGTTTCGATGCACCATTAGATTGCATACGTTACAATACAATGTAGTACATTACTATACATTACACTAATAGAATCTAAGTGTCAAGGACTGGAATTGTAAGGCACCGAAAAGTCTAATGGTGCATCGAAACAGTTAGTATGACATTAGCACACTATGACATCTTATTCCTCTATGACTGCGGTCACCAACCCGCCTGCCCAGCGTAGTGACTATGGGCAAAACCCCCCTGTGGCAGTAGCCTTGTGGCGTGCCCTGGGGGAGGCCTACGTCCAGCAGTGGACTGCAATAGGTTGAAGACGACGAAGACGATAGTCTTGTTGATCAAAACCTTGATAAAATTTCTCAAGTAGTAGTAGGATGCAGGCCGCTTCCGACCGGTCGGAATAGAGGTTGTTGGGACATGGCCTAAATTCAGCAGTAGACTTCTCAAGGCCGAGAATGATGATGATAAATGATGATCTTGCACTAACTAAGTGCAAGATCCAAAATCATCTTACCAGAAACAAGATTACCTGAGTTCAATATAAATTTGTCCCGAACCTTTGTTTCTCCGTTCACAGTTCTTCGGAATATTATACAAGAAGCCGCTGATGATGCAGTTCAAGAAGTTACATGTCCTCGCCATGATCATCAAAGTGACCTTAATTTGCAGTGTCATGTATCTAGCTATGACACTATTAAACTGTGATAAAGGCTATATGGCTGGAGTAAATGGTGATACGTTTGTGCAGCCTGCTTGTAGCAATAATTGCAGGTAAGGATTGCTTTACTGAAAGATGTTTCTTTATATTCAAGTTTTTCTGGACAATTCAATAATAGATCACAATAGATCACCTTTGCTATTGCAGTTGTTACCTACCTACTACCGTACATTAACTATGTATTTCTCTAATCCAGATGTGCATCTCGTGCTGAATTCATGCCAGTGTGTGTATCTCAGAATCTCGTGACATATGCGTCGCCATGTCACGCTGGATGCAGTACTACAGCCACAGTCAATGGTTTACTGTAAGTTCTTGTATGGAATTGAATTTTATATTTTTATGGCCGGGGAAAGAAATTCACTACATATTATAAAACTGTCGCTTACCGCTGTCTGTCCCTATGTATGCTTAGATCTTTAAAGCTCCGTAACGGATTTTGATGCGGTTTTTTTAATGGATAGATGATTCAAGAGGAAGATTCATATGTACACATTCATGTATAATAAACAGGCTGTTCTCGAAGTAACGTTACATTATTTCTCGATGAAATCCGTAACACTTGTTCAATTGCCAGGACCCAAACAAATGGAAATATTCTTTTACAGAAGTTACACAAACTGCACGTGCACTGAAAGTGGCTGGGCGACCGTGGGTGCCTGCAGCGCGCGATCCTGTGCTGGTCTACTCGGCTTGCACGACTTGTTCTTTTGTAGTGCCATCTTATTTACTAGTAAGGGGAAGTCTTCTTTTCCACCACTTCCTATGAATGGCTGTTATGATATCAATTTCTATACATTCTATTTTGTCCTAAATGACTAATGAACCAACGCACAGCCTTAACGGTAGGTCATGGATATCTAAACTTTTTAGTCTGTGTTCTTTATATGACGTAGGACTGACGGTGTAAAGGGAAATTCTAAAAATTGCAGTCGAAATTGAGGGCATTCTACTAATCATACATGTATTATGTTTATATTTTTCGAAATTTCGCAGCAATTTTTAGAAGTTTCTCATGTTCAAAGTTAAATCTGGCTCTAACCCTTAGATTTTTTTTTGCAGAATCATCTCGTGCTCCATTCTTATTTTTTTTTCAGATAAATCAACTTATTTATAATTCTGTCTCCAGTTCTGGCGTTCTCAGCCCAGCTGGTGCTTATCTTGCGGACAGTGGACCCTCGCGACAGGTCCGTCGCGATCGGCGTCTGCAGCGCGACTGTGGCTTTGCTAGCATTTGTTATTGGCAACATGGGGTTATATGCTGTTAGACGTAAGTTTTGGTGACTACCCTCGTTTTATGATCATTTTGGCATATAAACTAATATATTCTAACGCAATTTACTTTATTAATCCAATATGAAGTCCTGCGGTTTTTAAAGGCTTAGCCAAATGGTCTTTATTATCTTCTCATTCGTAGCTGCTTCTTAGACCCGTGATAGTAACAGTAATATCCAGGATTGAAGTACTTACCTAAAGTTACATGATCATCTTGCAGAATCCACCTGCCTCTGGTACGAGGGTGTGACCTGCCAGCTCCACAAAGTCTCCTTCCAGCATTGGACAGGTGGCTTCAGCACGACCCTGACCTTTCTCTCTGCCATTATAACCATCCTTACCCTGGTCTGCAGCAGACAGAAGCTGAGGGAAGAGAAAGTGGAAATGGTGCCAGTTGAAACACGAGATGAGACTGCCGCTTAGCTGTTTTAGGATATCGAATATTGTGTTAACTTATGACCTTGGGGTAACATTTACTATCCATGGGTCTTTTATAGGTACTACAAATTAGTGAAGGTAATTCTTTCTGTCTTTTGTTTTTTACAACAGAACGGCTGAATGGATTTTGGTAAAATTTGGCAGTTCCTATTGTATCTATGGCAGGCAGCAGCGCCTCCCGTGCTGACAACATATTCCAAAAATTACACTGCGGTCACCAAACCCAAAAACCCCCTATGGTAGTAGCCTTGTGGCGTGCCTTGGGGGAGGCCTACGTCCAGCAGTGGACTGCAAAAGAAGAAGATTGTATCTGCACTTCTGAAATGCTCAAATTCGCCCAAGTTTATGAATGATCTGACTCCCTCGCGAATTATTACTTACTACCTATAGAGACGAAAGATGTTCATAAATCGCATTTTTGTGTTACTATGTTATGTTAAACTATGTTAGGTATAGGTTTTGTATAGTTTTGTTATTATTAAGACAATAATAGTTTATAAAAAATGTTAAATAAATAAGATATTGTAAGTTAATAGTGAAAGATTTTAATTTGGTCACGGCCCAACACGTAACTTTCTATATTTTTTTTAGTAGAACAGCACCATCCTATGTCTGCTCATGGGTATAGTAAAAGGCGATTAAGGTTTCCTGGAGGTGGGCTGCAGCGTCTTCCGTGTTGACAACATAGTCCAAAAATCACACTTGCAGTCACAACGCTGGTGACCATGGAGAAGAAACAAAAGAGGAGAAGCGGCTAAGTATATTTTCATACAAAAATAGTGTGCCGCTGAGCGGGTGTGAAGTATGGGACGAGGGGAGCATCCTAACACTGTAGCCCTGCCCATTTACATAGAAACCACCTTCTAGCCAAACTACTTGCATAAGCGTGTGGTTACAGCTACTGCGTTACACTCATTGGCCCTGAAGCTCCTCCCCTATCATGACGTCATGGCCTCACGATTGCCACACGACTCAGTTCATAGTCCCACCTCCTTTTTTTTATACCTTCTCCATGGTTGTGACTATGGGCAAAAGCCTCCCCTTGTGGGGTGCTTTAGGGGAGGCAGTGGACTGCAATAGGCTGAAGTATGATAAAGTCGCCCTTCACGTATAAATAAATAGATATTTGTGTGTAATTATTTATTCATTATGAAATAATTCTTATATTGTACTTATCTACACAAAGAAAATCATTTACAAAGTTACGCTTACCTCTAACAAAGATCTTTTCAATCAGGTTATTTTCCTATCCTGATTTAAAGTAAAGATTATTTAATTAATTTTTTATTTATTTATTTCAAGTAACAAATGAGTCATAGGCAATACAATACTATTCATTACAAAAAATTACATTACATCTCAAGTCAATTACATTACATTACATCATGTCAAATTAAATTACACAAATACACAACAGGTCAACAAAACAACAACACAAGGTACTTAGATCACTTTCCTTTATCTGCTCCAAGTGTTAGTGATTAGATGTCTCATTAAACACTGGTTTAAATACAGACAGTCAAATCGACTCGACTCGATTTAACTTACACACACTAATTTGCCTAAATTGATTACATTTCTAGTGGTTAGCTAATTATAGGTAATGAATGTAAAGACATTTCTGATATCGATCAATGCCTATTATATCTAATTAGAGCAATATCATAGCTTGTGGAGTTCATATCATAAAACTTACAACTTTATAGAATTCTTCACAACAAATTAATTTTTTGCCATACATGAGCAGTACCTAAGGTGTAGCAGAAGGGGTACTTAGGTAGAAATGCTAATAAAGTTAGCCCACTGGTAGTATTTTTCCAGAAAGCACGGCGAAATCAACGTCAGTTCTCTAAGTAGTCTGTGGCGAAATCCTAAGCAACTCAGGAATATGACATACTTACAATATTGAATAATAAACATGTGATTTCGAGTCTCATATTTAGTGATAGGTTCTTTATAGTGGACTATTTTCTAAGCATTTTGCTAAACATAATTAATTATAGGTATACCTACCTTTTGTTCCTGTTACAACCTGTAGAAACATCCTTTACTCAGAAACAAACACTGAAAAATTCATCTTTCCAAGAGGTTAGCAGGGCTTAATAGCCATTAGGAAATTCAAATGCGGGTTCTCGAATGGAGACCGCGCCTCGGCAAGCGTAGCGTTGGACGCCCTCCGGCCAGATGAACCGATGACTTAAAGAGGGCGGCTGGTAGTGACTGGATGGCGAATACGTGAAAATTGAGCCTTGTAGCGTGCTTTGGGGGAGGCCTACGTCCAGCAGTGGACTGCAATAGGCTGACGACGACCCTGCAGTAGCAGAGCTGAATTCTGCGTCCTCCCGCGCTCCGCACCGCACTCACACACTCACATATTCTCAGTTTCCGCTGTCGCATTACTATCAACTATCGCTATTGCTAGCGCTTCTACAGCTTACGTCATCAGCCTACAGCTCAGTATTCACCAATCCATTGGTATGAGATTGAATTTCCTCCGTCTCTTCTTCTACCAGCGTCTGTTTATTGAAGATCAGGGTGAGGATCGTGATGACCAGCGACAGGAACGCCGAGGAGGCGCTGAGGCCGCCTATCCAGTGCTGGTAGCTGTCCATCTGCAGCTGGCAGGTGGAACCCTCATGCCAGAGACATGTGGATGCTGTAAGATAGATTACACGTTGTTATATTGGTCCTTGGGCCTTCCTTCGATACATTTGTTCTTCGATTTTGTGATTTTCGAACCTACTTTTTGTAGGATCTGTGCATTGCGCTATTGCAATCTGTACGTTCTATTTTTCTCCTACAAAAAATCACTCACCCGATTGTCTGATGTGGGCGATAAGTGGGTGGAGTCTTTAGCCAATAAGATATTTGTAGCAGAAACTTGTAAGTCCCTATCTATGTAGTTTGGATATTAACATACAGAACTATCACTTTAAGTGCTAATCATAAAATCATGGATAATCTACTTACTTCTAATAGCGTAAAAGACCATGGTGCCAATAACAAAAGCTATCAATGCCACAATCGAGCTGCAGACGCCGAGCGCGACGGACCTGTCGCGAGGGTCTACTGCCCGCATGATGAGCACCACCTGCGTCATGAACGCCAAGACTGGAAAGGAGGATCAGGGTTATATTAAGTAGCTATGCGGACCTTTAAAGATGATGATGATTGGATGTAGATACCAGTTTCTATAATGGCAATCAACTATTATTACGTAATTAAATAAGGTGAATTCCATTCTCATTATCTGATATTTCATCTAGGTACACTGGGCTTGTGAGAGTCTTGACAAATACATGTCTTAATGGAGAAGTGTTTTTATAAATTTATCTTAGTCAAGATATTATATATTATAAAATTATTAATAAAGAAAATGGAAAAAATTCTTCCCACTCGGATGAAGAATTTTTTCCATTTTCTTTATTCATAATTTTATAAAATACATTTTTCTTATACATTATTCTATAATGCACAAGAAAAAGCGCAAAATCAGGTGCACTCTGCAGGTGCAGGTGAAAATCAACGAGTCTATGTACTTTTGGAGGCATTGAAATTCTGCCCATATAATTAGATTAAAGTTGCATACATTAATAGCAGCAGGCCAAGCATTCTAGCATATAACGCTTTACTTTAGTAGATACGAGATATACTTTCGATACAGTATACTAATAGTATATGAGGTAATAGTTTAGTCATAAAATAGGTATACTTACTACTAAATAAGGTCACACCAGAGAAGAGCAGGTCGTGTAAGCCGAACATGCCGGCGCAGGAGCGTTCATTGCAACCGCCGACGGTTGCCCGCCCACTTGACGAGCAAGTGCAGTTTGTGTAGCTCCTGGAAAAAGATATTCATTTTAAATAATCTAAACCGTTTTACTCAGGGATTTTATAAAGCCTCTAGTTTCAAATTCAATTTGTCCGAAGTTTTCCATGCATTTACTCACCAATTTAGGAGTATGTTAAAACAATCTGGACTAAACATTTCTTGAAAGGTATCTGTAGACAGATTTCTTGGAATCATCAAAGCAATTTATTCTTTCTTTATTCTTTATTGCACATACACAAAAAGAAATATGGCATACAACATTAAAGAAGAGATGCATGTACAATGGCAAGCTTATCTCTACCAGAGATCTCTTCCAGCAAGCCAAGTAAAGAGAAATTGTTAACAACAGGGTAACATGTCCAAATTATCCAAAATAACCCTCTTTGTATTTATGACGTGGAAATCCAAATATGATACGCGAAATTACAGAACCAACTATAAGTGGAATATAATTTCATCCCGAGGGCAGAACAATAAAGTTATTATTTCATTATTTTACAGATTCCTATAACTAACTTAAAAACTACTTAGATCTAGCGTGCATATGGGAGGTCGGTTGACCAGTTCCGGTATTACAGTATGGTCAATCGGTCTCCATTATCAGGTAGCATGCCCAAAATGCTGGCTGCGTTGCCGCGCTGGATAGCTACGTTAACTATATAAATAGTTTTCCTGAAGAGTTCTAGTGGTACTCATCATCATCAATAGGATACCTACAGCAAACCTTCAACTCTCTCAGTAGTACTGCATCCAGCATGGCACGGGGACGCATATGTCACGAGCTCATCCGAAATGCAGACGGGGAAGAACTCTGAACGCGATGCACATCTGGATAAAATGATAGGAAAAAATTGCAGATAAGCAAAGATCCAAGGAAGGCAGGGAATATTGACGCTGTTACTTTTTCCCTCTTGGGTAATTTGCTATACGATCGAGATTTAAATCCAGGATTATTGGAAAAAATTTCAATTGTTTTCATAAAAGATTTGAAATTGAAATAATTAAATCTGCAGATTTATCTTGCATTTGGCTGTAATTTATGCGATCACGACTAACCACTATTGGAGAAACCGCTTCCAAGCAATATTTGAAGGTCCGAGAAAGCCAAAGAGGTCAGGAAGGCTACATCAATTTTGATAATTCCAGATCGGATTTATTCTATTTAGGATCTAAAAAGAATCGATTTAAGAGCTTATGGTAAGGATCCAGATTCTCAAAATTGATCAGAAGCTGTCAAAGCAAAACAGGAGGTAAACAAATAAACAGAATAAAAACTAAGCACATCTCACCCGCAGTTGTTACTGCAAGCAGGCTGTGTGAACGTGTCTCCAACAATTCCAGCGTTGCTTCCCTTGTTGCAGCTGAAGACGGCCATAGCCACGTACATGATAATACATATTACCGTCACCTTGATCACCGTTCCGAGAGCTTCCTTCTTTTGGTACTTCAACATCATTGGCTTCTTGTAGAGGATTCCAAGAAGCTGGGAAAGAGGCAATCAGAATTTTTAATGGTAGAATTAGGAGCACTAGTTTTATGATACTTTTGGTAATTATGGTAGGACGGAAATAGAAATATGACTATGAACTTCAGGGACTGCTAGAGTCGAATTTTAGGTAGAGCGGCATTGGTTATAGGATAGATAGGATGAATGTAAGAAACTTACTTGCTAATTTACTAGATACGTCTTGTGCCCTATAATAATTCATGTGTGCATGGCTAATCTCCGTTGAGATTAGCCGATGTCAGCTGTCACCGATGTATAATCAAGGCAGAAAGCTATTCAGTATACCTAAGTTTACTACTCGTATTAGGCAATTTCGAATTGGAGAACGTAACACCTACCTCTAATTCCAACATTATAAATACAAAAGTAAGTTTGTTTGTTACATACTTCTTTACGCTTTATTTACTCAAATAATCTCCCTGAAATTTTGCAGAGCCATCTACAGGACGCAAAACGAACCATAGAAATCATAGAACGTGATATCGAAGTTTCTCACAATGATTGGAATATATACATGGACTGAAACAACAATTAGTGGCCCATTGGGTCCGGAAGCGCTTCCATTTTCACCACCCCACACCACTACACAAACCGACATGGTAGTTGGGAGTACGTCAGTTGACATACTGTAGTCCACGCATACGGAGTTGCCGGTAACAGCTCATCAGTTAGTAATAACTAAATTTAAGCTTGCACGTGCCATACTTACAACCACAGAAGCGACTACAGCATGGTATCTGAGGACATCGGCATAGTTGATGGGCACTGTGTCATCTCTGACGTGGTTGTATACCGTCTGAAAATAATAATCATTCAATCAATACTAGCATAATATATGCCTGCTGTATTTTCGGTATTCTTATTAGGTATCAAATCAAATGTGTTTATTTGTGGATCATAGGTTAGGAACGTTTACATAAAATAAGTATCTAAGAAAGAAAGTGGGTCTAACCTTAACAAAACTAGTCTCATTATAACTGAATCCCCAGAGAGCAGTCGCCAGGAAGGCGATGGAGAGGGCCTGAATCATCACCAGTCTGTTGCTGAGGACTCGAATCAAACTCTTTCCAAATTCTAAAAAAAACCAGTAAAAAAAATTAATAAAAAGCTTAAAAAAACTAATAGGTTATCCCGGAAGTCAAAGTCTATGCAAGCGATGATCATCATGACAATGATGATACAAAGAATCATTGCTTGTTAATAAAATAAACACTAGTTAATTTATCAAGTTTTTAAGTTTAGTGTCTCAAAAATAAATTCAATGGGAGCATAAATTTTGTTAGTTTAAGGTGTCATAGTTCACGATTTGAGGATAACCTATGGCATACTGCGTTAACATAAAATCATGTAGTTGAGTAACGTTAAGAGTCAGCATATAGCTCGAAGAAAAATATATCTCACCTCTGTCATTCTCCGATATCTTAGGCTTAAGAGCCTCATCTTCCTGGCTCTCCTCTTTAACTCGCCATAGGAGGAGGTGTTGGGCAAAGTAAATAATAAGCAATAACATTATATTCGACCATGTAATTCCTTCGGATAAGTCTCCAACCAAGAATGGTCCAATAAGAAGTCCCAAAACTTTACTGCACATGACCACACCTGAAATGTAATAAAGAAGAATGTGAAGACATGGCTAAGATGATATTTTGTGGCATACTTGCGGAGACCTTAATTTAGCTGTATGTCACTATATTGTTGTTATTATTGCCTTAATATAGCTGTTGGTCTTCCTAATACCAAATAAATAAATATTATCTCCAGTGGTATCATACGTTGTCATCTGCTTGTTGGACAAATTTATTTTGAATCAATCTCATTCCAGTACCTAATAGGCTCTCATAGATAATCTTTTCTTAAGTCCATCAATACATATTATGTAAGTATCTAAATTTAAACTATTCAAATTCACTATGACGTTAACATATACGTATATTATCAAATCGTCAAATCTGTCTAGTCTGTTTCTATATTCTGGCTTAGCAATCAAACAACATTGATCATATTTTCTTAGTAAACTCACCAAAATTAATACTGGATGTTTCACTGGCATACTCGTCCATCTTCGCCAAGCCATGACACCAGGTCCCAACTCCAATGAACAGGTAGACTAAAGCAAGACAGCTCAAGACAGCTAGCCTAGTGATAGTGGCTGTGGTTATCTCCGAGTCGTTTACTGATGCACTAGGGTCGCAAAAATCTGTAGCAGAAAAAGTATCTTATAAGAGACCGGATTATAAAGGATTTAGCACACTGGATGCGTTCTGCGGTCAGCGGTCAGATCAAAGTTGAACGCTGCCCGCATTATACAGGGTGTTTGTAACAGCTAGGCAAATATTGATATGGCGAGTCCAGACCATGATTCTGAGGCGAAAAACATTAAAAAATTTCGCAGGAAAATTTCAAAATTTTCCGACATTTTTTTCATATTTTCAGAAAAAAAAAAATTTAGTTCGTTTATTAAGGCCTTAGATAATGACTTAAAAATATAATATGATTTTGAAAAAAAAGTTCAAATAGCTGCTCAACCCTAATGAAGAGTCACAGGTGATCCAAAAAACAGCAATGTGTCACACAATAACCAATAAGCCCATTTAATTAGTCACAGGATCGCCCGATATAATTGGCGCGGAGAGCAAAGATTACTGATACGAGTAATCAAAGCAAAAATACATTTCCTGTGAGTAATAACGCTGTCGTATAACTCAACATAATGGTACTTGTTCAGCATTTCAGTATTTGCCTGGCTGTCACCCACACCTTGTGTATGAACGACATTATGGTCGATTCCGATTGTCACACTTAAACCTAAACTTAAAGTTAGTTCTACCTGTCCCTTTCTGTCTCAGCCATTTATGTTAAAGATGGAATGGGATAGACATGACAAATTTCGGAAAACCTAAAAGGTAGGATCAATAGGAAGAAGAATAGGACGAGTATCGTTTAAGATTAAGAAGTAACAAATACATTTATCTACTAAAACCAACAAAGTATCTCAATTCTACTTACTTGAGCTCACATTTCCAGCAGATGGCAAGAACAGGACAGTAATCAGAAGCACCAAACCCAAGAACTGGTAGACCTTGATCATCCTCAACCTTCTGGTATATCCTATCCAGGAGATAAAAGGTGCCAATATAACTTCCAGACCAGCCATGCAGGTTATAAACAGATCTGGAAAAGAAGGTTAAAGTTATGTAACTATTGTTAGACCCTTTGAAAAAGTTCTTTTAGTTCTATCGCAACATTGCTTTTTACATCGTGTAACATTATGGATGATCAATAAAAAAGGTACTAATTTGAATGGTTATAAAATGTTGTTCATAGTTTGTATTCAAATCAGTAATTTAGATCTAAATTAACCATAATCTAAGAGATATTCGAAGTGGAGCTTTGGCCAAGTAGACTACTACCAACATTGCCAATCATGTTGTCCATAATACTAGTGGACGCCCGCGACTCCGTCCGCGCGGACTACAGAAAAAACAAAATGTCGAAATTATCCGGGATAAAAACATTTTCCCGGGATAAAAAGTTATATGGGACCTGTCACAATATATTCCTGAAAACTTCATCGAAATCGGTTCAGCCGTTTCTGAGATTAGCGTGCACAAACGCACAGACAAACCGACAAACAGACAAAAATTCCAAAAATCATCGTTTTGGGTTCTATTGCGTTGATAAAGGTCTCCTATTATATTTTTTCTCATATATCTTCCATGTACAGACAGCGATCCGTTACATTTTTATTCTATGTATAGATATTGTCTCTAGAGATAGTTCTTTGTATAAAATTGAATTTATCCTTTATATTTTTTAGGTCTCCATTCGTTAGTCTTTCGTCTCACCAGATACCTAATAACCACTACCAAAGGTGTTTTTGATATCTCCTAGTTCTATTGAGAGAATCTTACCTCCAGTATATCCCGGCAGTTGCCCCACCTTGACGCTGGCCACCACCATCTGATAGAGCAGGACGCTGCTCAAGCATGTCGCTAGAGTCGTGCCCATCACGATCCCTCTGAAGGACTCCGCGTTGAAATCGCCTCTCGTGAAACATCCTCGTTTTGCTGAAATTAGAATCTTATTTGAAAAAAATCGATTTAGATATTTAACGGTAACTGGTTGCGCGCCACTTTTTTTTGAATAAATTACATAACAAATTTCAAGGCGGACTAGGTATGCCAAAGGCGCGAAGCAAGGTCTCTGTACCTTAATTTAAATTATCTCCGCATCTAAATTTTGATAATTGATTTTAGGATAATTACAAAACTTTTTATTTACCAGCCATGAAAGACCATAAGGTTTAGATAAAGTAACGTAAGTAAAAAAGTAAGTGATCTTGTTTGTAGAAAGGCACAGGAATGGTAGAAGCTAAAATCAAAAAACATACTTTTTATGATAAGCCTTCGAGTGCCCTTAGAATTATCTTTGGAAGATGATATTAATATAAAACGATAACAATGTCGCAATAATCCAAGATATCAATAATCTAAGGACTGATGCGACAAAAACATCGAACTAGATTCTACGAGCGTGTCGCGTGTCCATTTGGCGTAAACTATTAGATAATCTTTTTTCCGTGGGAAATATGGAAAATTTCGTTCTTCTTTGCCACATTACCGCCAAATTAAAGCTATCCCTACAATATAAACATAACAAATACGGTCGTGTTCCAAAAATGAGGTGGCCAGAGATCTGCAGAATTACAAATCATATCCTGCAGTCACGTTTAACAGCTCTCACTGCCCAGTAATTTTGGATGTGTATATATAGTTCGGCTGTCAGTCAATTAATAGGTCAGTCACGGATCTCTCCGTTGATTGTTATATTTATTTATTACTAGCAATTGTTCGCGACTTCGTTCGCGTGGTCAGCAGCAATGACTTAAATATCCGGATTTTTTTTCACGGAATATAAATTAATTCAAAATATACATTTCAAATCAAATATATTTTACTACCCCATTTTGCGAACACAGCTGTATTTGTTGTACAGGGTGTTTGTGACAGCCAGGAAAATATTGATACCATGACTTCAGGCCATGATTCTGAGGCGGAAAACACTGAAAATTTTCAAAGACTTTTTTTCATATTTTCAGAAAAAATTACTTTAAATCGTTTAATTAGGCTTTAGATCATGACTTAAAAATATTTTTTTTTACCAAAAGATGGTTTTCAAAAAAAGGTGCCCTTAAAAAAGTTCAAATTACTGATCAACCGTAATGGAGAGTCACAAGTGATCCAAAAAACAGCAATGTGTCACACAATAACCAATAAGCTCATTTAATCAGCTGTGGATCGCCCGATACAATTGGCGCAGAAAGCAAACTGTTACTGACAATCAAATCAATAATAATATTTCTGCGAGTAATAACACTGTCTCTGTATAACTCAACACAATGGTACTTGTTCAGCATTTCAGTATTTGCACGGCTGTCACCGACCCCCTGTATTTATGTTATAGATAAAGCTATAATTTGGCAAGAATGTAGCAAACAAGCACAGACTCTAGTCCAGACTATTTGTGTACGAAATTTCATTTAAATCGGTTATGTACTTTTGGCGTGAAAAGGTAACAAACAAAGAAAAAAAAATTACTTTCGCATTTAAAGTTGGGATATACAATAAGTACCACAGTATATTTATTACCGTAAAATAAAAATATTCCTTTTTAGATGATTGCTTTATGTGAATATATTTCGATGTAGGTACAAATTACTTAACTTACTTAACTTAATTTTAACCCGAAAGCACGGTTTGCGAGAGGTCGTGAATTCAAATCTTACTCGGGTGTTTTTTAAATTTTCTTAATAATATTTTAAATTTTATTTGTAATTAATACAATTCGTGTCTGTAAAAAATAATTATAAGCTGTTGGTTTCGATCAATAAATAAATAAAATAGTTGATAATAATAAACAAACCTGAACTACCCATTTTCAACCCCTGAGGAAATTGCAAGATATTAAAAACAACAATTTAGTTTACCAATAAACTGCACCGTTTTATCAAAAAGCGCTTTTCATTCATTGATTTTATGTACTTAACACTACAAATAAATTTGACTGTTTTTAAACTTATTTCAGTTTTTTTAATAACACTATGCAACCGTCGGTATTAGGTCCGACTTATGATTAAATTGAGGTAACAGTTCACCTATGTTTATAACTATACATTAGATAACATATTGCCATATCAGATATGTTATGATATCTCTATTACTTACCTATTTAACTATCGTTGATCGTCCCAAAAGGAATCATCTTATCTTTGCCGAAGCATGAGGTGGATGAGATAGATATCTCACTTAAGCGACAAATTCCCAGGGCTTTATAATAACTACGTAGACAAAGTAAGTGTATGTACTTGTAAAAACAGAACACTGGTTATACGAGTAGCGCAAATTCATTCGGTACCGACTCGAGAATGAGACACTGTTCTCCATCCCAAATCATCAGCCAGACATCCAAAGAGCTTGCGTACCTATTACGTACATAAATAACCCCATAGGGGTAGACATACACTACAAGTCTCCATTTAGATGGGTGTGCTCTGTTCCCCAATTGGAATAGTCAGAAGTACAGAATAACGAAGGAGATGGATGAGGACATGTTGCTACCTCATCGCCTGAGAGAACGTCCCTGAGTTTTTTAGTTGACTCTTAAGACATACATCGAAGGTGATGCAGCTGATATATTCTAGTGAAACCTCAGAAGGGTTGGCATCAGGCCGGCAGCCGGCCGTAGAAACTAATGCCAAAACTTTGGCAATATAAGTTTCGAATGAAACCATACTACGCCCGCGCTGACCCCTAAATAAATAAATAAACGACACAAAACCTTAGGGATATTAATGTGGGACTAGGTCAATGTGTTGTGAAGTGTGTGAATATTTATTATTATTATTATTTAATAATGGATAAGGGCAGGAAAACGATGATGATGATATTCTAGTGAAAGCCTAGATCAGCCCTCATAGTTAATTTTACGATCATATCTCCAATGTTCAGACAGACATTAATTATATTATCTATAGGTAGATAGCTAAGCATGAGCCTTCCTCGTGATCAGGTAAGTCGATACAAAGTGTGTAGGTAGGTACGTATTTTTATCGATAAATAAATATCCTAGCTAGCTTGTTTATTTATTTATTTATTAATCTTTGAAATAAACAAAAACATCTATTCCGGTCTAATAATAAATGATAATGTGCTTATTGTTTTGTAGAATAATTAATTTTGTAATTCGCAGGAATACCTACTGTGGGTTCCTATTAAATATACCGTTTCGTAATGTATTGTAACTGTTAAGGTATTTTTAAATTACTCACATTTATTTTAACACAACTTTTTAAAGAAATTCATAAAAGTCACGTGTACTAATCAAAATCTAATCGGCCAATTATGTTCTTGTTTTGATAACTACAATAATTAATATAATTGTAGGTATCTTATCGCTGTAATGACATTGCATAAGCAAAATTTGCGCTTATCTAACATAATATTACCTACTTGAAGTTCCCAAATATTTATTTACAAAGTTTGGATTCCGACACAAGGGTATCCAAAAATATTTACTAGTGATGTGCCGGAGATCCGTATCACTAGTAAATATTTATATAATAATGTATATATCGATATACATTTTTAACGATCCGGCACATCACTAATATTTACAATGCTAAAAAAATCGCGGATTCGGCGGGAAAAGCTGGAAGGGTGCAGGTGTAATTTTCTTGTGAAAATCAAAAATTATTTGTAAATGGCTTGCATGTGTCCGTAAAGTGATGTTTTCTGGTAGATAAGTTATATTTTGATTACTTATGATGTGAATCTAGTGCGTGTGCATGGTTTTATACGCAGGTAGTAGAAGTCTACAAGACTACAAAAATATAATTCCATTCGCATTTTTAGCCGTGTGGTGTCGGCAGAGTGGAATAGCACCATCCCATATCTGCCCGTGGGTATCGTAAGAGGCGATTATGGGTTTTCACCAACCCGCCAGTCCAGCGTGGTGACTATGGGCAAAAACCCCCCCTATGGCAGTGCTTTGGGGGAGGTCTACGTCTAGCAGTGGACTGCAATAGGCTGATATGCGTTATAACGGATGGCAGAAATATGGTCTCGATTCGTGGAAAACTTTGTACGTACCTAGTGTCACCGATCGAAATGACACGACAATTAGATACTCAAATGGGCCATAATATGTGAGACACAGCTAACCTAGGTCTACCTATATGAAACATAGTGGACGCCCGCGACGGCGTGGATACGGAGCCTACTATATGTCGCGGTTGTCGTAAAAAATTAATTCGGAATCGATTTCCCAATGAACTTCAGAATGTTTAACCGTTTTCGTACCCTTATCATATTTTTTCTATTCTCAGAAACAAGGAATTTCGGGAAACTTTTTAGTCCTCCCTCGTGTCCCCAGAGGTACATTTATCGGTTTTCGTAAAAACTTTATGATGTTTTTAGTATATAATGCCCGATTTCAGCTTCATATGTATAGCTTTTCGTATAAAATTCCCGTTGGTCGCCTTCCCGTGGGATCACAGTTGTAATCCAATAAGGCTAACGGTAAAGAATGATCGGTCCATGTTTTTGACGTTTTCCTCTTTAAATATTAGAACACGGATGATGAAGATTAATGGAATGCACCCTATGAAACAAGGAAAAATTAGAGGTCATTTATCGTTTATGTTATTAAGTACGGTATTTGAGGGGGGATAAGTAATTTATTATGATTTCTTTGTCTGTACTGTCTGCACACTCACAGCTCAAAGGTATGAAGACCAGTGAAGACGCAGACCGCAGCGTGTGTAGTTCCAGCGCTATTATTGTCCGTTTCATAGAATAGTTCCGATGAAGGATGGCGCTACTATGTGTACCCACATTTTCCGTGTCACTACATACAAAAAAATTTAGTTTCGAAATCAGGCATAAGTATTATTCTATAAAACTGAGTTTAACAACAGCGTGCCCAGAACGTCCACCGGGCTATCCACGCCTGCCGCTTTGTCAGTCAATGCAGTTTTGTTTTGCCTTTTTACCTACCGGGATTGGCTCACCACTCATTCCCGCCACTGCAACTCCTGTAAGCCAGGATCAAGAGAGGCGACCAGAAAAATGCAAACAAAGCATAGAAAATCCCGGGGGACCTAACAAGCGGCTACAAAGTATTACATACATACATATATAATCACGCCTTTATCCCTTACGGGGTAGGCAGAGCACCAAGGGCCCGGCCGATAGAACCACATGGTGCCACTTCTGACCAATTTTCAAGGTAAAGTATTAAACTAATAGAAAAACAGAATACTAACCGAACTTGTACATCTCAACTATACCCTCAAAATTGGTCAGAAGTGGCACCATGTGGTTCTATCGGCCCTTTATCCCTACCTCGTAAGGGATAAAGGCGTGATTATATGTATTTATGTATGTAAAAACAGAATGTGAAGTATGAAGATAGGTACGCTAAATATTAATTAATTTCTTCCACATTAATGTCCCCCAGGATTTTCTATAAAACAAAACTATAAAGCAAAACAAAACTACTAATTCCTTTATGTAGAGTAGGAAACATCATAACTTTACTCCGAAGTACATAATGTAACTGACAGGGGTTTCAATATCACAATCATATAACATAGTATAAAACAAAATAGCTTCCCGCCGTCGGTCTGTCCCTACTCCCTATGTATGTATAGATATTTCAAACTAGGCAACAGATTTCTATTCAGATTTTAAATAGATAGAGTGATTCAAGAGGAAGGTTTATATGTATAGTATTATAAAGTCGCTAGTTTATACGATAATGCAATTATGTAAGTACAGACCCACCTGTTATTTCAACGTCCGAAATAGCATAAAATTATTGGTAAATCTGAAATTATTTCGTGTGCGAAAAATTAATTTTGTGAAAGGGGAGACAGGGCAAATTTGATTAATTGACCTACCGGTTATTTTTATGAGATGCGAATTATTTATATTTTTTCTTAATTTTTTATTATAAATAAATTTTTACGCATTAAGCGGTCTAATAAATACCAAGTTTCGTAAAAATACATTCTGTTGTTTAATAAATTATAAAGTATAAAAGAGAAAACATTTATTAATAACCGAGATCCATATATTTGTTAAGAGCACAAAATAAAAGTTTAAATGTTTGCCTGAAAGAATAACAAACATCCACTCTCACGAACTTTCAGGTACATTTATTAGTAGGATAAGATACAAATAGAATTAAAAAAAAATCAAACCCAGGCTTTATATCAACTTTATATCTGATAAATCTAACTAAATCTGTCCGTCCAAATCACCATTTACTAAACCAAATGTTCTTATATAATAAGTAATGAAGTAAACTAAAACTAGAAATAGGTAAGACAAATTGCATCACTATAATTAATCGGACTGTCTATTCTGTAAATACTGATCATTTTTAAATCTGAACTACTTTGCAAATTAAACTCTAAAATTACATAAATAGCACATACTTTTGAGTACCGCTGTATTTCACCAGCTGGGGGGTACACGGTATAGAGATTTAATGCCTCGTGGTTAAGATGATAGGGTGTATTTTAGCGTGAGGCGTTTGTTTTTAGGGCGCGAACTCATCATTCTCACTTTGCTTGTATATTGCAACAATAAATAACTTGAGGTTTATGATGCGTAGAAACAAATATTTTGTTCGTGGCTTTTTTTAATCAGCAGCGACTACCATGTTGACATATTACTAAAATCACACTGCGGTCATCACCTCTCTTGCCAGCGTGGTGGCTATTGGCAAAATCCTCCTCTGGCCTTGTAGCATGTCCTAAAGAAGGCCTATGTCCAGCTGTTGACTGTAATAGGCCGATGTGCTTCTGGGGACTCGTTATTCTGAGGGTAAGGATATTAAAAGTAAACAGTATTATAACAAACGGGAATAATAATGTAAATAATGTATATAACTCAATATCTGCCATGGTGGCGCTTATCCCAATTAGCCCATTACCCCTCGATATGAGTAGGTACATTAATGGCGGAAATTTTTATTCAATAAAATCGAAATACGTCACCGATATTTCAATATTATCTAGTAGTAAGGTATTAAAATTTTATGGTACCCCTATAATCATGTTACTGATTAAACCAACAATATTTTGTGTACCCCGGAAAAATTGAATAAAAACTTTTTAATTAGCTTAACAATCTGAATGTTACATTTTAGATTAGCCCAGTAAAGGATAACGATAACTTGTTATAAAATAAATATAGATTAGATTATCGGTTGAATATGTTTAGTCATTTATCTATATCTATCTATACATATAATAAAAATGTAACGGATCGCTGTCTGTACATGGAAGATATATGAGAAAAAATATTATAGCAGATCTTTATTAACGCAATAGTACCCAGAAGAATTTTTGTCTGTTTGTCGATTTGTTTGTGCGTTTGTGCACACTAACCTCAGAAGCGGCTGAACCGGTTTCGATGCAGTTTTCAGGAATGTATTGTAATGTAACAGGTCCCACTTAACATATAGGCTACTTTTTATCCCGAGAAAATGCTTTTATCCCGGATAATTTCGACATCTGTGTTCTCGAAAGGGATCAGCCAAAATAGCCACGTTTAGCACAGCCAGCGGGGCCAGATGTAAGAGAGCAGTGACAAGTTGCTAACCTGCCCACCTAGCATGACTACGCATCGTGTATATCGTATCGAACGATATGCTATGGTATGGTGTTATCGTCTCTATACAAAATTTAGCATGGCGGCTATTTTTATCGTATTTTGACAGGCTAAATGTCGATAAATCGGTTTATCATAACGTGTTTTGCAGGTCAAGCTACTCGTACTTGTGCTGTCTGAGAATGCCAGACAAGTTTAGTCAAGGGAGCCATTGTGGTCGATTCCAGCAGTCACACAATTAAACCTAAATGTCAAAATATCTAAATTTAAAATGAGTTTAAATTTAGTAAATTTAAATTCACTTATGTACTTTGAAACGTCAAATTAAATTAAATTTAGTCGCCATCTGTCAGGAAAGTGACTGCCAGAATAGCTTTTGACATGCTTAAAGCTAAATTTTTAGGTTTAATTACGTTTAGGAATAAGTTGTGTCTGCCGGAATCGACCTTATTGACTGGATGCCTACAGACAGAAACCTGCGTAGGAGAAGAGCCAGGAAAAGATGGAGGGACGACTTGGATAAGTTTCAGTTAGAGTGAGCAACTGTAGCAGAAACAAGGCAAGTTTGGGCTCAAATCTGCTGTTTTTGCCCAACAGTGGGACACGGGTAGGTTTTAAAAAAAATCTCGGTTGCTTTCGCCCAGCAGTGGGACACGCACGGTGTAGTCTATTTAAAAAAATCTTTAATAGCTCATACGTAAAACAAACTCGAAGCGAATTAGTTAAAATTACGCTTGAATTTTTAGACTGGGGAAGTCGACCTAAACATCGGGGGTCAAGAGCGAAGTTTTTTTTAATAAAACAAGAAAATGCCGACGGAAATTTGAATGGTCGTTTAGCATCTGGCAACGGGAAGTTGTTTAAACTCCCCCCTTCCTCCCCTAGGCGGGGAGCTCGCGGTAAAAATCCGTTAGACTGATAGATAAGCTAGGGGCCCTTGGAAAATAATGGAAATGATGAGGCAATTCTCCTTGTGCTCATATAATATTAGAAAAATATTCCGTGGTTAACAGTCTAAAGAAAACCTATAATACTACAGGGTGTAAGTGACAAGGAAAATAAAAAACAGAACCAGTATTATTTCATTATTATACGATCGTGTATGAAGAAATAATAAATTTGGAGGAGGCGAAAGAAGTACGCTTTTAAATACGTATATATGTATTATTCCTCTATGGTATAGGTATATGACTTCTTTTTGACACGAATGTAGATAGGATACAATACAAGGAATATGTTAGACACACGTACCTATAAATATTTATCTCACGAGTTAAAAACTTAATAAAAAGCAATTTCTAATTACATGCTTAGTTTTTTTTACCTGACAATTTTTTTTTCTATTCTTTATTTTTAAGCTAATGCTCCCCCTGATTACCTAATTTGCAATAGCAAATCCGAAGCAAAGCGATAGCGAAAATTGTGCAATATTCGTCTTGAAATGTCAAAGTCCCTTTGAAATTCGTTTTACGTAATACGAATTTGACAAGCAATCAGCGATTTTCGCTATGGCATTGTTTTGCTAGTTAGGTAATAATATCTCCTATTTCTTTTCTAGGAGGTTCAATAATAATGAATAGATAGGTAAATCTGCTACTAGCTCCGTTCCAACCACCCCCTAGGGGTGAATTTTTCACCCCAAGGGTAGTTATGAGCTTACACACCTTGTCTGAGTAGCCGAGATACGACTATAGTTAAGAGATATGGGGTAAAAAGTGTTCAGGATGCAAAATGAGATTTTACTTTAAGTTTCACCATGTTAGAAAATAAACTCGTTTATCTTTTAAAGACTGATTTTTCCAAACGTCAGATAGCCTATCTAGAGAAAAAGCTTGATGCAGTCTTTGAAGTTGTAGTAGGTTTCTTGCGATAAATGAGTACTAATACTGATGTGGTATATATGCAGTTTATTGTACAACTAGGCTCACAATTTTCTTACGTACAGAGAGAGAGACGTGAACGCGGCGGCGGCCGACAGGCAAGAAACAGTGTGAGCTGCCAAATATGACAGCTCATGTCAGAGACAATTAGAGTAGCGTTCTCCGCTATGGACGCGTTCACCGTTTACATTATTAGTAGGCGGTTTACACGCCACACAGTCTTTTTTGAAAACCGATTTATCGATATTTAGCCTATCAAAATTATGATAAATATAGCCGCAATGTTGAATTTTGTATAGTGACGATACGATATCCACGATACGTGGTCATGCTAGGGGGGCTGATAGAGACAGTATCAATTTTATTCTTCAGATAAGCTATGCGACCTTTGGAAAAATCAGCTCTAAGACGTGTAGTCCAGTCAATACCAGAAATTGTAGTACTTTCGGAAGCCTATTCGTCATTTATGGCTGAACCTGAAATTTACGAGTATATTGTGATCTATCAAATCTAATACAACATTTTATCTTGAATTTGCTACTGTTCCTAACCTGAAAGTGCGCTTAAAAATATTTTCATGTTATGGAATAAAGAATTTAGTATTCTGCTTACCTACCATACACAAAATTAGTAAACCAATAGACTTTTTCAATAAAATTTATCAATTTTAAAAAGGCCAAAGTCGATCCCAGAATTCATCGAGTAAACGTTTCGTGGAGGAACCTCTATCAAATTGATCCAGATATGAATGCTACTTTGTCTAAGTCCCCTGGGTAGATAATGTTGATCTTTCAGCATCCCGCAAGTACCTACTGTCCACCAAACAGACAATTTCGCATCATAGTCACGTACAAATGGTGAATAAACAAAATTGAAACTTCCAAAATTTTATAAGCTTTCCGCCCTTTCAAAGATGGTAGTAGAACAGTTTGGAACTCATTGGAGTAAATGTTGGTCAAACTAATACGAGCATGGTAATATCTTATTAAGGACCACTTGTGTTGTGATAAATGTAGATTTAAATTAAGTCATTAACAATAACATCTGTTTCCGTGGTGAAGTGGCCGTGGGATATAGTGTATGATCCTGCAGAATAAATGTATGTAGAGGTATGTTCAATCAAATTGAGCATTATAACACGGCTTGTCTTGCCTTTCTTGACAAGAAAGATGTTTTTTTTCTAAATTATAGGTACCTACTCGTACGTTAGATCTATGTATTTTTACGCATTTACTACGTGGGCCTAATGTCAAAAATACACCCACATGCGCTTACTTACCCATCTTAGTTTTAGAGTTGGTCTTAAAAATAAAAAAAATAAACAGAAAACATGAATAAAATTACGTGTCAATATCCCCGTATCAGGATCAAGAAAAATCTTTGAAGTTCCTTTTATCTTCTTCCGAGTTTATGTACTCTCGGTCCTTAGCAAAGTAAATTATCATTAAGTATAGGGACACACTGTTTTGCAGATATTCCGATGATCGCTCATGGCGTCATATGACTATATCTTATTATCTTAGTCTTAATATATCTTCCTGCTCTTTTCCCATGCATCAGCCTATTGTAGCCCACTGCTAGATGTAGGCTTCGTGCCATAGGGGGTTTTTGCCCATAGTCACGACGCTGGGTAGGCGGGTTGGTAACCGCAGTGTGATTTTCGGACTATAATGTTAACACGAGAGGCGCTGCTGCCCATCTCTCATCATCTCTTTCCACGGGCAGACATGGGCTGGTGTTATTCTACTTTGCCTTAGATACCACGGCCTAAATTATCCCATAATTTATCCATGATTTATCCCAATAATAATTGGGTAGTGCATGACGTTCGGTGGTTTTCCTAAATGAGCGATAAGCGAATATCACTCATGAAAACTACTTGACCAATAGAGATAAAATTTAGTCGAAAAGTAGATTATGACTAAGGGACATCAACTACACGAGCATTTCTTGAAATTCCTACGGGGACAAGAATACAAAAGAATTTACGCGGACGAATTCGTGGGCGGATGCGAATTTATCATAATTTTTATTATGCTTATTGATGATTTCTATCTTCATACTGTATATTTCTGCAGCAAACCTGCTTCACAGTGTGACTCATTTTCGGCCTCTCAGATATGACAGGAGTCGTCCATTGTATTAAGTAGGTATTTAAATATATTTTGGTCATTTTCCGCGGCGGTTTTTCGTAATTTCCCGCCTAAATCATTATCCACTCCATGTCCGGTCACGAACTGATGGAAAAATATCCATCTGCCTGTAGGTACATACCTGTAGAATTATGTGACTATATTCAATTCCGATTTTTTCTATGATGATGGTGATTGATAAATCTAATTTTAAAATGCTTTTCCTGCAAGAAAAAACACTAACGTCCTGCTCAATACACGGTTAATTTTAAAATATTATGTACAGTATTATGACAGACTTAAGAACATTCAAAGGTAATATTAAATTGATATTTTTGTATGAAAGTAAAATGTGACAAATTATCAAAACTCGTAGAACAAATGTTGTTGTTTATGATGGTAGCTACCTAGTCTTGCGATGTTATTGATGTTTTAAAATTAACCCTGTATAACAGTTATTAGTTTTTAAGTATGACACGCCCTCTTTACTGTGCTGACATGTGAAATGTTCCTCCAAGACAGCTATATTACGGTATCGTTGTACTAAAAAACCAAACCTTTAGTTTATAACCCTTTTAAAATGCCCTTCGTACTCGTATCTACTTATATCGATGTCTATATCCAATACTATTTAATATTCGCCATAGTGGCATACAAATGCGACGGCATGTTCAATTTTCTTTTAAATTTCTCTGGAAGCCTGTAATCTTGAGTTATAGCATCACATTATTAAGGTAATATTTAACAGGTATATTTGCTGCCTCGAGTTTTGCGAATATAAACATAAATTGTATATCTTTTTTCCCATTTTTACCTTCTATTTAGATGGTTTATAATATAAGGCCTCATTCATCATTTTCCAAGTAAAGTTTCAAGTAGTTACTGAACAATACTAACCAGCAAGTAAACTTAGAAGTAATTAAATAATTTTAAGTTGTGTGGTAGCCTGTCACCATCTTCATCATCTTCCTGCCCTGTTCTCATTTATTTGGGGTTGGCGCAATATGTACTTTTCTTCCATTCGCCCTATTATCCGTCATCTCATTGCTCACTCCCAGTATCCTCCATTCACACAGTCCATCCAACACTTCTTTGGTCTACCTCTTCCTTTATATCCATCCACACTCATGCACAACGATCTCTGTAAAATATGCCTTTCATCCCGTCGCTTTACATGCCTGTACCAAGACAGACGGTTACTTCGTAACTTATCTGTGATCGGAGCAACTTTCAAACTTCCTCTTATTTACTCATTTCTTATTTTATCCATTCTTATTACTCCACACGTCTATCTCAACATTCTCATCTCGTTTACATGTAGTTGATTTTCATCCTTCTTTTTTACGGCCCAGCATTCATATCCATACAAGACGACAGGTCGAATTACGGTCTTGTACACCTTACCCTTTAGCTTTAATGGCACCCGGGCATCGCACGTAACTCCCGTGACCTGTCGCCATTTCATCCATCCTGAACTAATTCGGTGCTTTATATCTCGGTCTATTACCCCATCCCCTTGTACAAGACTGGGCCCAGGTACTTAAAGTTTGAATAGACTGGCAATGCCACACCTAGCCTGTATTTGTTATAAAAGCCACAGGTTGCCTGATATTCAGAGCAATTTTTTTGTTGCTATTTCTCCAGTTGATATAATGTCGAAGGCTATAGGTACACACATATTATATGTATTACATACTTATACACACATTGTGGCAACTGAATCCTCCTAGTCACTTTTAGCGTGCCCCGGCAAGATGTAAAATGATCATCCGACAATAAAATTGTTAGCGAGTTCTTTAGTCAATTCTTACGACATACACGGAAGATGTACCTGATGTGTTCTAGTAACGCTCTCGATTAAAACGCCTACAGCCACCGTATTTTCATTATCATCTTTAAAATTACACTTTACATTACAAATAAACATCGTTTATTATCGTAATTCTACGTAATTTTCCTTGGAGACGATTAATACAGCCTTCCACGGGACATTCGTCTTCATTTAGCAATGCGGTTGGGAAAAATGGCCATTTTAGCAAGATAAGTAGTCGCCGCGATATTAATCGCCGGTTTTATTAATGAAATTGTCCTTTGAAATTAAAATAAACGGTCTGTTTAAATACCTTTGACAGGTTGGGATTGTAAATAGGTATGGTTTCAGTGAAATTGTCGTAAGTATAAAATTATAGAAATAAATACTGCCTGTGTGGATGGAGGTAGGAAAGACTCTTGGCCTCTTATTGCTAGGCTCCCATGTTGCATGATATTGCCGAGGGACTCATACTCGTCGCACTGATGCACCGTGGGAAGAGTATCGTCCGTGGTAATGCAGATAATGTCCGTAACATAGCAAGGCTAAGTTACGCGCGTGTCTGTCTGTTCTCGTGGACCGGGCGTGATGATCCGCAAAATCAGGCACCATGGGAAGCGAGCATTACGGCGCTACCTAATTGGAATGAGTTCACGTTAAATATTTTTAGAGAGCAGACCTTGGCCCGGCAGTGGGATATCATTACGGCTACATAAAAAATCTATAAGTATTATACATATTTTTATCTATTAATACATGAAGCACAGTTTTTTTTAAACTTTTACATATGAACATATGTACTTACCTGTACACACGTCTTGTTCCCAAATATGGGGCAACCAGAACTGCAGGATAGCAAAATTACGAATGAGATCCTGAGACAGCCACATAATTGTGGGGTCAGATGTAAAAGATCAGTATTAATTTGCTATAGATCAGTGGTTCCCAAAGTGGTTCAAGTGGACCCTCAGGGGTCCACAGGAGACTCGATGGGGGTCTACGTTGACGTGAAAAAATGGGGTTTCACAATTAATTCGTATGTGGTGTAGGCCTGTAGGAGGTCCACCAGAATGAGTTAACTCTTGAAAGGGGTCTAAGAGAGAAAAAAGTTTGGGAACCCCTGCTATAGATCATCACCTGGAGAGAACGCCCCTAAATACCTTTGTCGACTCATAATGTATGCACGAAAGGAGATGCAGCTGGTGTATTAAAGTGAAGCGCCCGCGCCGCATCAACACAGGAGTAAAATTATTCTGAATTGAAATGGTTATTAAACCTAATTATATTCGATGTAGGTAGATTATTAAAATACCCTTAAGAGGTAACTCAGGTTAAATTCTGGCTAAGAATAATCAATTAGATGAATAATTTACAAGTTACTTTGAAGGTGTATTCTTTATAAGGATTCTGGGCCGTATTCATGGAGTGGACCAGATAATAATGAAATTAAAACATTACAACACAGTTATCTAGTAATGAACATATACATATATTATTTATATATCCAGAAATGGGTTAGGCAAGCAGCCAGCCGTACAACAACTGCCAAAACTTTGGCAATGTGAGTTTCGAAAGAAACCATATTGCACCGACTCTATAAATAATGGGATAACGGCAGGAAAGTGATGATCTAGAAACGGGTTGGCTGGACTGTCTATAATACAAATTACATACTGAACTATATAAATTACATACACACACTACATTTTATATTTGCCTAGAGCTTAAAGTGTACTATATGAAGGGTCGAGTACAAGCCGAAGATTTGGCACATATTACCGACTCCGTCCGCGTGGACCGCAGAAAAAACAAAATCTCGAAATTATGCGGGATAAAAAAAAATTCCCGGCATAAAAAGTAGCCTATAACTATGTTAAGTGCTACCTGTCACAATATATTCCTGAAAACTACATCAAAATCGGTTCAGCCGCTTCTGAGATTATTTATTTATTTATTTATTTACCTATGACACACACAACAAATTACAGTTCAATCATAGATTAGCGTGCACAAACGTACTGACAAACCGACAAACAGACAAAATATAACTAACGGAACGTCTCTACCACGTCCAATCTTAAGTTTTTATTTTTATTAAATTATTTTTGCGGTTGCGGGGGGCGTCCCGCAGTTACATCTATCTCAACCCCCTCAAATACCTAAAATTCGTCTATAAGAGCGCCTTAAGACACACCAACAGTATACACATATACATTTAGCTTTAAACATGATCCAGTTTCTTTCCTGTTGCATACAATTTTATTAACCAACATATTACTGCCATGGTCTAAACTGGCATTTTTGGCACATTGTCCAATTTTTTGCTAATAAATAATGGCATTTGATCATTGCATTTCATAATTGGTATTGAATGTTCAAGAAAATGTTATCATGTACAAAGACTTATTGCAAGACGCGACCCGCGATTATGACACGAGAATCGTCGAATTTATTTACATATTTACCTACACAGGTACCTAATCCTCAAGATTTACGCAGTAGTTGTGTTATTATGCCAAGGGGTAGCTATCCCATTAATCACAAATTCCATGTCCTTACTATGACTTCGGGCCTTCCCTCCTGGCCGACAGATGGCGGTAGTGATTGATGAGAGAAAACTTAATTATAATACTTTGCCTTTGTTTTATTCTTAAAAGACTGACTAGGGATACTTCACAAAAGCAGGATTGTTAGCGGACCTGTTACAAATATTTACATACATAAATCTATACATGTAATAAAAATATAACGGATCGCTGTCTGTACATGGAAGATATATGAGAAAAAATATTATAGGAGACCTTTATCAACGCAATAGAACCCAAAACGATGATTTTTGGCATTTTTGTCTGTTTGTCGGTTTGTTTGTGCGTTTGTGCACGCTAATCTCAGAAACGGCTTAACCGATTTCGATGCAGTTTTCAGGAATATATTGTGACAGGTTCCACTTAACATATAGGCTACTTTTTATCCCATGAAAATGTTTTTATCCCGGATAATTTCGACATTTTGTTTTTTCTGTAGTCCACGCGGACGGAGTCGCGGGCGTCCACTAGTTGGTAAATAAATATAACAGCCCCATCATTTTAAAAAGAGATGGGGTATAAGTGTACATTTTACGTACCCACTTTTCACCAGTTTCTCCATACTACTAATTCATCTGTCGTCTTCCTCGTGGTATGGAGTGAGCCTACTGCTGCTTTTTGGACACAATCTTTACCATCTGCTGTCTATGGCAGTGATGTTTTACATCTTACAAAAACCTTTCGCTAGAACAAATTGTTTTGGTATTTACAGCTAACTATCGATCTTGAAAATAATACATAACATACTTTAAGATATTGTCTAAGTGATGTGCTAATTCGTTACACGATAGTGTATACTTTGCTCGATAAAATATTATCTCAAAAAAAGCTCAATCTAAAACAAATAGTTTGATAATAAAATGTCTAATTTCCCAAAAAAAAATTATATAGAAATATCCCTTTTTAATGACTACAGGGAACCTGTTAAAATGTAGGTTTCACTTCATTCATAAAATTAGTAAATTATCAAAAAAACTAAATTCTAGAAAAATTTCCGACTTTCCATGCTAGTTTGGTAACTTTAGTACTGTACATCGCGCTTTAGGTGACGGACCTGTGTCCAATTCTTGATTAAGAAAACATCGAAATTTTTGATAAATATAAAGCAAAATGTAATAAATAAACCATAATAAATAAATATAAGTGATATGAAGGTAATCAATTCATTTCTGGTCACAATTATCATACAGAAATAGGTAAAATTTATTTTTATAATATTAATTTTAAATTAGAGCGGCTGGCACGGTTTGCAGTGATCGTGGGTTCGATTCCCACTCGGGTGAAGAATTTTTTCCATTTCTTTATTAATAATTTTATAATATTAATTTTAAAGTTGAGTGATAAAAAAGATATTTGAGGCCACAGAGTAGAAATTGAACACAGTATCACAATCAGTATCTACTTAGATGATTGATGACACTAAAGTATACCAAGTGAACTAAGAATAACTGTAAGCGAACAGCGACAAATTCGTGGCATGACTATAAGAAATTTAACGTTAGAAATATATGTTAATGAAGGGACAGCTGTGGGACACCTAAGGGACAGCTATGGCTATATAAAAAAAAAAAATATTATGGAAAAAATATATGGATTAATTTATTGAAAGTTTATTGTATTGAATTGAAATCTGTACTGAAATTAAAATTCGCTTAAATAACATGGTCAATGCATTTTAAAATCAGACGCGATTCAAAAGATATAACTTTTTTTAGAAAGCCTACCTACATGATGTCCCACTGCCGGGCAAAGGCAGTCCCGATTAGGGGACCTGTAGGTGTAATATTAGTGAATTTCCCTTACTCAAAAATCTTGCCTATATTATGCTCGAAAATACGCATGAAAAATTTACATACCTATTTTCTGACCATTACATACCTAGACTGTCCATAATATAATTATTTGAGAATGTGAGTTATGATAGTATATCTAATATTTCGAGAATGGAATATTTTGAGAATATAAAATTATACTCGCGCATAAGCCTATCAAAACAAATTCCCATTCTTCTACTGATATGGTAATGTGGAATAACTGATTTTTGTATGCTGTGGCCTTTCGTACTATCCATCAAATTCACGCATGCGCAGGCGCTGAATTGCATGGCCTTAATTTAAGTTATTATTATGCATAACAGGTCCGAATTTCTTCTTGTATTCGTGTTTAAATTACTCCAAACTTGATTCTAAGCTACTTGAGCTTTCTTTGAGCTTCGGATCTTTATGAAAAATGACGTTTACGGACATTTTAGAGTAAAAAATTGGTTTTGAAATTGTTTGTTTTCTTCTTTGAAATTCCTATTAATATCTCGGATTTGTAAAATAAATTCATATCTCTGTAAGGGGAGCAATTTGCACCAGTAAGTATAGAGACAAATACAGTTACTAAATAATTATCCAGGATGGAATGTTAACACAATGTGTAAAAGTAAACATGTGATTTCGAGTCGCACATTTTGTTGATAGGTCTATATCCTTTTGTTACACCCTGTATATGTATGTAAGAACAATTTGTCAGTGTGTAATTCACGTTCACAGTTAAGAAGAACACTTCACAAACCCGCATGTCGGTTGCTACACCAACTTGGACCTTATCCCATTGGAATATGAACCCTAAACGGCGGTTGAACTAACATTTTATTGTTCCCAATTAGCAGTAAACGAGATCTGTGGTTACCGAGGTAGTTAAAGTACAGTTAAGGGTTAGTGGGATTTCGCTAAGCTTTTTCCTTAACTATGACATGAAACATTGAAATAACTGTAACAATGACTCACTTACTTAACTATGTAAAGATTGGTAAAAATTAAGATGGTCAACCGACCCCCCATAGTATATACAGGATGATTTTTGGTCGTCAACGTTTCCGAAAACTACGGAATCTCCTCATCATCACGATCATTTTTCTCCATGGAAGCATACCTGGGAAGTGTCTGGTTTCCAAAATATTAGGGTCCAAAGTTGAGTAAATAGACTGCGTTTTTCTGCATAAATGCACATAGACGCGCGTAGCAGGATTTTTTCACGAAAAATAATTAATATCTGTCTATAAAAAAACTAACATAAACACTAGACACTATAAATTTCGCACGATCAAGGAATTAAAATTTTTTTTTTGAAAAAAAAATTTTTTTTCCCAGCATTTTTTTTGGCATAACCTTACTTTATTTCATGTATAGAATACGTACCCTTCGTTAAAGGTGGCCACAAAAAAACATCCTGTATATACAGAATGTAACAAAAAGGGTATGTTAAGCAAAAAGCTATGCAAATAGCCCACTGTAGAGAATCTATTCACAAAATTTTAGATCCGAAATCACATGTTTATTTTTCACGATAGTATGGAGAATTTTTAAATATCTCAGGAATTCTCATACAATCTTTAAAAATAAAAATGTGATTTCGAGTCTCAAATTTTGGAAATAGGTTCTCTATAGTGGGCTATTTACATAGTTTTTCGCTTAACATACCCTTTCTATTACATCCTGTATATAGTATTGTAAGTACATAGTCTTAAGTTAGTCATAAATATTCATAAATTTTCCAACTAAAGAAGATAACTATGTAAAACACAGATACTCGTATGTCGATAAAGTCAATATTTCACTGACTTCCAAAAAAAAAGGGGTTATCAATTCGTCGGTATGTTTTTTACTAATGACAGACAAATTCTATCCTGCTCTGGAAGTGAACAAAAAAAAGCGAATAATACTACAGCTGCTTCTCTTCCCGGGAATACTGTACAAGTCAGTAGAGGGACAAGAGGGTCTTGGTGTTTTGTAGGCGATGGGCTGACCACCTGTCACTACTAACCGAACTTCTACATCTCAACTATACCCTCAAAATTGGTCAGAAGTGGCACCATGTGGTTCTATTAGCACTTGGTGCTCTGCCTACCCCGTAAGGGATAAAGGCGTGATTATATGTATGTATTTGTTATTCTAATCCACTTTCAGCAATTGTTAATTCTACATATTATACATATATACACGGCCGTGTTCCCGAAAGGGGGTAGCCTGAACTGCGGGATCACAAATGAAATCCCACACGCTTTAGGTTCAGGTTTAGAACACCGGAGACAGATTTACATTATCAGTGACTAGTTTCTAGCTTATCGACTGAGAGAACAGCCGAGCCGAGTTCCTTAGTCGACTCTTACGATATGCGCTGAAAGAGATACTGCTCATGTATTTTAGTGAATCCCCCCAATGGCACGGGATAACTACTCGGTAAAATTACTAGGTACAGGATTTTTATCTATCTAAGTCCACAAATTCATCCGCGTAAAATAAAGCTACATTACATTACTTAGCCAAAGTCGATTCCGGCAGTCACACTTAAACCTAAACGTAAAATTAGTCCTACCTATCCTTTTCTCTCTCAGCCTTTATGATAAGAACGAAGAGAGATAGACCTGACTAAGATTAGGTTTAGGTTTAAGTGTGACTGCCGGAATCGACCCTCATAGTTAGTTTTATCATATTTGACAGATTTACAAAAAAGGGGCTGTATTTATTTCTTTTATGAGTACAACCCGCAAATAACAGTTTCGGTAAAAAAGGGACACACTCAGCCATATTCTACCGGCCGACATATTGTCGGTTATCAATATAATGTGCCAGAGTGGGCCAGTTTCGCCAATGTTTATAAAGAATGGCAGAGCTTCGTTAGGGCGCGTACTCGCACAGATTAAACTGTGAAATGAAATTAAATGAAATGATTATTTATTTTCTTAAAACATAGTTCATAGTCACTGAAGTTTATCGTCATCGTATCTTTGCTTTTTTAATTTCTTTTTCATTTTGGTAAATATCTACTCATCGCGGTCGATCCTACCTCATACCATAAGAAACTCGCAATTTCAAGACAAGACCTTCAAGAACAAGTTGAGAAGCCACTACCTTTCTCTTCTTTGATGCTGTGTATTTTTACCTTTTATTCCATTTTATAAAATATGTATAGAAAAAAATGATCGTGGTATTACAAAGAATACGAGGTATTAAAAGAACAAAGTTGTCTTTTTACACCCAGTATAATTATGTATTTATTTATTTAGTTATATTTTATGTATTTATTTAATCGTTTATGTCAAATTGTTTTTTAATGATTGTACACATATGATTTCCTCTTATTTTTTAATCACTTAACTTTAATTATTTGGCTGGAAGAAATCTCTGTTAGAGATAAGCTCGCCATGGTAGATTATCTGTGTACAAAACCCTTTTTTTCTGTGTACAATAAAGAATTATGAATCCTTTTTTAGTGTAGGGACAATCTATACATATAATAAAATTGTAACGGATCGCTGTCTGTACATGGAAGATATATGAGAAAAAATATCATAGGAGTCCTTTATCAACGCAATAGAACCCAAAACGATGATTTTTGGAATTTTTGTCTGTTTGTCTGTTGGTCCGTTTGTCTGTTTATCGGTTTGTCTGTTTGTCTGTGCGTTTGTGCACGCTAATCTCAGAAACGGCTGAACCGGTTTCGATGCAGTTTTCAGGTATATATTGTGACAGGTCCCACTTAACATATAGGCTACTTTTTATCCCGGGAAAATATTTTTATTCCGGATAATTTCGACATTTTGTTTTTTCTGTAGTCCACGCGGACGGAGTCGCGGGCGTCCACTAGTACCTACATATAATTCAGGTAGGTATAGGTACCTAGTAACTTTTTAAGTTATAACTTTTCTGTTACTGAGGTAGGGGGAACACATCATGGTTATATAGGATATCCTGCAGCTACGTTCAGCATTACGCGGATAGATGTAAATGAGCGGTGATAAGTTGCTTGCTTATCACCTGAGAAAAAGCCCGAGTTTCATTGTCGATTCTTACGACATGCACGAGAGGTGGATGCAACTGCTTTACTAGAAGCCCCGCGAAACACAAAATTGTAGCTAAAAACAAAAAGAGATTCTTTCCACCCATGGCAACATAAATTAGCGGCTTATAAGTCTATGATACATAGACTGGTAACTTTACCGCTTAACAATTACAATTATAATAAAGAATTTAATACCATTGTTCAAATTGCCAGATCTAATGGGTACAGTCCTCAATTAATTTATAATCTGGTCAATAAAAAGGAAAACATTTTGGTTAAACAAATGTTATACCCTAAAGTTGATCAGATTCAAAAACCATACACTGGTAGTTTGACATATTATGGAGGTTTTTCAGAAAAATTATCTAAATTATTAAAAAAGAAGACATATTTGTGGCGTTTAGGACTTATAATTCATTACAAAAGTTAATTAACACAAAACAAAAGTTGGAACTTAAAATCAGGTGTATACCAGTTGAAGTGTGATGAATGTGATGCTTGTTACATTGGACAAACTGGTCGCAGTTTTAATGTTCGATACAAGGAACATATATCAGCTTTTAGAAATGGTAATCCTAATAAATCCAACTTTGCCGAACATTTACTCCAGGCGGGCCACTCCCTGGCAGATAATAATGAGTTAAGAGTTCTACATGTTGCAGATAAAGGCATCCGTCTGTCTATTTTAGAAAAACTAGAAATTATGAAAGCAAAATTTTCAGGTATTAATTTGGTAAATAATCAAATAGATTTTGTAAACACTAGCCCAGTTTTGGCTGCAATCTGTCAATGTCAAAGTCAATAGGATCGGACAAAGGTAATGACTTTGTCGTACAGCCTTGATATGGTCTTTTTTTATATATATTTAATATTATTATAAATTTATTTTTCTTCTAATAATTTAACAATTAATAACTAATGTATATTTTTAATATTTATTTATCTATAATAATTTTACATTTCTAAACTAATATGTAGGTATTAACATTTATTTTTTTATGTTGATTGAGGGTATAAAAATGATTTGCAATACATTGGTTTTAGTTGTTAGTTAGTTGGTTCGGTAGATAGAACTAACATGGAAAACTAATCCTGATGATGCCACGGGTGTTGGCGAAACATATGTCGATTAAAATTTAATTGGTTTTCGGATTAGCAGCTATGTATTTATGGTTGCATGCTAGGTGCTTGGATCTGGCTTCTCGTTGCGACTGTAGTGTCTTGTGTTCGTGATCATGAGTAGGCAGATCCGAGGGTCAGCGGAGGGTATAGGGCCCGGTGGTGGGCGATCCCTCAATAGAAAAAGAGATTTGCTACAAATTGCCACAGGATAATGAAATAAAATGTGGACAGCCGCTTTAAAATCCCTTATAGTACCTAACTTGCATACAAATAAAATTGTATCATCCTTTCTACTACTGTCCTTGTACTACACTGTCCGGTAGTAAGAATGAACTAGCTCCGAAACGACATCTGCCGGCCGCCATTGGAGTCCGATGGGACGTCTGATAGGCAAGGGGGCTATTTGTGACACTGAACTAGACTATTGTCGACTTTGATACCAAACTGTAGGAAGAAGAGGACTTATTACGTCGACCCCAAATAAGTGGAAACAGGGCAGGAAAATAATAATAATATTCACACACTACACAACACATTAACCTAGTCCCACACTAAGATCCCTAAGGTTTTGTGTCGTGGGTACTAAGCAACGGTATATAAATACATAGATAAGTATAGAAACATCTATGACTCGGAAATAAACTTCAATATTCAATCATATAAATGTTTGCACCTACCGGGATTCGAACCCAGGACCTATGGCGTCGTAGGCAGGGCCACTACCTACTAGACCGATCGGCCGTCATATGTTATCATCTAGTAAGGGAACAGGTGAAGTAAGAAACAAACTGCGGTCACCAACCCGCCTACCCAGCGTGGTAACTATTGGCAAATACCCCCATGGCAGTCTTGTGGCGTGCCCTGGGGGAGGCCTACGTCCAGCAGTGAACTACAATAGGCTGATGATGATGTTGATGATGAAGAGATCAGGAAAGGAAGATGATAATGAAAACAATTACTATATCCAGAAAAGAGCTCTTTGACTGAATTTAAGTCCATCTTTGTGTTAGGCAGCATTGCAATTTTAACTCATCACCAACTTGGAATACCTAATGGAGAAGTCCTCTATGTAGAGTTGAGGTAAAAAAAACATTTAAGCGTTTAGTTTCCAAGTTATAGTAGACTCTTATGCACTGGAGGAGATTCCGCTAAGGCATTCTAGTGAAGGTCTGTACCAACAGAAGGGTAGATGGATGTTTCTAGATTGGTTAACTGGAACAAATCTTGGAAGCATATCTATGAAAGTTATCTTCTGATTTTTTGGTTTTCATGTTAACAATATCCTCCTAACCCAGAAGCGTGGTGACTATAGACAAAAACCCCTCTATGGCAGTAGCTTTAAAGAGGCCTATGTCCAGCAGCGGACTACAATAGACTAGAATGATTATATGAAAGTAAAGAATAAGTATGAGTTTTCAAGATAGCATCCCTCTATATAACGAACAGTGTGAAACTGGCCTAAACCGTTTATGTCCGCCATATTGGTCGAAAAGAAAGATGGCGCATGATTTGCGACATGCAAGGGTTTTGTTATAAATGAACCCACCGATCATAAATGTGTGGACATAAACTCTGTATGGTGAATGAAATATTGAGCACAACTTATACGAGTATATAAAAAATATATAAATTTATATTGATGCATGTCCGATTGAAAGTATGCTAAAAAGCCGGCCCCCTTATTACTTAACTAGAAAATGAAAAGCGATAGCGTAAATTGTACAAAATTCGCTGATAGCTTGTCAAATTCGTATTACGTAAAATGAATTTCTAAGGATTTTTGAAAGTTTAACGTGAATATTGTACAATTTTCGCTAACGCGCTGCTTCGGCTTTGCTATTGCAAATTAGGTAATCTTTTATTCTAATACTAGCGGACCTGACAGACGTTGTCCTGTCCCAAGCCTTTGAACTAACGTCACCAATTGTTTTGCCTTTCCGGACTTTCAAATTTCGAACAAATTGTTTGTATGGGAATGTAGAAAAGGAATGTTTTAGACATGTTCAGGCATTTTTAAAATTTTTCTCTCCGTTAGAACGATCCCTGTACTTCAAGGAATACGCTTACCAACACATTAGGCGATTCATTTTTATACTATAGATAGTATAGGTACTATAAAGTACAGAGTGACATAGCCTATGTCACATCGGTACAGAGTTCCCGAAATGGAGCAGCCAGAAAAATAAAGGAAATCCCAGACACACAGGATCATAAAGGACATGTCACATTTAACATAGCGGGTACCTGATAGATGTTTTGTTTTATCAGTGACAAATTGCTAGCTTATCACCTGAGAGAAAGGCCGCGTTCCTTAATCGACTCTTACGACGACGTTGCTAATACTACGAAGGGTAAATACCATTGAAAAATTCAAATCAATTTCCTAAGGTATACGATTTTATTTTCAGTTGGTACGTAGTGTGTGTGATTTTGCGAGTTGATCGATTGCCCCCGGCGCAAATACGCTCGCATTTAAATATTTGTCAACCGGAGATAAATTGTACTTGCTCGATGTTATAGGGATGTGCTGGCACGATATTAATATATCGATACGATAGTAACGTATCGATACATTTTATTATTCTTTATTGTATTGCTATGATAGTAACATATCGACGAACTACATATTTTATACGTTATGTTACGATTGAGGTCTTAAGACATTGATATATATATATATATATATGCACCAAGGGTCTATAGAACCACATGGTGGTCAGGCCATCGCCTACAAAACACCAAGACCCTCTTGTCCCTCTACTGACTTATACAGTATGCCCGGGATGAGATGCAGCTGGAGTATTATACTTTTTTCACTCCCAGAGCAGCATAGTAGAAAGATGGGATAAATAAAGAAACTAGCTTTGTATCTAGCCAATTTTTTATATTTTTTTCGTTTTGATATTTTTCATATACATCCCTAGCACCCGTTCCAATCCAATCCCTTTGACTCATTTTGTTTTCTGTGGATTATAATTCTATCGTCAATAGAGAAGGTAGCCTGTATGTTATACTATCTTTCTTTATATTGTTTACTGTAGAAAAAAAATAAAATGATTATGCACAAAGGCGAACTCATTATTGTTAGAGATTTCATTTAGTAAACCACTTGGCATAGCGAAAGTTGGATGTATACAGGGTGCTTTTTCGTGGCCACCCTTAACGAAGGGTACGTACTCTATACATCAAATAAAGTAAATTTACGCCAAAAAAATGCTAGGAAACGATGTAAATTAAAAAAAAAAAAAAAATTGTACTTTATCGGGCGAAATTTATAGTGTCCAGTGTTTATGCTAGTTTTTTCATAGACAGATATTAATTATTTCTCGTGAAAAAATCTTGCTACACGCGTGAGCATTTATGCAGAAAAAACGCAGTCTATTTACTCAAATTTACCCAAATATTTTGGAAACCAGACACTTCCCAGGTATGCTTTCATGAGGAAAAATGATCGTGATGATGGGGAGATTCCGTAGTTTTAGGAAACGTTGACAACCAAAAATCATCCTGTATACTCATAAACCGGTGGTTGTATACCTTTCTTTCTTTATCCTTTATTGTATACATAATATTATGTGACTTAGACAGTATGTGGTAACAGAAATCTCTTCAATAGATAGAATTAAGATTCTAGGTATCAATTTTTTTAAATTCAAGCTGATTCAAGCCTATACTAAGATTAAGTTTTAGAGAAAGATAATACCAACTTTATCTTCCAGATAAACTATTTGATGATTAGGAAAATCGGTTCGTAGCCAAGCTTATTATTGTATACAGGTTGTAACAGAAGGCGTGTGTTAAGGGTTCGGATTGTTGGGGCAGCTGCCCCCTTACCTGTACCAAGCACTTAGTGCAGTTAACAATAACTCTTCAGCTCTGGAGCATAAACCTCCTTAGCTGCATTAGTCTAATACAAGCAATATTAATCTGTTTATTGAACCAGAGAATATTGTATTAAACCGGCATATTGTACTAAGCTAGCATATTGCATCCAACACCTGAATTGTAATAGTTTCTATTATGATGTAATTAAATGGATGTTAGAATATCACAAATTATATTGCTCTTCTGCAGGACTATAGTCGTGATTGGACCCTGGTCATACAAAACTAGGGATTGTCTTTAACCTCTTCTAATCAAAATTATGTGTTTTTGATAGTTTTGAATTAAAAATCTATGTAATCAATTAATCTAACGCATTGTAATTCTCAGTTTTAATAATAAAGCTACTTTTGTTTTAATTAAAGATTAAGGGTTTTCTAACAGCCTAAATTTAGGAGTTTTTTTTCTAAAATCTTTCTTAGAAAGAAGCCGTGTGTAGGGGACACATATGAAATTAAACAAAATAGTCCGGTTGGGAAATGAAATCATCACTACATATTATAAAACAAAGTCGTTTGCCGCTGTCTGTCGGTCCCTATGTATGCTTAGATCTTTCAAACTAGGGAACGGATTTTGATGCGGTTTTTTAATAGAGTGATTCACGAGAAAGGTTTACAATGTATAACTAGGGACCCGGCCCGGTTTCGAACGGGAGTAATGCACTCTCACGCGGGCGAAGCCGTGGGCGGCTGCTAGTAATATTTATAACCCATTGGTAAAATCAATGTATAAACATAATTTTTTTGGAAATCAAAGATCTCTGATAAGGTCAAAATATCTTTCAGCTTTTACAGCGCCACCTCTAGCCAATTTAATGCCCAGCCCCCTAGTATAACCACGCATCGTGGATATCATATAGTACGATATCGTATCGACTCTATACAAAATTCAGCATGGCGGCTATATTTGTCGTATTTTGACAGGCTAAATGTCGATAAATCAGTTTATCATAGCGTGTTTCGCAGGTCATGCTACTTGGGCAGGTTTCATCAAATCCGTAAATCTCGACTAAATTAATAAAAAATGTATAGTTTGTAAGATTAACGATGTTGGAAAGTTTCGCCCTTCTTCGCGAACTTTAACGAAGTTAGTTCGCAGTTCGCTTCGAAACTCGGAATTTTAGAATAAGATACTTGGAAGTTAAAGTTATGGACTGAACCTACATAGATATATAGGTAGAATAATTATCCCAGTAACCTACCTACAACATAATATTAAAAATGTTATAGTTCAAAATGTGAAGATTTATGGATCACGTTAGAACTACTTAACCGATTTTCATGAAACTTGACATTACTGTCTAGCTTAACTCCAGGATGTTTTTTCGTTGCCACCCTTAACGAGGGTGCGTACTCTATACATCAAATAAAGTAAGTTTATGCCAAAAAAATGCTGGTAAACGATGTAATTTTTTTTTTATTACTTGATCGGGCGAAATTTATAGTGTCCAGTGTTTATGCTAGATTTTTCATAGATAGATATTAATTATTTCTTGTGATAAAATCTTGCTACGTGCGTCTATGTGCAGTTATGCAGAAAAACGCAGTCTATTTACTCAACTTTGGACCCTAATATCTTGGGAACCAGATACTTCCCAGTTATACTTCCATGGAGAAAAATGATCGTGACGATGAGGAACATTGACGACCAAAAATCATCCTGTATACGTCAGAATAATACTTAGGACTATCAATATAGTTGACACCTGTATAGGTAATATGTTATTTCTAGTCTCAATTAAATAGGCTCTCTCCAGGGTGTAATACGAGTAGAAAGGGTATGTTAAGCGAGAAGCTATGAATATAGTCCATTATAAAGAAAATGAAAATATGAGCCTACTATAGAGAACCTATTCCCAAAATTTAAGACTCGAAAAATCACATGTTTATTTTTCAATATGGTATGAACATTCCTAACTTGTTTAGGAAGTCTCCATAATAACTGGAAAAATAAACATGTGATTTCGAGTCTCAAAGTTTGGGAATAGGTTCTCTATAGTAGGCTCATATTTTCATAGCTTGTCGTTTAACATACCCCTTTTGTTACAAACTGTATAAATCCGATAACAATAGGCAGAGACGGACAAAAGTAAAAAAGAAATTATCTTGTACGTTAAAAATATAAAAAAAAAACATTTACCTGCAAACATAATAAACGACCATACTCATTCAATATGGCAAAATATGTGTTTGCCAATTATTTTGTGAAAAATGTTTATCTTTAAATAAAAATTATTTTCCCCCAAGAAGGAATACAAAAACGTAATGTCTGCGTGTAAATTGAAATCCGTGTATGTACCTAGTAATTACTTAGGTGTATAAGATAGGCTTGTTCACCATAATAAAGCTATATATTATAAGAGATATTTATGGTTTCTATGTCAACCTCATGGTTTCAATATCAACCTCATCTGCCGTGGTACAGCCTGCATTGATAATGGACGAAGCAAGCTAGAAGCCAAAACTAAACTACAATGTGCATATAATAACGTTTAAAGTTAAAATAGAGACAATGGATATGTCTGAAATGCAAAACGAACGTTATTGGAGCCAAAGCTAATTGAAAACTAAACCATAACCAATAACGTTCCGTTGAAACGTAAAGCCTTTTAGCGAGATTGCCCTCTTGAGCAAATACTACCTAGCTATTTGGGGGTTTAAAACAACGTCATCACGTCAACGTCATATGTCGTACATAATTAAGTTAACTAACAACATATTCCTATTGTACTTTTTTATTGCCTCATGATCGAACCAAAATTTTTAATTATGATTAGTATAGCACAGCTTCGCATAGCTTGTCCTATTCTACTAGGGTAAAAAATTCTTTCATTTCCTCGGGCAGTAATTTCTGTTTGAATAATAAAGAAAGCAGGTGTACTCGTACTCAATCGATACTGATCACGGATTTATAGAATACTTCAAAACTCATTCACAAGCGAAATTAATATGAAAAAAAAATGTTATCCCCAGTTATCCCACTGCTTTTTCAAAAAGCACATGAACCCATTATAGTAAGAGTATTTCCATTGTGGAGAGCGAGATGGCGCTCTACACAGCTTATAGCGGTTTCTTGCTTCCACAATGGAAACAAAACGAGAGAGTTCACTATTAGCCCACTGGCTTTCTATTCTATAAGCCCCTACTTGTGAACCCGCATTTTGTTCTGTGCACAGTCGGATAAATGCACCGCGATTACCGGGAACGTAATGAAGCGGGTAGAGGCCAACGTGAATGTGGAATTCAACGTTAGAACATATCTTAATTACTGGCAGGTACAGGTAATAAAAATAGAAATTCTGTAATCGCATCAGTACATATGCCTTCTTGATTTTTTTTACATAACCAGTCTTCGTGTGTGCTGATTCATGATTAAAGTAAATCTAGATTTATTTTATTCTATATTTTACATAAGCTTTCTGTTATTAGATAGACATTTTATTCATTAATATATCCGCAAGTCATTTCCCTGCGCAACTCGAGTGGCAAGAAGTGGTATCTTTTGTCTAGCGAGTTTTAAAATCCAGATACTTAAGGGACCTCCTTTGAATACCTACAATGCGCGATATGTAGACGTTGTATAACCAAAAGTTTTATTATATTTTACACAAGTTTTTATGTGTAGAGAGATAACTAAATCTTACCAATAGAGGTTTACTCAAATTTCTAGTTTTACCCGTGTCATTTCCACCTGACCGTTCGCCTGTTCACCGCACACGGCAGGTGTGCAGCTGCTCATGGTTTATTTACAGCGGCCACAGCTAGCTATCGATTAAATATCGATGCCGATTGTAACTACTAACTACGGTATATCGATATCGTATGCATTTTGCAAATTACATGCAATTATATGGTTACTTGAACCGAAATTAAGTTTCAACCATACGCAAAAAATACGCGAAAAAACAGACATAAAATATTGATGACATATTGTATTGATTGCCATAAAAAATTATTGTAAAGTTGCGGATTTTAATAAATAAGGTCAGTAGTCAATTCGTTTTTATCGATCAGTTGGCATTTTATAGTATTTTTATATACCTACATACGAACTTACATACATACATACATATAATCACGCCTTTATCCCTTACGGGGTAGGCAGAGTACCAAGGGCCGATAGAACCACATGGTGCCACTTCTGACAAATTTTGAGGGTATAGTTGAGATGTACACGTTCGGTTAGTAGTGAAAGGCGGTCAGCCCATCGCCTACAAAACACCAAGACCCTCTTGTCCCTCTACTGACTTCTACAGTATGCCCGGGAAGAGAAGCAGCTGTCGTATTATAAGTTTTTTTTTTCACTCCAAGAGCAACATAGAAGAGATACGAACTTAACAGCTAAAAAAGTACGGCAGGAATATAAACTTTCACCACGTTGATAAGTACATGTTTAACTTATGCTCGTTGTTGTTTTCGTATACATATCCCCGTCATGGAGCTGCAGAAAAAATATATGTGGTATACAGCTAGGTTTATTTAAACTAGATATATGATATGTCCTTGTTAGCATCTTTAATACCTCAGGGTGCTCAACTTCGTTACTCTATTGTAAATGAATTTTATTAGGGTAACCGATACGATACTAGTACGATGGTCACAGTATACATAAATAAATAAAAATAAAATAAAAATTATTTATTTCAGACCGAAGATCCATATTGGGGTTAGTGAAAGTACAAAGCAGCTTTTCAAATTTTTTTATGTTACAATTCGAATTTGAGGCATAGGTACCGGGGACGGCCGGAAAAACAGTTTTACATTGATAGAGATGATTATTAATTTGCTCAAAACAGGGTATAATAAAGTTATTGTTTTCAACCTATTGCAGTCAACTGCTGGCTGTAGGCCTTCCCCAGGGCACACCACAAGGCTACTGCCATAGGGGGGTTTTTGCCCATAGTCACCACGCTGGGCAGGCTGGTTGGTGACCGCAGTGTGATATCTGGACTATGTTGTCAACACGGGAGGCGCTGCTGCCCACCACCCGGAAACCCTTAATCACCTCGTACGATACCCACGGGCAGGCATGGGGTGGTACAAACTCTACTCGGCACCAACATATAAATTAATAGGGTAGAAATATTGGCATATAATGCGAGTAGTACAATTTTTATTACCTACAGAAGTGTTCCGACATTAAAAAAGGTTTATTTAAAATTCCCACAGTACATTGACTACTGTTATTACAAAGTACTTAGCTCATAAAGTATTAAAAACGCTAGGGTAGTTACTATAGGATTACTTGAGCTTTGCCATACATTATTGTGAACAGTTTAAGAATACCTAAGTAGGTATATCCTACGACTTTATCCGCGTAATCTTTAGAATTATTTTTCCGTTTCTTTGACAATTACAGAAAATCCTGTCTAAGCAAAATACCAGTACGTAGGTACCTTTCAGGACCCTGTGCTCAATAGTTTTGACTGTCCTTTGTTTACCAGTCAGTCACTGAATAATTTGGTGCTAAGTGGGTGCTCTTAAATAATTATTATGTATAAGGTTATGTTAGACAGCTCGAAGAATCGACGGCCGATGGAGTGGAAAGGTTGTAGAGTGCTGTAGCCAAGATGTGGGGGCCCTTTAAGACAGCTTTAATATGGTGTGGGATACACATTTCTGTTAAGTACCTACATTTCTTTACATATGAAGTAATAAAACCTAAAATTAAAACTAAATATTAACTACCCATTAACTGAAAATATTTACAAATAGAAGACGGCTTGCAAATCCTCCACCGGTGGCAGCGTGCCCAAAAGGCTGGCCGCGTTGCCCCGCCCCACCTTCATACTCATTTCATATTATTTTTATATTGATTTGTATTACTGTTTCGTTGTACTGTAATAGGACAGTAAATATGACCGCGCTTTACATATAAATTGCTGCGACTAAACTAATTACTCGAAGACTCCAATAAATATTCTTTATGTGACACGTTTGTTTGTGCGTCGCCATCTTGGACAATGGTGTCTGTAAAACGTATTTTTTTTTGTTGCGGATTTTAAACTCTTTTGGTCCTTGAGATAATGTGTATTATGGACATGTACCAGGGGGCCAATTCTCGAAGAGTCCCGAGTTGGAACGAAGCCGAAACGGAACCGTTGTAAACGCTCAGACCAAAACAATAAATACTTTACGGTGATGTAATTAGACACATTTCGGCATGAGTCATATACCTACCTAGAAATATACCTTATCACTCAAGCGTTAAGTATATATTGTTCGTTAGTGGTTGCATTTCGGCTCAAAAATTTTCAAGAATTGCCCCCCTGAGCTGGAAGAAAGATGTTTTTCCCTTACAACATAAAAAAATAAAATATAAAGAGAAAACACAGTTGTATTTCCGAAATGGGTTAGCAAGAACTACAGGATAATATAGGATATCCTAAAGTCACATTTAGCATAGCGGGGTATTAAAAGGAACGTAAGTAAAAGGAATTTAAATGCACACTATACAAAGATACACAAGTAGTTCAACAATAATCGAATCTATTTATGTAGGTAACACTACCCGAATAGCAGGCGGTTAGGCTGGCTGCAGTGCACACTTGCATTGCATTAATCGGATAAAGCGGGGCGCACACGGTCCGGCTCATTCATGCGGTCAACAACGGTGCGTTCCAGTACGAACGTAATACATACGATCCGTATGTATTACGTATCTAGCAATAACAACGGCCCTCTGATTACGTAAAAACAATAGCAAAGCCGAAGCAAAGCGATTGCGAAAATTGTACAATATTTTTTGCCTTGAAATGTCAAAGTTCCTTTAAATTCATTTTACGTAATACGAATTTGACAAGCAATCAGCTATTTTTGTACAATTTTCGCTATCGCTTTGCTTTTGCTAGTTAGGTAATAAGGGGGCCGAATGCGATTTTCTGAGTAATAAAGCGTCAAGACGCCACAAATAAAACTTTTGCATTTTTTATGTTGGACTACAGTGCGTTTGACAGGATCTCTATTCCCTCTGTGTCTTATCATCAAACCAATGTACCATTCTCATAGTTGTTCACAGAGATAGATAACGAAAATTTTCACAATATTCGCTGATCTATACATACATATACAAAATTCTTTGTCCTGAATGACTGATTGACGGACGCAGAGCCTAAGCAACTGGTCTTAGAGGCATGAAACTTTGATTTGGGAGTGTTCTTTGCATGACGAAGGCATTCAAGAACTTTCTACTTACGCTAGCCCTAAGTAGTTTTTAAGTTAGTTATAGAAATTTCTACCCTTCTTGTACTTGTATTCAATCTGAATTTTGAACACAACTTGAAATTATGTAACAGCAATCGCGAAGGAATTTCACATTTCAACGCGAAAATTACGTAATTAGACCACGGATCACTGTAGTGTAAAATTATTGCTATGTGGAGTGTCTTATTATTCATTATTTAGTTAAGACTACAGGTCTATATGCATAAATACCTATTTCTAGATGTTGCGCACTGAGCCATATATATATTAAAGTTTATTTTTGATCAACTTGTATGTTCCACGTCAAATGGCCATCTTGCTTCTCTTGCAAAGGAGCTTACTTAATGATTTCTAGGTGGCTCAGAACCGGGTATTTTTTTCAGTGGTCCATCCAGTACTCAGTCCCAGGGTATATACTATTTTCATTCAACCGCAACTGCCAAAAAAGAGAGCAATGAAATTTTCCTCCCTTCTAATTAACTTCCTTATAGTTTTCTTGTAAAAAAATAAACTCTATTCTCCTTACTGTCGGATGTCAGTAAGTTTTTACTATCTGTAGTTAATTAAACCGGGTCGTTTGTGCCGCGACAAGACGTGCAGGGACTACGGAGAAACGTATAAGTATAAGGACTGCCTTTCTACCAGAGACGTGTTATGCTGCGTTGCTATGGATGCGTTTGATATCCTCCGATCATATTCATTGGTGCACATAGCTTAGCACTGGTGCAAACGGATTCTACTAAGATATGTTTTTTTTATATGGAAGGATGCGGGCTATGGATGTGTGCTATCGATGCGTGCTATCCCAGATATCATTCGAAGCTCTATAAACGCTGTACATTGAAAATTTTGAAGAACTTATACAACTACAGGTTGGCTGGATAAGGGCTGTACATCCGTATACAGACCTTATATCCGCAAATTGGGCCCCAAATTATACAGCTCTAAATGTAGAACTAGCTGTCTAACTGCTGTGTAATAGCTGCATAATAACTGACTTAGGGCGTAATTAGATATTAATGTGTTGTAATGATTAAAAAGGAATTGTCCTTCTATTTAACTCAGGATTTGATTTGATAGAAAAATAATGTTTATTTATTTATTTATTTAGACACACTTACAGAACATACATTAAGAGCAACAATAATTACACTTACAACTAAAAAATCTGATGTATGTGCCAATTATAGGTGTGCTACATCATTCACAGATAATATTATAGTGGAGTGTGTTTCATCAAACAGCTCCCTGGGCGAGGACGCCAGCTACTATATGTATGACTACACCATCTGTGTCACTGCATACAATAAATGTTAGTTGCCAAATCAGGCATAGGAGCTATTCCATGAAACTCACCCCAGATTGAGGTAACATTGTTACGAAAGTAAAAAAGAGCTTAAATGTTAATGCTGTTGCCCGTGACTCCACCCGCGTAGACTTCCAGAATGTAGCCTATGTCCTTCCCCGTACTCTCAATTTCAACTATCTCAATTTCAATTAACTCAAAATTTCAAGAAGATTGGATAAATAAATCATAGAGGCAACAAACAAAACTTTCGTATTTTTTATATTAGTTAGACTACAGTCCGTTTGATAAGATCTCTATTCCCTATACAGAATGATTTTTGGTTGTCAACGTTCCCGAAAACTACGGAATCTTCTCATCATCACGATCATTTTTCTCCATGAAAGCATACCTGGGAAGTGTCTGGTTTCCAAAATATTAGGGTCCAAAGTTGAGTAAATAGACTGCGTTTTTCTGCATAAATGCACATAGACGCGCGTAGCAGGATTTTTTCACGAAAAATAATTAATATCTGTCTATAAAAAAACTAACATAAACACTAGACACTATAAATTTCGCACGATCAAGGAATTAAAAAAAAAAATAATAAAAAAAAAAAAATTCCCAGCATTTTTTTGGCATAAACTTACTTTATTTCATGTATAGAATACGTACCCTTCGTTAAAGGGGTTTAAAAAACACCCTGTATGTTTTGTCACCAAACTAATGTACCTTTCGCATTTTTCGATTAGCATTGCAAAGCCCGATTAGATTTAGTCTCCACAAAAAATACATATTTAGATTACATATTCACTTAAAATCCTTCTACATCGGCAACAAAAGCTTGGTATCCACGGCGATCTATACAAAAAGAGCTCTCGTCACAAATCTGGGCCCTAAAAGGTCCAATGTTATGTAGATCCTCTAAATGCCGGGTCCTGCTAGGTCCGTCATTGGCCGCTTTACCCTTTTCATTTCCTCTGTGTACAAGTACAAACAAATGCTTGGGTGTGGGGACGCAGTGTCAGCGGGTTTTTGTGTAAACCACTTAAAAATTGATAGCAATGCCGTTGAAGCAATTTACACTTACAATTTACAATTTACACTTTTTACCGGTATTGGCCCACCACTCATTCCCGCCACTGTAACTCTTGTAAGCCAGGATAAAAAATTAAGCATAGAAATTTTCGGGGGACCTAACAAGCGAATATAAATTATTAAAACTACATATTATAAAATTATTAATAAAGAAGTGGAAAAAATTCTTCACCCGAGTGGGAATCGAACCCACGACCACTGCATACCGTGCTAGTTGCTCTAACCACTGAGCTACCGGGTCAATTACTCGGATGACGAATTTTACCATCTCTGTTATAAATTACATATTGGCAACGTTATTTTTCATCCCGATAGCTATACACTAGCCAAATCTCGGCAAACAAAGCTGAATCCCTCAGCACAATGTTTAAAGATGAAACGATCAACCACATCCTAACGGATTATATTAATAGATAAGTGTTTTTATAAATTTATCTTAGTCAAGATATTGTATATTATAAAATTAGATAGTAAAAAGAAAATACAAATAAAACAACATAATAATTTACCATTATATCAGTATCCATAAATAATGCCACTTAACGCGGCAATACAGCCAGCATTTTGGGCGTGCTAGTATAGATATAGGTTAATCATACCATAGCTCACCCGATCCCCATCACTCGCCTATCTCTAATAATAAGCAAGTAGCATAATAAAATAATTGTTTTATGCAATGAAAGAAAACACTGATTATCTACGCATCTAAGTTAAGGAGCAATGCTATGCAAAGTATCTAAAGATATCTCATTTGTCACAAGTAGGTATATTTGTCAATACTATGCATGCACTGCCTTGAATAGAAATCTGTGATTTGGTTCATTTGTGTAACATATTTTCGGCCATTATTACCTAATTAAGTTACTTTAAAGGTTTTTGTACACCATGCATCCGCGACCATTATGAAACCTTGCAGCAAATATTTATGAAGATTGCGTGTTTTTACAACCGTTATTGTAAATACCTATACCTATGCACCAATACCTAGCACCCAGTATAAACGTAAGATGAGGCAGCTGTGAATAACTAGTTTTGAAGATATTTAGATTCCACGGATTTTCATCGTGAATAAGCGTTACTAGCTTCAAATGTTCGAACAGGGTTAACAAATTTTAATAAAGTATTTCCCCCGCCATAACTGGCACCCCACCTTTACATGTGAACCTTCAATTTCCTTTTTCCAATGTATGATATTGAATTGCTTTTGGCGCGGTATAATAGTACACTTGTCGAATGCTATGTGAAATGCCTCGTTATTGCATATTCTATAGAGATACACATATACAGGATAGGTAATAGAATAGGTACATACGATAAGCGGAATGCAAAGCAAACAGCCCACTATATGAGCCTATAAAATTAGAGACCAGAAATAATTTATGTTTTTCAGATATGATACAATCTTGCCAAAATAAAAAATATTAATGTGAAGATATTCTCCATAGTGGACTATTTCTAAACATATCCCTTTATTACACCCTGTATATGGGTAATATATATATGGAAGATATGCCATCTCTATGATAAAGCCATGTTAACCTGAAGGCTTATTGTAGTTTTCAATTCGAATTCGATCGCGTTCACGTTTCAACAATTCACACACGCTAGCTAAATCACGATAGCTACAATACAATCTTTTTAAAATATTTTACTAAAGTCCACACGGAAAAAGTAAATTCTGAAGTCAATGTAAACAATAAACCTTTGTATCGAATCATCTTCATTGCACTTGAAGGGGTGGAAAGGTGGTAAAAAGGGGGTAGAAGGTATCGTCCGTCACGCGAGGGGTTTAACGTTGGGCCACAATTTCAAAGGAAGCAACTTCTGAAAACAGTATCTTATGGGCTAGGAAAACAGCGTGTTCGAATTACCATTGTCATTGATACAATTTACATCGGTGATATCCCAATGGGTAAGACGTGCCTTTCGGTCGGAAAGCGTGGGTTCGATTCCAGTCACGGCCCTGTACTGTAAAATTTATTTCATGTACGCATTTTCTAAAACCCAACCCGAGGAGGGTTAGCGTCAGGCAGGCAGTCGGCCGTATAACAAATGCCAAATCTTTCGCAATGTGAGTTTTGAATTCATATTAAGCCGACCCCATAAGTAATGAGAAAAAGATGATGACTGATAATTTACTTCTGTCCTCGCTATGGTTAACGTGGCTGTGGGATTCCCTTTACGATCATGCGGTTCTGGCTATCCCATTTCGGAAACACAGCGTGTGTATACATCAAAGAAAGTACGTTTTTGCCAAAAAAATGGAGGGAAACGATGTAATTTTTTTTGAATTTTTTTTATTACTTGATCGGGAAAAAATTATAGTGTCCAGTGTTTATGCTAGTTTTTTCATAGACAGATATGGGGTCATCCATAAATTACGTCACACGAATTTCATGATTTTTTGCCCCTCCTTGTCACAGCTGGTCACACCTAGGGTGACGTCAGATTTAGCTTTTTGCAAATTTATATTTAGAGATTATTGAATGAAAATGTGACGTCACGAAATTTAGGTCCCCTCCCACCCCCTTGTCACACAATGTCACAGTTTAACGACCCCCTCCCTCCCCCTTAACCTGTGACGTAATATATGGATGGCCCCTATTAATTATTTCTCGTGAAAAAATCTTGCTACACGCATCAATGTGCATTTATGCAGAAAAACGCAGTCTATTTACTCAACTTTGGATCCTAATATTTTGGAAACCAGACACTTCCCAGGTATGCTTCCATGGAGAAAAATAATCGTGACGACGAGGAGATTCCGTAGTTTTCGGAAACGTTGACGACCAAAAATCACCCTGCATATGTATTTATGTGAATCTTGTGTACCTACTTAATTATCATAAGGCATGACTTTACTTGGCTCAGCGCCTCCCTACCCTAATATAGTAGGTAATGATTTCATCTATGTTTATTTTACAACAAAGTAACTGAAAAATGCTAGTTTCATAGCCCGTCACAAAAATTAAAACTGCATTTGTATTCAAGGCGGGAGGGCTCAGTTTTACAGCGTTCGCCAATTTAAATCAATTCCCGGAGCTTCGGCAGTCGCGCCCCATAAAACCGATGCGCCGCGATGGGGCTGACAATTGTTTTCGCTTTTTTAGTGGCCCAAATTTTTTATTCTGTTAGCTTTTTGTATTTTACAAGCGATTACTTGTGTTTGCTCCCTTTTAGGTTCTTCACACAAAAATATTTTCTTATTTTATTTTGTGGTAACCGTCCAGTTTGGCTACGGTACATGGCGGTGGTGTGCCTGTGGTGTTGGCAGAGTAGAGCACCACCAACCACTGCAACTCCTGTAAGCCAGTAGAATGCAAATAAAGAAAAGATAAAACTTAATAGCCGTGTTCATCATCTTCCTGCCCTTGCCCCATTATGTCGGCGCAATATGGTTTTCGAAACTCACATTGTCAAAGATTTGGCATTTGTTTTACGGTCGGCCGCCTGCCTGACGCTAACCCTCTTTGGGTATAGCTAAGAAACAATTGTTATCTGTATTATCTAACTATATACCCTCAAAATTGGTCAGAAGGGGCACCATGTGGTTCTATCGGCCCTTGGTGCTCTGCCTACCCCGTAAGGGATAAAGGCGTGATTATATGTATGTATTACTGAACTTATTTACTAAAGAACGTAGACGCGGGAAATCGCTAGTAACACAATAATATTGCCAAAACAGCTGAATTCCAAACCCAATTTTCGGCTCTCAACATAATGCAGTATGGAGATATATCCCTCGACATAAACCAAGAAGGAAGGGCATGGAAGAGTTGCTATAATCTATGTTGAAGCTGTGTAGGTAGAACTAGAAAATGTAGCAAGTTTATGACCGATAGTGAAATTCGCTCTAACAGCGGTTGGACTTTGTCACGTCATGTAACAAACGTGCTAAATAAATCTAAAAAGCCAATGTGTCGAATTTCGCTGAGATTAATTGAAAATTGTCCCCTCTGTTGAAATGTTATCATTTAGCGCGATTGGCTCTCTTTGTACAAAACGTATTTACATAGGCATTAGAGTATTGTATAACATACTTCTAAGCTATGGTTATCGAGGATAGCGGTACCGTAATAATTATAACGGCCTTGAAGGAATATTTCACCAGTGGGTACAGTCGTCATCTTCAGTCTATTGCAACCCACTGCTGGACGTAGGCATCCCCTAGAGCACGCCACACGGCTCGATCTCCCATTTCTGCCATCCAGTCAATACCAGCCGCCCTCTTTGAGTCATCGGTCCATCTAGTTGGAGGGCGTTCAACGCTACGCTGGGATACAGTAAAGATAGCTTTTTTATTACTTTCATACGACCGCCGTTAGATGGCACTTCTATCCTAGGAAGCCATAGGACACCTCCTTTCTGTTCTTACTTCATGACATTAACCATGTTCGTAAAGGATTAGCCGGTGATTAATTAATACAGATTTAGCGGTAAATAATCCGCGTGGAAGCGGTTAATTATGTTTTATTACTAATTTTCATGGATTACCCGCATATCGTAGAATGTATGGGATGATACGGTATGCAAATAGGTTGGGTGTTTTATAGTGTTATAGGAATATTTATTGGTACTTTCCTATTGCCTATACCTACGTAGATTTAGGTATTTTCTAAAAACTAATCGTGATCCTGTAGTTCTAGCCACCCCATTTTGGATTTGTTTTTATGGGATCTTAAATAAATTACTTTCTCATTCCAAAGGTCGACAATGCACATTAGTTGTACTCTAGGGTGTGAGGTATAACCTCATTTGTTTGTATTTGCGACAACACGGGCAGTCTGACTTTGAAAATACCTGTATTTGATTACCTATCCAATTAACATACCTACCTAGAGAAACACAAACAAAAGAACCAGTTTTGTTCATAACATGGGTATGTTGCTATGTGCAGTTTTAAACTGACCACTTACAGATGTAGGTATTATCGACTTAGTACTCAACTAGTTTTTTTTACCAAGTACCAGTCCTTGGTTATGTGCTTTTTGCCTTCTTTTGTAGCTCAGAACCGAACGGCGTGGCGGAGATCTGTGGAGGCCCTCTACCCCAGCTAGGGGACACAGGGACATAAAGAAGAAGCCTTCTTTTGTATTCACTCTTTTAGCTCGATGGGACGGAAAGCTAACACGACCGAAGATAGACCAGAGCCAAGATGTAGAGGTCCTTTTAAGAGATCTTTATCTATACATATTATAAAAATGTAACGAATCGCTGTCTGCACATGGAAGATATATGAGAAAAAATATTATAGGAGACCTTTATCAACGTAATAGTACCCAAAAGAATGATTTTTGGAATTTTTGTCGGTTTGTCAGTTTGTCTGTGCGTTTGTACACACTAATCTTAGAAACGGCTGAACCGATTTCGATGCAGTTTTCAGTAGTATACAGGGTGATTTTTGGTCGTCAACGTTCCCGAAAACTACGGAATCTCCTCATCCTCACGATCATTTTTCTCCATGGAAGCATACCTGGGAAGTGTCTGGCTTCCAAAATATTAGGGTCCAAACTTGAGTTAGACTGCGTTTTTCTGCATAAATGCACATAGACGCGCGTAGCAATTTTTTCACGAAAAATAATTAATATCTGTCTATAAAAAAACATAAACACTAGACACTATAAATTTCGCACGATCAAGGAATTTAAAAAAATTTTTTGGATAAAAAAAAAAATTCCCAGCATTTTTTTTGGCATAAACTTACTTTATTTCATGTATAGAATACGTACCCTTCGTTAAAGGTGGCCACAAAAAAACACACTGTATTGTGACAGGTCCCATTTAACATATAGGCTACTTTTTATCCCGGGAAAAAATTTCGATATTTTGTAGTCTACGCGGACGGAGTCGTGGGCGTCTACTACTCTTTAATATACCTATAGTATGGGAAAGACATACCGTCACTGAGCGTACATATGATACATCAGCGATGTGTACGAGTAAAGGCTGTAGTGTAGAACTATGTCATGCGATAGAAAACTAAGGTCATTTGCTGTTGTTGGGTAATTTTTTCTCTAATTGCTATATTTTTTAAACCAGCGGATCCCTAAAATATTTTCCTCTCGTTTGCATTTCATGTTATCTTATTATGATAGGTAGATCTATTCCAAGGGTATATAAAGGTTATAAGGACATGTGTCTAGGAAAACATTTAGTCGAAGCGAAGAAATATCACAATGATGTCGTTAGTTTGTCTGTCTGTTCTCACGTTTGTGGCGAGTTGTATGGGTGCTACGGAGCCGCACTCCAGAGGCTGTATCTATATTTTAGGAAGATGTAAGTATAATCATTATTAAAAAGATAAAGGAAGATTCGCGGGCAGCCAATAAATAAATAAATAATTAGTTATAGTTTAATGTAGGTTCAAGTTAGTCATAGTTCCCCGTTTTTCGTCAACCTACTGTCTACGTCCACATTATATTTAACAAAAATTGTTTATGTTTTTTTTTTGTGATTTAATTTTATTTATTGATAATTTACATCGTTGGGTTGATAATAATATAATTGTTTATGTTATATTTAATTTAGTCTATGCTTTATAAATGTCTATTTTCGTTTTACTAGATATAAATACAGGTAAACTAAACATGACTAAACTAAAATAAACAGATAGGTATTAATTAATACGACTTTAAAAATCGTTTAACGAGAATGTTTAAAGCCATTAGTAATATTTTAAAATAAGCAAGTATGCAGTGATAAAATATAGCTAAAGAATTAAACTGATTTGATACGTGACTTGACACAAGTAGAGATTCATACATACATACATATAATCACGCCTTTATCCCTTACGGGGTATTTTCAAGGTAGAAAGCTAAAAATTGGTATGCGGACTATTTATATTTGTCTAAAAAACAATCATACATTATTTTTTTGGAAATTCTGCCCCAACCTCGCAAAAGAGTGGATGAAATTTTATATGGGCCTTTTTGCAGTTTTCAAGGTAGGAAGCCAAAAATAAATAAATGGAAAGTCGTGTTAGTAACATTATTTATAACTCAAGAACGGCTGTACCGATTTGGCTGAAAATTGGTAGGGAAGTAGCTTAGAACCAGGACACGGACATAGGTTTATTTTTTTATCCCGGGAAAATATTTTTATATGCTCCATACAAACTTCTACCCCTCAAAGAGCCAAAAAGTAGCCTATGTCACTCTTTATCTTTTCAACTATCTCCACAAAAAAAAAATCACGTCATTTTGTTGCTCCGTTTTGCCCTAAAAGACGGACAAATAGACACACACATTTATTATTTGCCCATTTATAATATTAATATGGATAGATATGGTAACTAAATTCTGACAAGTTCGCAACATAAAGGAGCTAACTATTGATTTTAGCAAATAACAAAATATCTGAATTGAATTTAATAGTTTTTTATTGCTACCTAATTTAAAGAATGACATTTATAAATTTAAAATTAAGGTAAAAAGATCCGTAAAAGATCCGCCAAAAAAGCAACGGATACGGACACGGACACGGATACGGATATTTCTTTTGCCTCGGATATCCGCGGATACGTATACGGATCTCCGGCACATCACTAATATGTATAGGTATGTACCTATTTTTATATACGCCCTTGTTTCATACCCAGGTTCATCCCCCTGCCCAGTCAACACTAGAGCCTACACGACAGGCTGCGGCTACCTCACCCCCGAAGCGACCTGCTCCAACCCTCACCCAGTGGAAGATAAGAACGGAAAGATCTGCGACTACTCAGCTTGCTACTGTGAACCTCCCTTAGTGAGGGATCAGAATACAAAGACCTGTGTCCAGGTCAAAGACTGTAGCCCTGACCAGCCTAAGAATGAGCGTTTTTAGTTTATTTTTAAAAGTTATTAATTATGTTTGTCTCAGGAACAAATAAGAAATAATATATATACAAACGATTTATTCTCAAGTTGTTTTTGCTTTTTTTACCCGACTGCGCGACGCAAAGGAGTGGTATTGTGTTTAACAGCCTATGTATGTATGTATGTTACTTTGAAGCACTACAAAGACCAAACGCCTGGGCCGATTTTTATGATTCATACGTCAATAGATTCCTCTTAGTCTGGCGAGTGTCATTAAAGACATGACGTTAGTAAAAATCCAATATGGCGACTACTGGACGCCATATTGTGAAAAAAAAAAAAAAATTAAGTTGACAAACTATATCGAGTGGGGTATCGTTGAATAGGTATTTAAAAATCATGTTTAGGTTTCTCTCAACATTTTTCGATTTGACCAACCGTTTAGGATCTATATCGATTGAAAGTTGCGTAACAAACATTCTCACATATAACTTTTTAGATAGCAGCAAGACGAAAACTTCTTGCTGTCGAGCATATTGAGCATGTTTCTTGAAGCATACCTACTTATTAGTAGCTAGGTACTCATAACAAAAAAGTATAAAATAAAAAAACTAAACAGTCGGGATCCATTATCCGACGGCCAAGCTAATATTTCAATGGATCCTGGTTGTTCAGTTGTTACGAGTATGTTACATCATTAGAAAATATTTTATTTTCTTCAATACCTAGTATTCATTCTATAATAAAATTATAGAATTCTAGACCACCGGACATCTAAGTGCTTGTTTTTTTCTTTTCAGTTTTTTTTATTATGTACATAGTTTGGTTCTTTTTTGCTATCCGATATTTCGTGACAGTCGATGTAAACAACTCGTGGTTTGTTCGGTATTAAAAGGTTACGATTCTTTTGCTAGTGTTTTGACATTTTTGTGCTGATGCGCAGCTTTACTAGAATATGGGTACACTAGCTACATCTCCTTCCGTGTATGACGTAAGAGTGGACTTAGCAACATGAGCATACTCTCAGGCGATAAGCTAGCAACTTGTCACTGATCATATCAACTGCACACAAAATAGGGTGACTACATGGAGTACTTCTCCATGGGTGGCTAGAACTGCAGTATCATGAAGGAGAATTCAAATTTATTTATTTGTGACTGTTGCTTTGTGAGATTACAGCCATGTTCAGCATAATGGAGACACATGTTGATAAGTTGCTCATCACGTGACAGATCGACCCTGAGTTCCTTATGGTCTGGCGTTCCATCTTTTCTGTATATCTTACGTCGCGACGGATGTATACATTTTGTATGAAAGTGGATTAAACGGGCGCCGCGACTACGACGGGTCCGTGTCTTACATCTGTTCTGTGGGGCCGTCCCCTTAGTCGACTCTTGCGACATGATCGTAAGAAGATGCAGCTGCTGATGTATTTCAAGCCCCGCACAGGTTCACCAAGTGAATGAAGAAGAAAATATGGGTCTGAAAAACTTCTGGTACCTACACTATTATACAAGGGTATGCAATATAATTTAATTAACAAGATGAATAGTTCCTGTATTAGGAACACTTATATTGTGTGGAGAATGTTATACAATATATAGATGAATAGGTTATAGTTATGAGAAGTTATATTAGAGAATGTTATACAATATATAGATGAACAGTATAATGATGCCTTTCGGATCCTTATGCGGTTACCAAGATACTGCAGTGCTTCGGGCATGTTTGCCGAGGCGGGAGTGCCAGACTTTTTCGCAATTGTCAGGTCTCGCATATCCTCCTTTTGGGAGAGATTGCGTAATTCTGGCAATACCATATTAGAGGCTGTCAGTGAGGACATGACCAGTCCAATATTTAATTACTGGCTTTCCGCTCACAGGGACGCGAATCGTAAATGACTGTGATATATTAGTATCATTTTTTTATTCGTATTTTTGTATGTGACATTTATGGGTTTTTTATGCCTAAATAAAGAAAGTTATTATTATACAGGGTGTAAGAGGTAAGAAGGGGTAAGTTCAGCGAAACAATAGAGACAATATAATAATATTCACGATGATACACACAATTTGAGACTCGTAACATAACAGCACCAAGATTTTATTACGTCACTTCACGAATTCGCTAAATAACGGTCTCCTTAGAAGGAAATATATCTATGACGAACATAGATATCAGAAAATAACGCACCTATATCGATAAATTATGTTACCTTCCCATCTGCCTACATATTATATCTTTTCCTAAGTCTACACGCTATTTTTTTATTCAAATAGGTAACATCGCAGAAATAAGCGAGTCGCAAAATCGGTAGAACCACATTTAACATTTAATTACCAAATTACTTTATGGGAATAAGCAAAGTAATAATATATCCGATAAAAACAAATAAACAACATGCGTAACTTTAACAAATATGCAAGGCTTATTCGATTCAGCTGAAAAATTTACTGAAGTTGTCCCTTGGCGTGCTTAGATAAACATTACAGAGTGTCGTAAAATTTACACAAATAACGGTTGAAATCTCAGAACAATGACTAAAGCATAGAAAGAGCTTTATGACTTTAAAAGCGTATCTTGTCTTAGACATTATACGGTAAAATACGATGAACAAAGATATAGACAAAAACTTGACACGTTATGTAGCTTTTTAACTTAGTATCATGTACGAAAGGTAGCCAAGGAACAAAGGAAAGGTAACCAAATTGACGTTTGCTTTGTGGTACGTTTTGCATTTTGAGCAACCTACATCTGTCTCTTTCTAATGCAGTTATGAGCGTATAAAAAAACAGCGACGACGATATTAGTCAAAATTCAGTTACTTCTATGCTTTACTCATTGTTCTCAGGTTCAAATCCATCCTGTATTATTGCAGGTTATATTACATTTTTCTAAGCGTCCTGGGGACTCTTCGGTGAAATTTTCAGCCGCATCGCAACCGTTTACAGAAAGGGGTACTCGTAATAGTAGTTACTTTAGTGCGTGGTAATTACATACATTGCAGCATACCACAGACATTTGTTCTTATTAAGTATGTCATGCTTGCGATTGTTCATACTAAAATTAATTTAAGTAATAAAGCGGTAAGGCGGTAAGTAGATATTTCTGAGCATCGTATTTCTTTCACGGTTAGTTAACGGTCGCGTTTCAGATCAAAAATGTACCGAAAATGGCCCATTGTATATGAAGTACCTAAGTTTTATGTGTGTTAGGCACGTTATCTACCAGTTAACGATTGCTTTCGTCCCTAATGTGCATTTGAACGATTTCTAATCGATATAGAAATAATCGAATCTCGATTGTAACACTGTTTTGAGTTTTTAAATCTTATAAAATGATGAGTAAGTTACCCACGTGTTACTGCGAACCACGTGTACCTATACACACACACACACATACACACAATCACGCCTTTATCCCTTACGGGGTAGGCAGAGCACCAAGGGCCGATTTAGGGTATAATTGAGATGTACAAGTTCGGTTAGTAGTGACAGGTGGTCAGCCCATCGCCTACAAAACACCAAGACCCTATTGTCAACTGACTTGTACAGTATGCCCGGGAAGAGAAGCAGCTCTAGTATCGTTTTTTTCACTCCCAGGGCAGCATAGTAGCACCACGTGTACACAAAGCAAATTATCATTAAAGTTTTTATTCTATAGTATACCAGTGTATAATATGTTAGTAGACGAGTTGACGCCAGCGTACTATCCGTGTAGTATTATACCGCGTGGACTACAGAAAGTAAACGAGTTGACGCCAGCGACTCCGTCCGCGTGGACTACAGAAAAAACAAAATGTCGAAATTATTCGGGATAAAAAGATTTTCCGGGATAAAAAGTAGCCTATATGTTAAGTGGGACCTGTGAAAATACATATATTCCTGAAAACTGCATCGAAATCGGTTCAGCCGTTTCTGAGATTAGCGTGCACAAACGCACAGATAAACCGACAAACAGACAAAAATTTCATAAACAATTCTTTTGGGTACTATTGCGTTGATAGGTATCGTATAGTATTTTTTCTCATATATCTTCCATGTACAGACAGCGATCCGTGACATTTTTATTATATGTATAGATAGAAGAAGATGTCGGCAGAGCAGAATAGCACCACCCCATGTCTGTCCGTGAGTATTGTAAGCGATTAAAGGTTTCCCAAAAGTGGGCAGCAGCACCTCCCGTGTTGTCAAAATATTCCGAAAATCACACTGCGTTCACCAACACCTAAATAAATATAACACGATGTGATTTGCACAAGCTTTACAATTGCAAAAATCTACTACTCTAGGGTGGGTGGCATAATCACTGCTCCACGCCATATGTGCTCAATGACGATCTGCATCCGATCTCTACTGAGCCATGTGGCAGTTAGCCCACATCCATCATTTCGCCTTGCTGTTTTGCACACATTTTGGCTGTTAACAGTAACATATTAATTACTAGTGGACGCCCGCGACTTCGACCGCGTGGACTGCAGAACAAACATGTCGAAATTATCCGGGATGAAAATATTTTCCCGGGATGAAATTAGCCTATATGTTAATCGAGGGTGTAAGCTAAGTCCATTCCAAATTTTATTAAAATCGCTCCAGCCGTTTTTACATGAAAAAGTACTAACATCCATCCATCCATCCATCCATACTTACAAACTTTCGCGTTTATAAAATATTAGTAGGATTATAATATTAGTAAGATTCTGTAAATGCTGTACCACACATAGACACGGCTATGTTTCTGAACTAGTCAGAACCAAAGAGTATATAACAATTTGCATCAGAACTGCAGTATTACTATACTTGTAGATACCCTTACTCGTAGATTGCACAAAATAAGAAGTGATCTTATAAGGAAGAGGACAAAAGTAATCGATGTCCTGCACCACAGTCTACAGGTTAAAATGGCGATGGGCTGTGTAGCACGAACAGGGACAAAAGATGGACCGTAGAAGCAACAAAATAGATTGGACCTAGTGGGAAAAGACGGAAAGGACGACCGATAAAACGATAGAGTGACAAAATTATATACACAGCTGGAAAGGAATGGCTTGAACGAGCTAAAGACAGAGAAAGTTGGACAGCACTGGAGGAGGCTTTTACCCAATCAGGGGTTTCTATTCAAGACTTATAGATAGTAAAAAAAAATTCGTGTGGTGTCGTGGGACACCAGGTAGGAACGAAGTTCCTTCGGCTAAGGGTTTTAAGCCTGCCGTAAGGAACTTCGTTCCAAAAATATTGTATGTATTATTATTTAGGGAAATAAATAAAGCTTATTATTATTATAGATACCCTACACAACGTTTAGTTTAACGCGGCGTTGTATTAAGGTGGGTTCCCACGGTGCGTGATATTACGGACGGACGTGCACCAGCCCGCACCACGGATCGTGGGAAACGGAGCGTCCGTGGTAAAACAGACGCGTCTGTGCGTAGCCGTCGGCGCGTCCGCGTCCGTCCGCGAAATCACGCACCGTGAGATCGGTGACGTTGCTCGCGGGACTATATGCAGCTGAAGTATTCTAGCGAAGCTTACACGAGACTGACTTCATCATTTATTTAGCCTACTCCTACATCTTGTAGGAACATTTTACATTTGAGGAAAGGTATCATGCACTGAATTTATTTTATGTACCAATTTTAATATTCCAAAATTGTCACTTAGCCCGAGGAGGTTTGGCGTCAGGCAGCGGGCTATTAAACAAACGTCAATCCTTGGCAATATACTGGGTGTAAAAGACAACTCTGTTCTTTTAATACCTTGTATTCTTTGTAACATTACGATAATTTTTTCTATGGAAGCACCCCTGGGAAACCACGGGTTTTCAAGATATTGAGGTGCAAAGTTACATTAATATTATCTTTTTTTTTTACATAAATCCATCTGTAATCGGTTAACAAACATTTTTTTCAAAGATACCATGATATAATGTTAGGTTTGTAGGTACATTTGTACTTTTAGCGTCAAACGAATAATTTTCGTTTTGTCGTATCCCAGGGTTGATTCCATAGAAGAAAATGATCGTAATCTTACAAAGAATACGAGGTATCAAAAAACATCGTTGTCTTTTTACACCCTGTAGGCTTCGAAAGATTTGCGCCGACTCCAAAAATAATGCGATAAGGACAGGAACATGATGAATGTTGTTATAATCTTGAATCAAATTTTCAATACTCTAATGGTGGATCCGGTTTGGGCTGGTTAGGAGAGCAGTCCTCAAATTTAACGCACTCGTTGGTCACGCGATCTCTCACAAGGGGAGCTTTGCAGTAACAGGCCGAGTAGTCGCATAGCTTCAATGCTGTATTCTCCACTGGGTGCGGGTTGGTGCAGGTCGCTGGAGGAGTGACCGGGTCGCAGCCGGTGGCATAGGATTTAGTGTTGACGGGACAGGGGATCATAACTGTAATATTTATTTATTTGTTATTCTTATTCTTTATTGTACACACACAAAAGAATATAGCATACAAGATAAAAGAAGATATGCATGTACAATGGCAAGCTTAGCAAGCCAAGCAAGTAAAGAGAAATTGGAAATACAGGGTAAAATGTGCGTGTAATTAAACTAATTCTAAGAAACGAACTATGAACATTGAAAAAAAGGAGAGAAATAAATGACAGCATATTCAAAGAATGGACCGGTAACATCCTTCAGCTTTTTCATACAATCTTGAAAAATAAAAATGTGATTTCGAGTCACAAATTTTGTGGATAGGTTTTCTATAGTAGGCTATTTACATAGCTTTTCGCTTAACATACCCTTTTTGTTACACCCTGTATAAGGTCTATCCAAAATTAGTGATCATCTTTTGACACGAAACTAGGTAGGTAAAAAGAACCAACTTTCACTATGGGACCAACTCCGAAATATTGAAAAAAAAAATATAATCATCAATTTTAAGACTGCTACAGAAACTACAATTTGTGGGTATACGGGGAAAATTGCTGACTTGGATCGAGGCATTCTTACGCCTAAGAACCTACCGAGTGCGAATTGGCGAAGCGCTTTCAGAGCAGCACGAGATAAATAGCGGTGTGCCACAGGGATCGGTTCTTGGCCCTGTTCTGTATATTATTTACACTTTCGACCTTCCTAAATGCCTTGAGTGCAATGTTAGCATCTTTGCAGATGATACAAAGATATTTGCAAACCCCTTGGTGGATTATGACCGACTCACAGCAGACCTGAACAAAGTGGCAAGCTGGTCGAAACAATGGCTCATAAACCTTAATGTTGAAAAATGTACCGTGTTACATATAGGAAATCGCAACCCACATCTTGCATACAACTTGATTAATACACAACTTAAAGTAGTCAAAGTACAGACCGACCTGGGTGTAAAGATCTCCGAGAATCTTAAATGGGAAGATCACATAACAGTCATTACCAAAAAAGCAAGAAGCTTCATCTACCTTGTGCGAAAGGCCTTCGGTATCTTAACCCCAGACCTTATGCTGAAGATCTACAAGACATACATTCGCCCAACTTTGGAATACGCTTTTCAGGTCTGGAGTGAAGGACATTGATTTGCTTGAAAAGGTACAACGCAGTTTCACTAAGATACCGAGGAAGCTAAAAAAGTTCACATATGAAAAAAGATTGCAGACATTGAACCTCACAACTCTGAAAGAACGTAGAGAACGTGGAGATCTTATTGAAACATACAAAATTCTAACACAGAGATATGACTTACAAGATTTTCATAGAATGTTTGAGCGTAATAAAAATACAAAACTACGAGGTCATAATTTAAAACTTAGCACAGGCATCTCACATAGCAATCCCCGCAAAAACTTTATTACCAACAGGGTAGTGAACCCTTGGAACAAACTACCAGAAGAAGTGGTTTTGGCACCAATTGTCAATAATTTCAAAAACAAACTTGACAAACACATTAAAGAACATAGAAAAACCTAAGAAGAGAACATTCAGATACAGGCAAAATCAGTTGCCTCAACTGCCTGCCTGTTTACATATAATAATAAATAATAATAATAATAATTTTGGATAGACCTTATATACCTACCTATGTAAAAATTACATACATAGATGCACACAGATGTGCTCCAAAAAAATAAATCTATTTAACCGGTGGCTAGAACTGCGGGAGATTCTAAAACCACGTATAGGCATAGCAAGGTCAGTTGCAAGTTGCTTGTTCATCGCTATTCCTTAGTTATATAGGAATAAAAGACTAATCTTATTCCTCTATCCCTTAGTCGACTCGACTTGAGTTATGGATACTAAGAAACTGTATATGTATTAATAGACTAGTGGACTCCCGCGACTCCGTCCGCGTGGACTACAGAAGAAACAAAATGTCGAAATTATCCGGGATAAAAACATTTTCCCGGGATAAAAAGTAGCCTATATGCTAAGTGGGATCTGTCACAATATATTCCTGAAAACTGCATTGAAATCGGTTCAGCCGTTTATGAGATTAGACAAACAGACAAAAATTCTAAAAATCATCGTTTTGGGTACTACTGCGTTGATTAAGGTCTTCTACAATATTTTTTCTCATAATATATCTTCCTTGTACAGACAGCGATCCGTTACATTTTTATTATATGTATAGATATTCTGCGTACAAATGTTGTAACATGGGTAATATTACTAGAACCCATTTGTTTCAATTTATATTTCACTTAATCTGTTTTTGTTGGTTACGCATTAACGCATTAAATACAATTTAATGTAGTTTTGATATTAATGCCTATTAGACTTACTTGCCCAGTGACCAGACAAGCGTACATGATATGGCGATATATTGCGATGTAAGAAACTGCACAAAATTATCAAATGGATTATGATGTGACTCTGTTTGTGGACAATCTCGGAAACTACTTTACTAAAACATGATATCAGCCTATCGCAGTCCATTGCTGGACGTAGGCCTCCCTCAGGGCACGCCACGGGGCTTTCTCTCGTTTCCGCCATCCAGTAACTACCAGCTGCTCTCTTCAAGTCATCGGTCCATCTAGCCCAGAGTTTCCCAAACTTTTTTTCCTCATAGACCCCTTTCAAAAGTTAACTGTTTCTGGTGGACCCCCTACAGGCCTATACCACATACAAATTAATTGTAAACCCCATTTTTTTACGCCAACGTAGACCCCCATTGAGTCTCCTATGGACCCCTGGGGGTCCACCTAGACCACTTTGGGAACCACTGATCTAGTCGGAGAGCGTCCAACGCTCCGCTTGCCGAGGCGCGGTCTCCACAACAGATGTGACCAGCCCAATCAACATAGACGCTTGTGTTCTTAGGAAACTCGGGTATGGTATCTGCCTATATATGAGAAATAACAGCAGTTATTTACTGCACAATGTTATACTATGTCCGTTCATGATGCACAGAAGAACCAATGAAGTGAACGCATATTATTATGTACGTTGAAGGTGACAAGACAGTTTTAACAATACATAAAATCACGTACCTATATAGAATGTACTATCGATAGTATTGTTGTCCATCCATATTATTGTAATCTATCGATAGTACTAAGGATCCATTATTACTATCGATACTATTGGTTTTGCCTCAAGAGAGCAAAATACTTGCCAATCCCATTAAAAAACGATGTTAATATAAAACTAAATCTTTATTTTTATTACAATAGATGTCCATCTTTAGGCTGGTTAGGAGAGCAGTCCTCAATCTTAACACACTCATTCTTTACATGATCTCTCACTAGGGGAGCCTCGCAGTAGCAAGCGGTGTAGTCGCAGATCATCCCTCGTCTGTCTTCTACTGGGTTAGGGTTGGAGCAGGTCGCTTCGGGGGTGACGTAGCCGCAGCCGGTTGTGTAGGCTCTGGTGTTGACCGGGCAGGGTTTAGAACCTGTAATTTTTTGGTGGGTTAATACTCGTAGGCGGGTCTACACAGAGCGAGGCAAATGTCGCGCGAGTTGCTTGCTCCTATTAATGATTGACGTGTCTTAGGCAAGGACGGACCTGGGGCCTTAGACCAGCCAAATCAATATTAGAATTTTTCGAGCGACAGCAAAGTTTGCAAGGTTATCGAATTATGACCACTCGCTGACTCCAAATTTGTACCTAGTAAAGTACCTAGCTTAAAATTGGGGGAAGCCTATGTTCAGCTGTGGACTTCTCATGGCTGAATATGATGAACACAAAATATACTTTATGTATAATTTTAAAGGTACTTATTTCATCTCGTGGCAACTTTCACAATAATACGAGTATGTATAAAATTTTGTGAAGTAAATAAAGTGTATTTTGAGTAGAAACTCACTTACTTATATTATAAAAATGGGCACACAGCGTCGCGTCTCGGTGTACCGTCACGTTAAAAAAATTATAAAGTGACAAATTAAAAGATTTATGGCAACAGTAGACTTTACACACTGTAAGTGCTACGTGATCCCCATCAGATTAAACATGATCCCCTTCAAAATTGTTTCCAGGAAAAAAGAGACAGAGAGATACCTTTTATTAAACTAAACAAACAAAAAGTTTTTATCTCTAAACTTGCTTTGATTAGTTGTTACCAAGTAACAAAGATTCACTCTCAGATACTTTCGAATTTATAATTTAGCTGGATCAACTGTAGGTAACCAAAGTAAATAGCACAAACGTGTACTACACCCACCCACCCGATCTGGATCTGGCTTCTCGTTGCGACAGTAGTGTCTTGTGTTCGTGACCATGAGTCGGCAGATCCGAGGGTCTGCGGAGGGTGTAATGCCCGGTGGTGGGTGACCCCTCAATGGAAATTTGAACTTCCGAATAGTGACGCCTGATACAATTATATAAATAAAAACACTTACAGTGGCCATTAATATAAATACAGCCTCTTGGATACAGGTCTGTAGCTCCCATGCATAATGCAAACAGCAGGACAGACAAACAGACAACCAACTTCATTCTGTGATGACCACGGGATTACTGGTGTGTTCTGATAATTTTTCATTATTATATGTACCTATATTGGTGGAATACAGCTGACAACCACATGTTAGTGGCTAGTAACAAGATTTTATGGTTCCGTTGACTGGGTATAAAATAGAGCGGTGATAGCCCAGTGGTTTTTTTTTTCTCTCTCTTTTTTTTTTTTTAAGTTTATGCTCCTACAGATCCGACTACCTCATTTTGGGAGCACAGCCGTTTATATAGCAGTACCTTAGATGAATTATAACTAGATTCAGTGACGGCGCTCAAAATGACACGACAAATAGCCGCTCAATAGTATGGCTGGGCATCTATTGTCATAAATTGATACAAGCAAAGTCGAGTCTTATGGTAACTACATAAGATTCAAGTTTAAAGATCTAATCTAATGCAGTTATTACGTTTACATAGATTTACTGGCGCCACTTTTTATAAAGATTTCATTATGAAACCCCGCGTCTACCTATACAGGATGTTTTTTTGTGGCCACCTTTAACGAAGGGTACGTATTCTATACATGAAATGAAGTAAGTTTACGGCAAAAAAAATGCTGGGAAAAAAATTTTTTTTTTGAAAAAATTTTTGAAATTCCTTGATCGTGCGAAATTTATAGTGTCTAGTGTTTATGTTAGTTTTTTTATAGACAGATATTAATTATTTTTCGTGAAAAAATCCTGCTACGCGCGTCTATGTGCATTTATGCAGAAAAACGCAGTCTATTTACTCAACTTTGGACCCTAATATTTTGGAAACCAGACACTTCCCAGGTATGCTTCCATGGAGAAAAATGATCGTGATGATGAGGAGATTCCGTAGTTTTCGGGAACGTTGACGACCAAAAATCATTCTGTATACACGTCACTGAGCAGTACATATAATTATGTAAAAAGTCAAGTTAGTAAGTTGACCAACTTGCTACACTGTACAAGCAAGATAGCAAGAGCTACAAGGTTTAAGATTCGAAATCACATGTATATTTTTTCAGATATTATGAAGAGATTCCAACTACTCGGACATTTTCCTATGATCTTGAAAATTGAACATTTGATTTTGATGGGTAAAAATGTGGATAGATGTCCATACAGTGATAAAAAAATATAGAATAAACTTCTATAATTTTTTATCACTCTATATTTTTCTATTAGTTCATAAAATCATAAATATACCTACTTTCCTCAATGGATGAAAATTTTTTTTTTACACACTTCACAATCCATTAACCTAGTGCCACACTAAGATCCCTAACCTAAGGGGCTATCGGAATTTGAACCCAGGACCTAGGTGCTCATAAAGTATCGTGTTAAAATAATATAGACAGAACCCTTTGCTTCTTTTAATGTCTCATTTGTTTTTGTTGTTTATGTTTGAGTGCATTAAATACAATTTAATGAAGTATTGATATTCATAGCTATTAGATACCAGTTTTTTAGACAAGTATACACAACGTGGAGACCTATGCCACAGCATATCTAAAAAGTAAGCAATAACTACAAAGCATGTTTTACTGGCAGTTTTTCAAATTGGCATTCTCTAGATTTTTTAAATACGTAAAGCGGATTATTATTATGTCACTTTTTCTGTCTATTGATAATATTAGAAACTACAAACTATAGTTACCTATATCAAAAAACTTACTTAACTGACTAAGAGAAGACCTGGGTAAGTATACAGGATGTAACAAAAAGGGTATGTTAAGCGAAATGCTATAAAAACAAGCCACTGTAGAGAACCTATCCCCAAAATTTGAGACTTGAAATCAGATGTTTATTTTTCAAGATTGTATGAACATTCCTGAGTTAGGAATTCTCCATACTATCTGGAAAAATAAACATGTGATTTCGAGTCTCAAATTTTGGGGATAGAATCTTTATAGTGGGTTATATTCATAGTTGTTTTGAGTTATAAGACAGTGTTATTACTCGCAGGAAATTAATTTTTTATTTGATTATACGCAATGTTTGCTTTCCGCTCCAATTGTATCGGGCAATCCTGTGACTAGTTAAATGGGCTTATTGGTTATTGTGTGATACATTGCTGTTTTTTGGATCACTTGTGACTCTCCTTTGGGGTTGATCAATAAAATTAGCTGAACTTTTTTGAGAGCATTCATAGATAAAATGTTTGTTTTTAAGTCATTATTTAAGGCCTACTTAAACGAACCACACTATTTTTCCTGAAAAATTAAAAAAAGTTTGAAAATTTTGAAATTTTCCTGCGAAAATTTTCACTGGTCACATCTCAGAATCATGGTCTGAAGTCACCATATCAATATTTGCCTGGCTGTCACAAACACCTTGTATACTTTGTTTTCTTTAACAATAGATTTAGTTAGATTTCAATGGTTAAGTATTTGAGCAATCAAAGGGTCGGTGAACCCCAACAGAAAGTTGATTGAGTTACTGTTGTTGATGTTATACTGTGGGTGTGCATCATTGTGTATTTTGTGCAGTGAAGTCATAATGGTAAGTATGCTTATAGGTATGTATGTATGTTTTTTGCAGGATATAGATAAGTTGTTGTTTTCATTAGTTTTGGTTGTTATCTCATGTGGTGTCTCCCGCATTTAGTTTATCCACAAAAAAAAAAACGAATACTAAAGTTTACAAATAAAGTTTATCTCTGAATGTTATCAACAAAAAATAAAGTTGTTTTTGACTTTAAAATTAGCTGCATCAATACACACCGCGAAGGTCAGTTAAGTACATAAATATTGTTTTTAATCACGATTTTATTTGCGTAAACTTTGTACTTCATGTTGAATTTTTCAATAATCTTTGTTAGTCAACGTTCCCAAAAACTACGGAATCTCCTCATCATCACGATCATTTTTATCCATGGAAGCATACCTGGAAAGTGTCTGGTTTCCAAGATATTAGGGTCCAAAGTTGAGTAAATAGACTGCGTTTTTCTGCATAAATGCACATAGACGCGCGTAGCAAGATTTTTTCACGAGAAATAATTAATATCTGTCTATGTAAAAACTAGTAGTATAAACACTGGACACTATACATTTCGCCTGATCAGGTAATTAAATAAAAATAAAAAATACATCGTTTCCCAGCATTTTTTGGCATAAACTTAGATACGAGTACTTTATTTGATGTATGGAGTACGTACTCTTCGTTATGGGTGGTAACGAAAAAACATCCTGTATGTATTGATTTGGAAACAAAATAAGTTTATAAAAAACGTATTTATATTTTCTGCTACATAAAAAGTTGTCATAAAATTACTTCCTTTTTACGGTTCCATACCGAAAGGGTAAAAACGAGACCTAATAAATATAATTTTTACAAATTAAGATTTCTGCCGTTTACTTAGAGTCTGACTCGCGCTTAGCCGATCTTTCACTAAGCCATACAAACATACTTCTTTAAATTCTTTAAAAAGCAGTACTCGCGTCATTCTTATTATTATTATTATTCGTTAGACGGCCGATTGTTGTAGTAGGTGGTGACCCTGCCTGCGACGCCATAGGTCCTGGTTTCGAATCCCGGTAGGTGCAAACATTGATATGATGAATATTGATATTTGTTTCCGAGTCATGGATGTTTCTATACTTATCTATGTATTTATATACCGTTGCTTAGTACCCACGACATAAGACCTTAGGGATCTTAATGTGGGACTAGGTTAATGTGTTGTGTAGTGTGTGAAAATTTATTTTATTTATTTATATTTATTATTCTACATATAAAACACTAAATGTACGTATACAATCTGCTATTCCTATTCACAATCTTTATGCTATGTAAAGCCACTTGTAGGCCAGACCGTGGGCACGAACACTTAGAGGCCGCGGTAACGAGCCACGGTAATTAGGCGGGAGACGTGTGTAGAGACACGTGTACACGAAAACACAGTGTAATAACTTTGGTTTTGAGTTTAGTCGCTGGTATTTTTATTATGTTACTAGCGGACCTGACAGACGTTGTCCTATCCCACGCTTTTGAACTAACGTCACCCAAATGTTTTGCCATCCCGGACTTTCAAATATCGAACAAATTGTTTGTATGGGAATGTAGAAAAGGAATGTTTTAGACATGTTCCGGCATTTTATAAAAAATTTCTCTCCGTTAGAACCATCCCTGTACTTCAAGGAATACGCTAAAAAAAGAATTAACGAAATCGGTTCAGCCGTTCTCGAGATTCGCGCTTACCAACACATTTAGCGATTCTTATTTATAGGTATATGTTATAGATTACACGTTGTGTTGTACTGCACAATCTACAGGATGTAACAGAAAGGGTATGTTAAGCGAAAAGCTGTATAAATAGCCCACTATAGAGAACCTATTTCCAAAATTTGAAACTCGAAATCACATTTTTATTTTTCAAGATTGTATGAAAATTCCTGACATATTTAAAAATTCTCCATACTATCGGGAAAAATATACTTGTGATTTCGGATCTCAAATTTTGTGGATAGGTTCTCTATAGTTAGTTATTGACATAGCTTTTTGCTTAACATACCCTTTTTGTGACATCCTGTATATACATATACAGGGTATTTTTTCGTTGCCACCCTTAACGAAGGGTACGTACTCTATACTTTAAATAAATTATCTAAGTTTATGCCAAAAAATGCTGGGAAACGATGTAATTTTTTTTGTTTTTTTTTTTAATAACTTGATAGGGCGAAATTTTTAGTGCCCAGTGTTTATGCTAGTTTTTTCATAGACAGATATTAATTATTTCTCATGAGAAAATCTTGCTACGCCCGTCTATGTGCATTTATGCAGAAAAACGCAGTCTATTTACTCAACATTGGACCCTAATATCTTGGAAACTAGACACTTCCCAGGTATGCTTCCTTGCAGAAAAATGATCGTGATGATGAGGAGATTCCGTAGTTTTCGGGAACGTTGACGACCAAAAATCACCGTGTATGCACACGGCTGTGTCTCTAAATGGAGCTATAATATAATGCAATTATTTATTAATAGTATCAAAAAAGCCTGTGCTGATGCGGTACATTAACATTACCATTAACTGCATCTCCTTCCGTGCATGTTGTAAGAGATAACTATGAATCTCAGGCATTCTCCCAGGAGATATGCTAGGAACTTGATACAGATCTTTGACACCTTCTCCTGACTCCACTATGCATAACTGTCACTCACATCCAGTCATCATCTACCTGTTCTTATCTCATTCTTAAGGACCGAAACATAAAATCGCGTTGCGACGCCATACTTGGTGACAATGATTCACTAAATCTGTCACAGACACAACCATATTTATAATATTTAATAGCGCCATCTAGTGTTAACTTAGGTTAACTGTATCACTCTTTAGCACCCATAATGTATTGACTGTACTATCGACCATACTAACGGATACTGGACCCGGATGCTAGATGGCGCTGATAAAAATATATACATATTCAATATAGAATCTCAAGAACTAGACGCTCTCAGTGATTTTATTTGCTTTAACGACTTTTCCCAACTCCTGGCTGCATCAGGAACAAAATCTAAAAAAAACTCTTGATTTAAAGAAAATATTGGAAATGAAATTGTATTAGGCGTTACAATTCGGAAGTTCAAACAAAAGTGGAGGGTGTAGGGCCCGGTGGTGGGCACACCCATAGTGAAATATTGGAAACTCGATGGCCTTAATGTATATCAAAGAATATACTTAACTCTCTAACGAGAGATGTATGTCAACATATTATGTTGACAATGATTCAGTTTGTTTCTATTACGCATGAACCCGGAAGCAGTTTTAAAATCAAAATGTCTGACGTTGATGTCGATATATTAATATCGTTGATTCAAGAACGCTTGTTTGTGGGATTCTAGATACGAAACTTATAAAGACAAATTTACAAAACAAGAGGCATAGAATATCATTTGTGAAATAATTTATGATAAATCAATCATCAAACAATTATCTTTACAAAGGCAGAGAGACATCTATCCACACTCAAAAATCATGGTTACCCTAACGTACAACAGTATAACGCTCTTTTTCGCGGCGACGCAACGCCGCAACGCAAACTGCCGAAGATCCTAATTATGTGATTTAAATATGTACTATCTTTACTGCACCATGGTAACGCCATCTGTATGTCAAGGTACTTAAACTTACGCCCAAGAGACAGATGTGTGAGTACGTTATTTACTTTGACATGTGATTTAAAGGTGGTGCAGAGTTGAGATTTGTTTGCTGTGTAAATACTCAAGTATGTAAAATAAATATAAATATATTTGAAAATAATCTTGGGCACACTTATTAGTATACTGTGTTTATAATTTAAAGTACCGCCCTTAGCAAATAGCCTCTTGTGAGTTTTGTTCTTTTTTACATGATACGACTGTTCATCGCGTGGGCTACAGAATGTGAGTATTGGCATCGAAACGCCTAACAATACCTTCTGAATGGGTCTATTCGTCCCTCGGGACGAATCACCCCATATTTTTATTATTATTGGTCCGCGGACCGAAACACGAGCAGACCGAAACGCCCCAAAACCCCAGAATGTAACTTATGCTAATTCTCCGTACCTACTCCCAACTAGACGTGTGCGCCGATGAAATAATTATGAAGAATTGAGATATATCTCGCATAGTTTTTATTTGAGGTAGACCCGATGCGCCTACCCGCTAGACCTTTAAAAGTACGCAAAAGTGGGCAGTCTAATGGATGTGCTGTGCACGCTCCTGCTGACATCTGCCGGCGCATAAGCTATACTAGCGGCGCTGGACCTTCAAAAGTGTCTAAAAGTTTAAACGTTAAAAAGTCGCGCCGATTTCACGCCGAAAAGCAAATCGGCGACGGCGGCGGCGTGAAAAAAAGACGGCGGCGGCGGCGATGAGGCGGTAAATGGCGCGATGAGGTACATACCTATCAAACAAACAAAACACGTACTTTCTATATTAAGGTCGATTAGCCTCAAAGAATTTAGGCATAAGTGAGCAAATTACAATCCCACAATTGAAGTTCCACGCAGTACCTAAGGATTGATTTATATAAACCGATAAAATGCCTAGAAATTGGGTCGCTTTATACTGCAATTGTAGCAAGTGGCCGTTTTTCTACTAGAAGCACATAAAAAACTAGATATATACAATAAGTGAAATCTACCCATCCAGTTACTGACCACGAAAAGGTCTGCTTAGCGCGTAACTCTCGAGAGTAATAACCTGTATACAACCTTATTTATATCTGACGTAATAAAGCTTGTAACACAATAAACATTGTAACAGTAACATTTTCTACCTTTAACCGCAGAACAATGAAAGTTGACAGTGAAAAAATAAACAAAGTTCGTTTCATTTGTTATCTGTATATGCCACAGTGTGAATGATATGCAGTGCAGACATCCAGCCTGGATAGTATGTCTATGGCTTCCGATTAAACACGTTACATAATTATTCTATCCTTTACCTGAGGTGTTTGTAATTGTCGGTCAATATTAGTTCGACTGTTTTTGTTTGAAAGTTTAATATTCTCACAAGCTTACATGTCGTAAGAGTACCACCAATAATGTACATAACATTGTCTCTTTCAGCAAGAGCCATCTTGTAGGTCAAATGATAAAGAGCCCTTTCTATGACAAAAAGGGTAATAGGTACCTATAATTTTGAGTTGTGCCCATACATTATTAAAGGTGTGAAATAAACACAGCTGTGTTTCCGAAATGGGGTAGCCAGAATTGTAAGATCAAAACAGAGATCTAATAGCCACTTCAAGCATATCGGGGACAGTGTAAATAATCAGTTATCGCCTGAGAGAATATAAATATAAATATTCACGCACTTCACAACACATTGACCTAGTCCTAGTCATTGAAAATCAAGAAAGAAAATCAACAAACAAAATCTGTTTACACCACTGTAAGTGCAGTATGTGGCATCATACGGCATTAGCCTCAGATTGCCTGTAAAAATAACCCGTTGATCCGGCATTTGTTTACGATATATCCAAAAACGGACCGTTTGTTAAGTTTGTTTTAAATACCTACGCATTTTAGTTTGTTCATCACCTTTGTTTGTATGTTCAGGTAAGATAAAAGTATTTTTTGTTGTTCAAAAAGCCCAGTTGTAACGCAAATACCAAATTTATATGGAGTGCAATATAAAAATAAGTTAATTTCTTTCTAGATATTAGATCCTATGTACTGAAATTTCGAAAATAAAATATTCAACTTTTTAAAATTTAAAATATGCGAAAAAAATCTTCGTAAATTTATCTTGTTAAAAAGAAATTAAAGTTAACTTTAAGAGCGTTGTTCTTTTCTTCTTTCAACACCACACATCAGCCAATTACAAGTCTCCTACCGGATGTAGGCCTTCCCCAGGGTACATACAAGCCAGCTGCCAAAAGGGACTTTATACCCATAGTCACCACGCTGGGCAGGCGGGTTGGTGACCGCAGTACTTAGATGAAAACACGTCACTGCCGCAGTATGATTTTTGGACCATAGAGGTATATGGTCAACACAGGATGCGCTGCTGCCCACCTCCCGGAAACCCTTAATCGCCTTATCCCGCGGACAGACATGGGGTAGTGTAGGTAATTATACTCTGCCGACACTACACGGAATATATTTCAACATACCTATTTACATTAAATGAATACAAGTGAAAACCCTAGCTTATACTAAGTAACCAAGGATATAGGCAGTTTTTATTTGTATAGGTATCTTATGACAGTGGACTTCTTACGACACACGATTAAGCCCGAATTCTTGTAGGCCGCAACAATCCCCAGATCCGGCGAGATACGTATGTTGAGACAAATTGGCTTACCGCTAATTCTACTAAATCCTAGGACTTTTCATACTAAAGCCGTAAAAACAAATAGTAAGAAATGTTTACGTTTATGTTAGTAGTATACTAAAATGCTTTTGCTTGCTCAGGGCCGATTTTTTTAAAGACAACCTGTCAGATAATTTTTATGCAATTTTTCTCTTAAACATGATCAAAATGGTGACAGCATTAATTTTATCTTTCAGATAAGCTATTTGACCATCGAAAAAATTGGCCCTAAGTAAGTATTTTAGAAACGTGAAGCAATGGTAATGTTTTAGGCATACCTTCTGGCGAAATTCCCGTTTTTTTTTCTGTTTCCCGTAAGATTTTTGTGAAATCTTATCGGATGCCCAACATCTATATCTATCATCAGGAAACTGTATTATTTCCGTCAAATCGACCATCAAAGTCCGATTTCTATCTTCTTAATTATACTTACCAGTACCCATAAAACTCGCTTTAAAAGTTAATTCCATGTCAGTTTCCCGACCTATTTATAGGAACTAATCACTGAGTTGACTATTTATAGGACTAGCTAAAGCCCGTAACATTGTTTGCGGATGTATGAGCTATGTAAGTGCCAATTTTCATTAAAATCTGTTTAGTCTTTGCTTGAAGGACTAACAACATACATAACATATACACACCACTGTGTTCCCAAAGATGCAGGATCGCGAAGGAGATTTTACAGCCACGCTTAGTACACCGGGTTCAGATGGTTCAGATCAGTGAGGATCAGTGACAAGTTGCTGACTCATCGCCTTAGGGAACCTGAGAGGAGTAAAATAATTTTAAAAAATCTTACCTATACTTACAATGAATATTTTTTAATTTTTTAATTTTTTTTCCAAGTTCCTTTCCCTGACACCTTTATAATACTTTTGTTACATACATACATATATAATCACGTCTTTATCCCTTACGGGGTAGGCAGAGCACCAAGGGCCGATAGAACCACATGGTGCCACTTCTGACCAATTTTGAGGGTTTTGTTACACGTTAATAAATTCTATAGTTAGAGTGTAATAAAGATTACTATGTTGTGGTCATTACGGTTTACGAGTGTCCGTCCCACGGTGCAAGTCATGCGGATTTTTATACAACTAATATAAAATTTATGACGCAGTGCTTAAATTATATAGACAGTAGCGCCAGTGTCTAGTGTGTTTACTGAAAGATGGTAGAGTGCTCAATTTTTAAGCTAGTGTTACACCTATTTCACTAGTAAATGTTCTATGTAGATTATTTATTCGATCTTACTAATATTATAAACGCGAAAGTTAGTAAATATGGATGGATGGATGGATGTTTGTTACTCTTTCACGTAAAAATGGCTGGAGCGATTTTAATAAAATTTGGTATTTGGAGTTAGCTGACACTCTAAATTAACACACATGCTACTTTTTATACCGGGAAAATATTTTTGTCCCGGATAATTTCGACATTTTGTTTTTTTCTGCAATCCACGCGGACGAAGTCGCGGGCGTCCACTAGTATAAAATAAATCAGCCCTTGTTGATGCGGGGCTTTCCGTGCATGTACGTCGTAACAGTCACTAAGGAAATTATTGCGTTCTCTTAGGCGATAAGTCAACTAACTTGTATAAAAACTTTTTTCTACAGGATGTTTTTTCGTTGCCACCCTTAACGAAGGGTACGTATTCTATATATCAAATAAAGTAAGTTTATGCAAAAAAAAAAATGCTGGGAAACGATGTAATTTTTTTGAAAAAAATAATTTTTTTTTACTTCATCGGGCAAATTTTATAGTGTCCAGTGTTTATACTAGTTTTTCATAGACAGATTTTAATTATTTCTCGTGAAAAAATCTTGCTACGCGCAACTATGTGCATTTATGCAGAAAAATTAACGCAGTCTATTTACTCAACTTTGGACCCTAATATTTTGGAAATCAGACACCAGGTATGCTTCCGTGGAGAAAAATGATCGTGATGATGAGGAGATTCCGTAGTTTTCGGGAACATTGACGACCAAAAATCATTCTGTATTTAAGATTTTACATATAGACAGACATGGCTGTATTCCTGAAATGGAGTAGCCAGAATGTAGATAATAAGGGAGATCACACATCCTCATTTGGCTAGACTTTGCCTATTATTGTTAGTTTTACAGAGAGGTTGTTTAATTTCTTATTGTAGATTATTCTATTCCTTTTGTAGAGAAAGTGATTTCCATAATAAGAAAACGTTCAAATTTTGGACGAAGTAGTAAAAAAACCTGCTAAATTTCATTATTTATAAAAAAGTTTAGGACGAGTGCGTTTCCATAGTTAATTTGAATAGTAGCGGTAGTTTCTCGGCGACTACAATATCTGCATACAAAAAATTTTAGTTCTAATCACGTAATTTAACTGGTTGGCTGGAAGAAATCTCTGATAGAGATAACTTCGTCTTTAAACATTGTCTTTGTAAATGTCTCTTGGAAATGTGTACAATAAAGAATACGAATAAGAGTTTTTCTTTGAAACGGACTCTAATTGTACATACATACATACATATAATCACGCCTTTATCCCTTACGGGCGCTGCTTCATGCTTACGGGGTAGGCAGAGCACCAAGGGCCGATAGAACCACATGGTGCCACTTCTGACCAAATTTGAGGGTATTTGAGGTTGACTCTAATTGTACCTACCTAAAACTACAGATTTTGCTATCACAGACATTTTATTTATTTTATTTTTATTTTACAATTTCAGGAAGACCAACAGCTATTATAATTATAGTTAAAATTGTAGACACATAAAGCCAATAACAGGTCCACTCCACACTTATAGAAGCATTCTGAGTGCTATTCAGGCACTAATGCACACACAATTTACACCAGAGTTCCACAAAACCTAACAAGCTTATCAATAACAAACATATAAAAACAATTTAGATACACAAGGGTAGAATTTTCTATGACCAACTTAAAACTACTTAGGGCTAGCGTGTATACGGTAGATCGGTCGACCAGTTCCGGTTTCACAGGTTGGTCAACCGATCTCCGTTATCAGCGGATTAAAATGCTGGCTGCGTTGCCGCGCTGGATTGCTATACTTATTCTTTGGCCTAAGTAGCAGCCAGCATTCTGGTCACGTGTGAACTCCACGAGCCGCCCGGCCAGGTCCTTGTAGAATTGGAGCGCCTCTGGTCCCCAGCGTCTCCATGCCAAATGGCGCAAATAAGTAGCCCCTGTCGAGGCTGGAATATTTACGTCGTTTGAGGGATCCCGCAGCTTTGGCAGCGCCGCCTGCTTTTTGTGACGTTTCAGGAAGGTAGGACGGCACCAGTGTATCTACGCATGTAGCGTCCCACACTAGAGACCGTCCCATCTTCCATGGAATGAGTGTCATGTCGTCGAGCCTTTTTCCGTCATCGCGCGTTATGAAATAAATAAAAATTTAGATACTAGATAAAATCTAGGTACCTACTAACTTATTGACTGAAAAAAATTTTACTAAGCACACGCCTCGCTATGTTAAATCTGGTATTGAAGAGATCAAGCTCTACACCTTTACAAAGTTCGTTGAAGTTATTACCATTTTAAACTTATGTTTAACTCCTTAAAACAAGCCATTTCCTCAGTCTGTACACCTCTTTACCTAACAATGTAACAAGCAGTAAAGAGCTCCAATTTTAGGTGAAGTCTGTAACTTATAAATTACTTTATTATTTTAACTGGCTACTACCGGTTTATGGGATGTACTCTCATAAATGTAAAAATTGTAAGGCTGGTAACTTTATTTCATATCTTTTTAGATACCTGACAATAAAAGAAGAGGCATGTATATGTCTAGGTCGTTTGTCCTATTTGTGTTTATTTATTTATTTCACACACATTACAATTACTTATAGGTTTATTCTAAGTTAGTCAACAATGTTTTATTCGATTGTAGAGTTTTATGGCTTTGAAAGAAATCAGTATTATATTTGTTTAAAGTAATCTATTCTACTTTTATTAATGGTCTCTATTGCATAGATCACAATCATTTTGCCAAAGTGCCAAAAAATAAGTTACTTCCCCATACATCGCAAATCCTATTACCTATAATTCCAGCCTAGACGCGCGCCGCGCCGCCGCCGGCTTTTTTTTCACGCCGCCGCCGCCGATTCGATTTTCGGCGCGAAATCGGCGTGAATTTTAAACGTTTGGAACAAACCAGGTGATACAGCCGCTGATACAGCTACGGCGCCGGCAGCTATCAGCAGAAGCGTGCACAACACATACATTAGACTGCCAACTTTTGCGCACTTTTGAAGGTTCAGCGGTTAGGCGCATCGGGTACCTACTTAAAATAAAAACTATGGAGATATATCTCAATTCTTCACGCCGAAAAGACGCCGAAATCACGCCGCCGCCGCCGATAATTAATCATCGGCGCACACGTCTAATTCAGCCATAAGCCGTGTCTGATGAACTTATGCAAAGTACTCTACGCTCCTATAGATACGAGCTGTTTGAAAGCTGTTTACGTTCTAACAAGCTTTGCCTCTAAACTTCCATGGATTCACCGAAGTATTATATAACCCGGATGATTCTGAGAGACATACAGGAAATTCCCACCGCTTACAATGTGCACGAGTTTTGAAATCGATCGGGTAATACTACGGTAGCTCTCCTGAACACCTACAGAGTTTTATTCAGTGCGGTTCGGTTAGTTTGCGAGGGTAGACGCGCTTCGTCCCAGAACTCAGTCGGTAATTTACGCGCGGAACTTTTTAAAAGTGCATCGAACGTTGTTTGAATGTGTTCCTTTTGAAAAAAGTTTGGATTTAAAAAGTTTTTAAGGTTGGTTTATGCCGTTTTCTATTTTCGAATTTCCTTTAATGGATACCTGACACGTAAATTGAATGTTTCGTGCTTTTGTTAGCCCATTGATTTGTATAGAGTTATTGTATAGAGCCTTGAGGTTTTGGGCCTGAGTATTTGAATGCCGTGAGTGAAAATCGTTTTCATATACAGGAGTGGATTGGGTTGGGTTTTATGGAGGTACTAAATTATGGCATTATGTTCTGATAATGGTAAATAAAGTTAAAAAATAATACGAATTGTAAAATTCGAACTAGTAAACTTAAGGGGGAGGCCTATGTCCAACAGTGGACTTCTCAGGGCTGTAAATGATGATGAAACTTAAACTTTGTAAAGGTTTAAGTAATTTTAGAAGTAATGGGTATTCATTTGTATTTCAAACATGAATCCATAATTATGTAACATAAGAAATCTTTCCATCAAGATTACTTTGAAAAAAAAATTAAGCTTAAAATTACATTTCCCCGATTAAGCATGTCACCAGATTTTCCTGCCTAATCGAAGTCAGTTTTAATCAGTCTTTAAATATAACCTCATTACTTGGGGCCGATTTTTTCACGTTAGATAGCCTTTTCGAAGAATAATGTTGACACTATGGTCGATTCCGGCAGTCACACTTAAACCTAAACGTAAATTGGCCGTAGTTCTGCAGAAAGAGACCAACAATAAAAACGAGTTCCGAGATATTGACGTTTAAAGTTTCTTTATTTTTTTAAAGTTCCTTACGTTTTTCCTGAAAGTTATTTATGTCATTTGGTAAAAATAAACTTCGTGCAGAATATTAAATAGGTTTTACAGAGATTACAGTTATTTTTCATGTAATAATCTTGGTTTAAAAACATAGTAGTCGTTTCCTGCAGAATATAACATACTTATAATGCCATGACCAAATGAAAACTACCAAAACTGTAGTCGTTTTCTGCGAAACACGATATCACAAATTTTATTTTTATCGAAACGGTTCTGAACGGGGCGTCCGATAATAATTATATTAAGTAATTAACAAACCCGTCAGCTAAAAAAACTTAGCAAAATACTTACAAAAAGGAAAAAAACAAGACATGACTATTTATTTACTTACTTAATGGAATTTGACAATCTTAAATTGTCGGGCCATAGAGTTCTAGTATAGCTACGAGCCGAACATGGAATGACAACAAAGTTCTATGGTGATTATTAAATATTAAAAGCAAAATACGACCAAATTACGGGACGTCGCGGTCTGATGCGACAAGCCATTTAGGCTCTTGAGGCTGCCAAAGAAATATACATATATGCAAACTCACATACTTACCTACATCGTCGTCGTCGTCGTCAGTCTATTGCAGTCCACTGCTGGACGTAGGCCTCCCCCAGTCTACGCCACATGGCTCGATCTCCCGTTTTTGCCATCCAGTCACTACCAGCCGTCATCGGTCCGTCTGGCCGGAGCGCGCCTAACGCTACGCTTGCCGAGACGCGGTCTCCATTTGAGAACCCGTTTAGTCCACCGTCCATCGGTTCTACGGCTGATGTGGCCGGCTCACTGCCACTTCAGACTGCTACATTTCGAGACTATGTCTGCCACTTTGGTCTTCTGCTCCGGTTATTATCCGTAACCTCGTTTCGGACTTTGTCCATTAGCGAGATTCCGAGCTTTTGGCACAGCCGAGTAAGAAACAGAGGAAGCCTTAATGATGAGTGATCAATAGCTAAAGCTAATAAATTAAATAACATCGAAGCAAATATCAATCTATTATGACCGCTATTACTGCGTGTTTGCACCACAAAATGCGGGATCGAAGAATCAATTTCAATAAGCTCATATGAAGATAAATGAATGCAGTTAGAATGTCTGTCGATAATTGATAACTAGTGGACTTTCGCGACTCCGTCCGCGCGGACTACAGAAAAAACAAAATGTCGAATTTTCTCGGGATAAAAAGTAGTCTATGTGTTATTCTGATATATAAGCTGTATTATTGTGAAGTTTCATCAAAATCCATTCAGTAGTTTTTTCGTGAAAGAGCAACAAACATCCTTATATCCTCACACTTTTGCGTTTATAATATTGGTAGGAAATTGGCTTTTATGTCCGTCTGATCCTTTAGCTTAAATATTAGGGACCGATAATTCCAATGTTCAGATAGCCTATCTAATGGATAAAATTGTTGCTGTCTCTATCTTGATCAAGTTTTATTCTTCTAATAGGCTGTCTGACGTTTGGAATAATCGGCCCTTAAAAAAAAACATCTTTCTATGAAAAATCGCACGCGGACAAATTCGCGGACGGCCGCTAGTATCATATAAATAGAATCCTACCAGCCACAATGGAAATCCCATAGACACGATTAGCGTAACAGAGCCAGATGTAAAAGATCGATTATCGCCTGAAAAAACTTCCCTAAGTTTCTCATTCGACTCTTGCGCCATGCACAGAAGAAGAGTATGTATTCTAGTACAGCTCCGCATTAGTAGGTATCTACAGGACGTATCTTTTAGCTAAACCAAATCAGAACAAGTAGGTTATAAATTTCAAATAGGTATCTATAAATCTTCTGTAGCAATTGATTCCTATCTTTATACTTCCTTTAGCCACATCCAAACTTTCAGAATGTTCAGTGAAGAAAATATACTACGTGAAATGAAGCTATATGTTGTTGAAGTTGGTTTGAAAGATACCACAATAAAATTTGTGAAGTTTTGACAGGTGTAGGAAATATATCAATATACTTACTATGGACTAGTTTAAGTTTCACCAAAGATGGCGCTAGTTGTGTAACTTCATACAAAAGTTGTTTTATTCCGAAGTCATGCACGGAAGTTATTGTATAATACTCGTAATGAACTCCGCGAATATGTCGCGTGGTGTCGGCAGAGTAGAATTTGTACCACCCCATGCCACCTGCCTGACCAGCGTGGTGACTATGGGCAAAAATCCCCCAATGGCAGTAGCCTTGTGGCGTGCCTTGAGGGAGGCATAAGTCCAGCAGTGAACTGCAATAGGCTGAAGACGATGGACTCCAGTAGCAAAGAGAATAGATCGCTATTATTTGCCAGTAGTTGACATTAACTACTCTCTACCTGACTACTCCAGGAGAAGGATTATGCTGTTCGAGTGCATGTTTGTATGTTATGTATATTTCTTTGGCTTGCTCTAACACCTAATCGGATTGTTAGACAGACAGCGACTTTGGTGGAATGTGAAAGAGTCTACAATACGATACGAATACCTAATGTGGGGGTAAATTACCCCATGTGCTTATTATTGCTATTTAAGGATATAATAATAATTACTTAAATATATCTCAAGTGAATAGTTACGTTAGTTCTTTTGTACAAATTAATCTCGAAAGGCGGTAGAATCAATTTGTTGATCAGCAGAATTAATGATGGCGGCGATAGGTGACAAATTGGCGAGAACTCGTTAGGTTTGCCGCAATTTTTTTTATTTTTGACTAATGGAGGGAAACTCTCAAATTCTTATCAAAAAACCTGTTGCGAGAATTCCTTATCACCCACTGAATAGTTTCAAAACTATAGAGATGAATAGGTTTGATTTTAATTAAAAATATAACGCGTCATTATGTATTAACTTTTTATCATTTAAATTTGTCCACAATATGCTAGACGTGTCTGTGCGATCTCCTTTATGGTTATGGCTACCCCGTTTCGGGTACACTGCCGTGTATATTATACATGCATGTATATATTTTTGCATTGGGGCAAAATTACATTGGGCCCATTCAACTTTATTCACTTCGTACTCCATTACGTTACAAGCTACAATTTGTCATATATCAGTGGAATCATTAATTTTGCCGTAAGCCGCTTTCGACTAACAAATTGATTTCGGATTGCCAAATGATTTTAGACAACAATTTTGCTACTGGTTATGCCAAATGCTTCTTAATATAGAAGCTACCTAACCTTACTTTAGAAGATGAGAATTTAATTTGAATTATTTTCTCAAAGTAAATACAGGATGTTTTTTTGTGGCCACCTTTAACGAAGGGTACGTATTCTATACATGAAATAAAGTAAGTTTATGCCAAAAAAAATGCTGGGAAAAAAAATTTTTTTTTTGAAAAAAAATTTTAAATTCCTTGATCGTGCGAAATTTATAGTGTCTAGTGTTTATGTTAGTTTTTTTATAGACAGATATTAATTATTTTTCGTGAAAAAATCCTGCTACGCGCGTCTATGTGCATTTATGCAGAAAAACGCAGTCTATTTACTCAACTTTGGACCCTAATATTTTGGAAACCAGACACTTCCCAGGTATGCTTCCATGGAGAAAAATGATCGTGATGATGAGGAGATTCCGTAGTTTTCGGGAACGTTGACGACCAAAAATCAACCTGTATAAGTTAGGTGCGATACAAAATAGACTTTTTCGCTTGAGGGCAGTCTGTGCCGCAACCATACACAACCGATCTCTGAAGCGGAGGGCTCGGTTATGTGATTGACCAGCTCCCTGAAATAGATTTGGATTCTGTCGAACGAAAATACAAACCTCCAGAATGTACAGTGACGGCAATGTGAGTATATTTAAAGATTTAAAGTACGGTTTGCAGCTTTGTTGTGTATTTAAATTATAAATTACACGTATGCATTTTTTTTGAGCTTTAAGAATTTTATCTTTTAACGTCGAATTTCCGTATAACGTATCTTAAATAAACCGTATCTTAATATTGATGCCACATAGCCGTGGTATGCGACTCGTGACATTTATAAAGGGCGTATGAAAAACTATAAAATTTTTGACATACCAGATCTGCTTGAACTTTCCAGTTTATTTGCTTGTCAATTACTAATCCTAAGAATTTTGTATCATCTATTTCGTCAATTTTTTTATCATATAATTATTAATAAAGAAATGGAAAAAAATCCTCACCCGGGTGGGAATCGAACCCACGACCTCTGCATTTCGTGCCAGCGCTCTTACCACTGATTTTTTTTATCGTCGTTCGTGTTCGTGACCATGAGTCGGCAGCTCCGAGGGTCAGCGGAGGGTGTAGGGCCCGGTGATGAGCGAACCCTCGATGGAAACGCCGTTTAAGTATAAGTGTGGCGGCCAGAATCGACCACGTTGTGTCCAACTGGGCCTTAGGGCCCATATGAAACTCTCTGTACCAAAAATAGGGTAGACAGAAATGCAAGATCACGAAGGAGATCACGGCTTCGTTTAGCTAGCGGGGCCAGATGTAAAAGATTAGTAAAAGTTGCATTGCTAGATCATCGCCTGAAATAACGGCTCTTTGGTCGACGCTTACACTTGCACGGAAGAAGATGCAGCCGATGTATTCTAGCGAAGCCCCGCATCAGCACAGGACGCATTTATTTTCATATTTTAACGAGGTATATTATTGCAACAATCTGCAGCCAATATGAAATGTTGGGGGCAATAATGCATGATCCACAAATGTGCGGATGCAAAAATATATCGCACTCGCTACGCTTGGAATGAGCTGGGTTTTGTGGGGTGCAAGTTGCAGCGATGTTGAAATATTCAAGGATGTTATCCGTCTAGTCCTACTATAATATTATAAACGCGAATATTTGTAAGTATGGATGGATGGATGTTTGTTACTCTTTCAAGTAAAAACGGTTGGAGCGATTTTAATAAGATTTGGTATGGAGTTAGCTGACACCCTGGATTAACACACAGGCTACTTTTTATGCAATGAAAATATTTATATCCCGGATAATTTCAACATTTTGTTTTCTCTGAAGTTCACGCGGACCAAGTCGCCGGCGTCCACTGGTACTATATAATTTTTAAAATTATTATTTTTATTAATTAAATTGTATTAGGCGTTACAATTACAATTTATTATTTTTTTGTCGATGAAAATAAAAAACCTGTATAAATGAACAGTAACGCGTAGAAAGTTGGCTTCCTTTATTCTGTTATAAAAACAAGCGTCAACGTAAACTAAATTATACAAAATTAATTTCTCTACCAAGGCCTTGGGAAACCAAACACAATACAATCAGAACGTGATCAGAAAATAAGTGATGATAAGAATTCTCTAGCTTATAAAACTCCAATTTTATTCAGATCTATCGACATTGAAATTTCGTAAATTTAAACGCTGAGTCCCTTTGTTTTTATCTTAGGTATATCTGAGGTTCTGAGATATTATTTATTGTACACACAAACATTGGACAGTATGATAACTTCACATTGTTACACAGAGAATGCCCAAAGGCGAGCTTATCTCTTGAAAAGATTCATAGATTATTAAGACAGATACATAAATTGGATAGTAACTCATACCTACATATACATGAGCCTATTGCAGTCCACTGCTAAATGTAGGCCTCCCCCAGGGCACACCATAAGAATACTCCCGTAAGGGCTTATTGCACATGCTGGGCAGGCGGGTTGGTTTTTAGAGTATGTTATGTACACGGGAGGCTCTGCTGCCCACCTATCTGAAACCCTTAATCGCCTTTTACGATACCCGCAGGCAGACATGGGCTGTTGCTCTTCTACTCTACAGACGCCATACGAGACTGTGGCTCACTACCCGTTTAATTTTGGAACTATTTTTGACATAATAACATTTTCTGTAACTACCCGCTTGCACTAAGACCACACACCCCACTTAGCACAGTTCACATAACGTATTCCTGACGTACAGTGATAGCGGATTTAAATATAAAGTTTCTTTTTATGGATTTTCCGTTTACAAGTTTCAATATCAAGCTGATGCGGAGCTTCACTAGAATACATCAACTGCATCAGCTCTCTCCTTATGTTGGCGACTGGCTGGTAGTGCGACCTTTTTGATACCGTTTTATTATATTTTTTGATATTGTCTTTTTGGCTTCTCTCTTCAAGTCAGTTGCTTTTGTCCATTAGGATTCGGCGGGAAAAGCTGGAAGGGTGTGATTTTCTTGTGAAAATCAAACATTATTTGTAAATGGCTTGCATGTGTCCGTAAGGTGATGTTTTCTGGTAGATAAGATATATTTTGATTACTTGTGATGTGGATCTAGTGCGTGTGCATGGTTTTCTATGCAGGTAAACCGAGTAAAACTTTAGCCGGATTACGATCTCTTCATGAGCGCATATAAGTTGTTTCTGCAATAATTTTTCATTTTGACTAACTTTACACTTGTTTTTGAGGATTTTTCCGACGTTTCCATTCATCATCATCATTATCATCCATCATAAATTCAGAAATCATTTACTAAAGACAATGGCTGTATGGGCTTAGTTCCCCTTGCCTTTCCTTCGGGATAAACTATACAAAAAAAGAGTATATTATATTTTGTAAGTATATAAGTTATCTCAAATAATACATTTTGCCACTACATTCCAACATTTGATTCATTTATACAGTCCACTCCACGCTCTCCATTAGTTATCATCTTCTGTATCGTGAAAGTTACTTAAGGAACGAGGCGTTCTCTATCGTGATGATCTAGCAACTTGTCACTGATCATTTTATGATCACGAAGAAGCAGGATCTCCTTCACATTTAGTATAGAGGGGCCAGACTCTATACTGAACGTGGCTGTGGAATTTTATATTCTATTTCCTATCCTGGTTACTCCATTTTGAGAACTCAGGTGTATACGTTTGTACGTTTCAATGTTTTCAACCTTTTATATGAGTTAACATTAATATTCATCTTCTACTACAAGGTTCAATATAATGAAAACAGCGCTACCCTGTTGGACAGTGATAGGGTGTATTGTCATCAGATACTTGGATTTACATATTATATTTGAGGGCGCCCCAAACGGTTATCTAACCCAGGGCATAGATTAAATGGTAGTAAAAACACAGAAGGTACACTTTGATAAAAACATTTCAATTAAAACTTGAGACTTAACAACACTGTATAGAATTTCTTTTCAAATTAAAACGATTACATACATATAATCACGCCTTTATCCCTTACGGAGTAGGCAGAGCACCAAGGGCCGATAGAACCACATGGTGCCACTTTTGACCAATTTTGAGGGTATAGTTGAGATGTACAAGTTCAGTTAGTAGTGACAGGTGGTCAGCCCATCGCCTATAAAACACCAAGATCCTCTTGTCCCTCTACTGACTTTATACGTTTTTTTTTTCACTTCCAGAGCAGCATAGAAGATTTTTTTTAAGCTTAACAACAGGGTCGATTCTGACCGTCACACTTGAACGTAAACCTAATCTTAGTCAGGTCTATCTCTCTCCGTTCTTAACATAAATGGCTGAGAGGGAAAAGGACAGGTAGGACTAATTTTACGTTTAGGTACCGGAATCGACCATAATTGCTAGTTGAGTACATACCTTAATTAGTAACTTATTTGGTATAGGTCTAAGTAAAGTTCTAGGTAAGATAAAAAAACTTCAATTCGAATTCACCCAATGGAATCGTCAACTAAATCGATCACTCACTATGAATTATAATAATAATGAGATTGCTTTGTAAACATTCGAATAGACTTCCTTCCTTTTGTTGAGACGAAGCACTTGTCGGAAATGGTATGCTTTGCCAAAAAAATTGTGGATTTCCTCCGCCACCTTTCTTTTGCCAGTAGGCAAGAGAAATTGGTTTCTGAAAATATAAAATTCTGCAGTATTTATTCTATGATTGGGGGTTTTAGTACATTTTGCAACCTATTACGACACTTTTCAACTCAAACAACGGTACTTTTGTTGATTTGTAACCAATAGTTTTAAATAAACTTGTTGATTTTGTTTATTGTTGTTGCACATGCCAATTTGAATGTTCATTTATTTAACACCTACCGTCCGACCACGGAGAAAGCTATAAGAGGATAAGATAAGATAAAGATTCACACACTTCCTACACTAAGATACCTAAAGTCGTGTTGTGGGCACTAAGCAACGGCATATTACATAAATAACATCCATGACTCGAAAACAAATATCGATATTCATTTTAAATAATGTTTGCACCTACCGGGATTCGAATCCAGGACTTATGGTATCGCAGGCAGGGTCACTACCAACTATATCAAAACGTCGACACTGTTTTGTATACACCCAATGCCCTTTATGTTCATTCATAATATCATATTATATAAATGAATATTCTCCTCTTTGATTCCTCTGATATGTATGTATATACACACAACTATAGCGCCATCGTTTAAAGGAAATTATTCATAAACCCAACTGTATTAATGCTGTATATTTATTTATTTATAAGCGCGTATACAGCTTGCGTTTTATTGAGAAAGTATACGTTCTCTATGATGCGATGCGCGACTTTGTGTAATTTAAACTCGCAACCGCAAGCTGCCTCTCTACTATGTACGTTCCTATAGATGCGTTCGATATCTACTAATCAGATGCATTGACATTACAGACCAATGCATATGATTGGTGGGTGTTACACGCATCCGTAGCATGACACATATCTGGTGGAAAAGCATCTTCATCTCGCTCCTCAATTCCTTTATATTGTCATTGGATCTCGTTAATAAAATGTCAAAGTTTCATCTTTGGTCTTTGATTTAGATATAGAAGGAATCATAGTTTCCATAAAGACACAGCTGTGTTCCTAAAATCAGTCCAGAACTACAGCATCATAAAGAAGAGTCCACAGTCACGTTTAGTAAAGCGCTAACAGAGGTAAATGACAATTTGCTAAGTCATCGCCGGAAAGAACGTCCGAGTACCTTAGTCAACCCTTACGACATGCACGGACGGAGATGCAGCTGATGTATTTTAGTGTAGCACCGCATCAGCACAGGAATGAGATAACTAACAATTAATTTTAACAATATAACTTGACCCAAACATAATTAGCAGACATTACTTCAAGAATCCATGCATACCAATAAGAAAACATCTAATGTGCATGGTAGCCATAGCTTTAGTACGATTTGTATCCTTTCAGACATTCATCATAAAAGGAAACTCCAAAACCTCTGGGCTCTGACACCAAAGAAACCCAAAAGTGCTCAGACACCGTTTTCTTAAGGAGAATATCTCACCGATAGACCCTAAAAACTTTTAAAACAGAGAAAAAAGCCTTGTATCTTTGTCATGAATCGATAAGTACTTTTGTATCCGATTGTTTTGTTATTCCCTATTTTCAATTATACAAGAAACCTATATAAAAACCTCCTTAATTTTATTATAAGTTGGCATTAAGTTTTTTCATAGGTGACTCTCAGATTTTTTTTTGTGAAAAATGTACCTATAAGCAATAATAAATGTTGTAAGCACTTAATATTTATTTAATACTAGTGGACGCCCGCGACTCCGTCCGCGTGGACTATAGAGAAACAAAATGTCGAAATTAACCGGGAAAAAAATCTTTTTTTTTATAAAAAGTAGCCTATATGTTAACTGGGACTTGTCACAATATATTCCTGCATCGAAATCGGTTCAGCCGTTTCTGAGATTAGCGTGCACAAACGCACAGATAAACAGACAACAATTTCAAAAATCATTCTTTTGGGTACTACTGCATTGATAAAGGTCTCCAGCCCAGCTAGCACGGCCATCGATACACGATATGATAAGTCAAGTTATCGATACCTAGCTGTCAAAATACGATAAACATAGCCGCCATGTTGAAATATATCGATACAGAGAGCATAACCATGCCGGTAACGTTACACGGCATGTTACGATATGATAGATAAAAATACGAGCATGTCCATCGGTTACTATCGATAGCGCCGAGCATGACTGTATTTTGATGTTAAAAATATCGAATTTTGACATCATTTCAAGATATTGTTATCGATGAACATTGTAGTGCGCGATAAGCGTAGATAGGTTAGAGAAATCGAGAATACCTATTATATTCTTTGGTTTTCTACACTAATATTATAAAGAGGAAAACTTTGTTTGTTTGGTTGTAATGAATAGGCTCAAAAACTACTGGACCGATTTCAAAAATTCTTTCACCGTTAGAATCCTTATTGGACCTGGATGAACATAGGCTATAAGAATTTCCCGATATTCCCACGGGAAGGCGACCAACGGGAATTCTATATTTTTTACGAAAACCGCTATACATATGAAGCTGAAATCGGGCATATATGTTCATTGGGGACAGCGAGGGAGGACTAAAAACGGATTTCCCGAAATTCCCACGGGAAGGGGACAAACGGGAATTCATAGTTTTTACGAAAACCGCTATACATATGAAGCTGAAATCGGGCATATATGTTCATTGGGGACAGCGAGGGAGGACTAAAAACGGATTTCCCGAAATTCCCACGGGAAGGGGACAAACGGGAATTCATAGTTTTTACGAAAACCGCTATACATATGAAGCTGAAATTGGGCATATATGTTCATTAGGGACTGCGAGGAAACACTAGAACGGATTTCCCGAAATTCCCACGGGAAGGAGACCAACGGGAATTATTTATTTTTTACGAAAACGGTTAAACATGTGAATCTGAAGTTGAGCATATATGTTTATTTGGGACCCCGAGGAAGCACTGGGAACGGATTTCCCGAAATTCCCACGGGAAGGGGACAAACGTGAATTAATTTTTTACGACAACCGCGATAACATATAGGCTACTTTTTACACTTAACATATAGGCTACTTTTTATTTTTTCTGTAGTCCACGCGGACGGAGTCGCGGGCGTCCACTAGTCAGTTATATGTTCCAAACTTAATATTTTTAATTTAGTGTTTTAGTTTACTCGTTTTTAGTTTACATAGGTACGAGTAGGTCAAAGGTAAAATTAAATGATTAGTAATTGGTATCGATAACATTCAACATGGATTTTTTCTCATATATCTTCCATGTACAGACAGCGACATCCGTTACATTTTTATTATATGTATATAGGTAGATATAGATACAAATGTTTACAATACCTATAAATGGTGAATGTGTACGGAAAATTACTTATAAGACCTGTAACTGTAACCTAGTTCACAAATAAAAAGATATATTTGTTTTAGTTACACCTATCTTTCTAAAGGTCGTCAAAGACTGTATTGACCTTAACAAAAACTTTTTTCAGAAACGAACAGTGAGGAAGATGCGGGTCTATTTAGCGAAATGACAGTGCAAAAGTGAATCCAAGATGGCGGCCGGTTTTGGCGGGAGTCGAGCCTGGCGTTCGGTGTTTTTCGCGGTTTTTTTGGAATACGTCATCTGTCACACCGGCCTGGCCAACGAGAATGAAGATTTGGGTAATTATTTACGTTTCCTTTTCTCGTTGTCCATTTTTTTATGTTTCTTTTCATTAATGACGTAGACGTAGGGGCTAGTGCCTTTGCAGATTTAATAATGTTTTATATTTCATATTTGTTCTATAAAAGTCCGTGAAACGTTCTTACTGGCATAATTTTCTATAGTAATAATTTTTCCGGTAGTCGTTAAATTGCTCAAAATTCTCATGCGGTTTTCCCTTTGTTTCATGATTTATTTTGCTACAGGGGTATATTATCTATCTACTAATGTAAAAAAACATGTTTGTTAGTCTGGCAATCTTTTTATGACTAAACAATTACTCTGACTCTAACAACTTGTCGCACCGGACTCGTTTTGTGGTATTTGTGGACGGAAAGCGGCGGCGGTAGGCATCCACTTTGAGTATAATGGGTCTCTACGTAGTTAATATTACTGATTAGTGTAAAGTCACCTGGTGATAAAATACAGTACCTACGTCACAAAGCACAAGCTCCTAAGTCACGTGTACATTAGCATCTTAAATGGATGCGCGTAAAAAGTGAAGTATGGAGACGTACGTTTAATGTGACTCTGTGAAGTGGGGGTTTAGATTTTTACGTGGGTTCCCTAACGTAAAATTTCGTACGCAAGAACCGATTCGAGGAGCTATTTTTTCAGAAAAAAAAAATTATAACGCAGAACGTGTCCCGTACTTATGCGGGAATTACTACAAATACATTGTTTACGTGTATGTTTATCGTCCAAAATCATGTTCCTATAATTCTATCCAGTAGTTACGTTGTAAAAAAACTCGCTCTTAATTCTTCTCAAGTACTTAGTTAACTTGATAAGTTCTTAAGTAGGTTATCTGGAAGAGAATTCTATGTAGCATGTAGTATAAAGTGCACCTTTTCAATGGATACATACATTTTTTATAGTGCAATAAAGAGTTATCTTATCATAACCAATTCCCAACTGATTTCCATAGAACTTGAGAAGATTTCAAATATTTTTTTGGCATATTTCGAAAGTTTGAACCCAATGGAACTCCAAAACTCGAAGGTAATGTAAAATATCACCGCGTTCATCACGCCGGCGATAACGTACGTAGTCGTAGTCGTGTGCTCCCGTTTGATGTTTCCTCAACTAATGTGCACTCATTTTCAGCTGAGAAGTACGAGTATGCTAATTTACTGTTTTTTTAAGGGAGATATTTGGTTGGGGGGCTTATTCCTAGAGGTCTAAGATTTTACTGTTTACTTTAGTTCGCAACGGGTTATGAAAATTTTATTTATGTAAAACTTTGAAAAATTCGAACTTACTCTTTGCAATGATTTTTTAGACCAGCATTCGCTGCAAGACACGACGTAGCAACATCGTACAACAGCGGTAGACTGATTACTTGTTATGCAAAAACAAAGCGGTAGCAATGCAATAGCGACAATTGTACTATTTTCGCGTTGCACGGACACTTCCTTTGAGATCGAGTTATGTAATGCGAATTTTATAAGCGATCAGCGAAAATTTTACATATTTCGCAATGCTTCTCCCAGATTAAAAAAAATGTCAAAATGGGACCGTAGTGTGAAATTGACGTTAAAAACTGTACATATACAATTTCAATATGTAACTGAAAATAATACACAAATTCAATTTGGCTCGATAAACTTTCTGACGTCAATCTACGTCCAGATTTCATGCAACAAACTCGACTTTATCTCCAAAAGCATATGAACCTTGATTGAGTAACAGTTTTTCATTACCAGTAGTCCGGATTATTGGATTATAACTAGTTTTTGGCCTTTGCCTTTGATCAGCTTCGAAGTAATTTGTTCTTTGTCAGGCAGACTGTCAACGAGTGAACCCTGATCTGTATAACTATAGAGGCTTTTATTTTATAGTGTGTTAAGTGAAATGTTATTAAAATAGCCATAGTAAACCTTACATAGTAACAATAAACTAACTTATATAAAACTTTTAAACATGAAATTGTATTAGGCGTTACAATTCGGAAGTTCAAACATTCACTATTGCATGCTAGGTGCTCGGGTCTGGTTTCTCATGGCGATTGTAGTTAGTGCAAGTGCCTGTTGTCGCAATTATGAGTTATCAGATCCGAGGGTGTAGGGCCCGGTGGTGGGCGCACCCATAGTGAAACTTTTAAACATTAATTAGGATAATCAACGCTTAATTTGACAGATAATCCATATATGTTACGCTCAAATAATGTAATTCTTAAAATTTATATGTATCTTTGTAATGACACCGTAGGTACACGTTGTATAATAAAACCTAAACGTTTTAGTTAAGCCCAACAATAACATAAACATTAAATGTAACGTAAAAACTTAAACGGCGTGCAGATTAAATAACTAGGAATATTAGAATTACGATCGTTTGTTTTGCATTTTTATTGACATCGGGCATTTTAATTATTATTAAATACTTACTATTTTATTAAATAACTAGTTAACGCCCGCGATTCCGTCCGCGTGGACTGCAGAAATAACAAAATGTCGAAATTATCCGGGAAAATGTTTTATCCCGGATAATTTTCGCGTATAATAGATCCGTTACAATTTTATTATATGTATAGATTACTATTTTATTAAATAATGCCTCATGTTTAAAGGGCTTTGAAAAATTAAAGAGCACTAGCTATTGCCCGCGAGTTCGTCCGCGTGGACTACAGAATGTAACTTATGTCCTTCTTCGTACTCCCAACTACCTATATACATACATACATACATATAATCACGTCTTTATCCCTTACGGGGTAGGCAGAGCACCAAGGGCCGATAGAACCACATGGTGCCACTTCTGACCAATTTTGAGGGTATAGTTGATCTATATAATAATATAATAATAATTTACTAGGACATAACACAGAATACATTTATGGGGTTTTCGCCTTGGTTTCCACACTAGTGATTCCCTTTCAGCTGTCGTGGAAACCAGGCTGTCTTCTATTCATATGTATAGCCGTTATTACTAAATGAACATATATGCCCGATTTCAGCTTCCGCCAATATCGGGAAATTCTTATTATGTTCATCCAGGTCCAATAAGGATTCTAACGGTGAAAGAATTTTTGAAATCGGTCCAGTAGTTTTTGAGCCTATTCATTACAATGATAACACATAGGCATACATTTATGACACTAGGATTCCCTGAGTCGTGGAAGATTGATTCTAATTGATATACGTAATTACAATGAAGTAAAGATAATACTTAGGGATATTAAATCATCATCATCTTCCTGCCCTTATTTCATTATTTGTGGTGTCGGCGCAAAATGGTTTCTTTCGAAACTCACATTGCCAAAGATTTCGCATTTGTTTTTACGGCCGGCTGCCTAAGTGACAATTTTTTGAAAAATCCGTACATGAAATAAATTCAGTGGTACAGGCCCGTGACTGGTATCGAACTCACGCCTCACGACTGAAAGGCGCACGTCTTAACCATTGGGCTATCACCGCATTTAGGGCTATTAAATAAACTTAACTATTTTATCTTAAATCTCCGAAGTATTCAGTAGTATCATTTCAAAACATTAAAACGATATGTTTTGAAATGATACTACTGAACAATCACAAATTAACAAATGTGCGGTCTATATTCCAAATACAATGTTATTGTTATAAAAACCTTTTATCATGGTAATAATTTTGTTAATAGTGATCGAAAAATTACTATAACCTCAACGTAATTAAAAGTGTGAAGAGATAACAAACTTGCTTTTGCATTTATAATATTAGCTAGTTAGGATTGGGATAAACTGGCTATACAGTGTCGTACATGGTTTGTGCCTTTCTCTGAGCGTGTGATGTTTATATGTCGTCACTATATCGTTGAATTATTTATATCATGAAATGGTCAAAATACTCGTGAGTCAAGTCTCACTGGGGTGAAAAAATTGTTAATTTAACTCTTGACCATATCATTGACCATAATATTGATAATGAATTGATCATTTCATGATACTAACCTAACCTAACCGACCATTAAAATGATTTGGCCACGACATATAGACAAGTAATTTAAGCATCTCAATGATGATACCCAGTGGGGAAAACATAAAATGGACAATCAATACGGAGAGTGGCATACACCGGGTTGTGAATTCTCAACGCAAACATAAGCGAGAAGATGCCGTAGATTAAAGTGAACACAGGGGAATATTCCTTACACAGCTGCCGATATTTGCTCTATAGATACATATATACACACAAATATATGTATCTATACCTGAAGATACTAGTAACTATCCTTACCTACTACTATGTATTTTAAGCTTGGTATCTACTGACCGTGTCACACGGTGTAATGTTACATGTGCGAAACGAGCAAGCAATGAACCAGTTTTATTTTAGATCATCATCTTCCTGCCCTATCCCCATTTATTTGGGGTCGGCGCAATATGCTCTTTTCTTCCATTCATCCCTATTATCCGTCATCTCATTGGTCACTCCCAGTACACGCATATCCTCTCTCACACAGTCCATCCAACATTTCTTTGGTCTACCTCTTCCTTTATATCCATCCGCACTTATGCACAACGCTCTCTATAAAATATGTCTTTCATCCCGTCGCTTTACATGCCCGTACCAAGACAGACGGTTACTTCATAACTTGTCTGTGATCGGCGCAACTTTCAAAATATCCTCATATTTAGTATGAGGAAGTTTGAAAGTTGCACCGATCACAGATCTTTCTTATTTTATCCATTCTTGTAACTCCATATATCCATCTCAACATTCTCATCTCGCTTACATGCAGTTGATTTTCATTCTACTTCTTTAAGGCCCAGCATTCAGATCCATACAAGACGACAGGTCGAATTACGGCCTTGTACACCTTAGCTTTAGCACGGCATCCGGGCATCGCACGTAACTCCCGTGACCTGTCACTATTTCATCCATCCTGAACTAATTCGGTGCTTTATATCTCGGTCTATTTAGATATTTTATGGAAAACTAACCTAGCGCTAGGAAATGAACATGAAACACATTCAGTGGTTATGAATCTTAACGATGTTATAATTACTATATACTTCAATTATATTATTTTATACATGATTTATCTTTTATTTTTCTGATGATATATAGTCTGGTCACTCGGTTTTAGATTACATCAATAAAATTCACTGAACACCAGTTATTACGAACACATTGAGTTAATTACTTTTTAAATTACTTGAGTCCTACCCAACACTGAAGTAGGGGATACTTACTAATAATATAAATGTTAAAGTAACTTTGTCTGCCTGTGTGGCTTTAAACCAAAACTACTGAACCCACTTAAATTAGGTACAGAGATAGTGAGGATGGACAATTTGGATCTTTTAATGTGAAAAGATGGCTGTAAGTAAAAAATAAAAATAATGTAAGTAAAATTTTAAGGAAATTAAGTATTTTTTAAAGCTATCGTATTTAGACTTTTGATTAAATAGTAAATATGAGATTCACAATTTGTCAAAATTTTACCATAAAGGGCGTAAAAAATAGGGGATGAAGGTGTGTAGTTTTGGGGAGTTTTTGGCCATGATCACCACGCTGTGTTGGTGGGCAGTATGATTTTTGGACGGAACGGAAGTCTTAATCGCCTCTTTCAATACACATGGGCAGGCATAGGGTGGTGCTTACCACTCTATCGAAACCACACGACCCTTTTATCATAAGTCTGCCTATATTATATTATTTTTAATTCTTCAGTCAAATACATTTACTGGCATGCAAATGAATATTTTAGAAAATAGCTAAATGTTTAATGTCCATCAAGCTCTTATCTATATTACAATTTGGAGTAGTAAAGTATTCGATATCGCAGCGAACTAAATATTTGTGATCCGTAAAAAAGTAGCTTCAGTTTTTATTGCTATTTTTAAGTACTCTAAACTGTACTCTGCACCGTCTGATAAATACTTGACAGTTTCTGAAATACAAGTTACGTAGTCAAAACCTGCATTTATTTATGTGGCAAATAGTCGGGGTCTGGTCATAATTGAATTTTTAAGCTTTGGTTCCTTAGATACTGTCATACCTATTTAGCGATCGCGGAGGAACTTTTCAATTGTCTGCACCGAAAAGACGCTTATATCTTTTTGCATTCGTTCCTACTGCCGCTATATGACAGCAGCATGTCTAGGCTTGCTTTACAAATCATGTATACTCGTAGATACCAAATCTGATTTTTTTATTGCATTCATATGTGTAGTTACAGGTCTAAATTAATTTAGAGATATCATAAATGACATACCAAAACATTTTTTTTCTCTTCTGTTGCCTCTCGTAAGAAACTATATATACAGATAATAGACATACATACATACAACTCCTGGATTCTAAAATAATATTTCTACATAGAATAATTATTATGTTGATAGTTTGGGGTTGAGCCAATATACGCAAGTGTAATAAATATTTTATTATTATGTGAATTAACAGATGAATATGCAATAATTGAAAATATCCCCATCAACACCAATATTATTTAATATAAATAAATAAAATCAGATTTACATTATGAAAATGTCAATTATCCAAATATATGGCGCCCGCTGGGTTAATTTTGTTAACAGACAAATTTTGATGTTATTCGAAAAATCTCTCGCGTTTATAATTGGATTTCGTTCAACAAATTTTAATAGTGAGGAAATAATGCTTTTTCGTTGTTTGTGAAGTTATTTAAAACGCGGGTTTATTGCGAACTTTTTCATCTGTGTAATCAAATACGATTTTACAGTGGCACAGGAAATACACCGTTTGTTACTCGGATTAAGAATTATTTTATGTTTTGTAAAATGTTAAGTAGAGCGTTAGTACTTTGGGCGTTCAAAGGTTATATCAACAAAGTATCAAACATGCGATAAAATTTAAAAACAAAGGACAAAGAATTATAAGACAAATAACATTATACAATACAATAATATTATAAAGCTGAAAAATCTCGGGAACTACTGGTTCAATTTGAAAAATTCTTTCAGTGTTAGATAGCCTATTTATCGAGGAAGATTATAAAGCTATATATCACTCACCCCGGCTTCGCTCGGGTGTAATCCCCTTTCACGCGGACGAAGTCATGGGCGACCGCTAGTAAAGAAAGAGATAACAAACTTACTTTCGCATTAATATTAATTGGAATTATCTTTCCTATCACGTTATCGAGCCAGATTTGACGAATTGAAAGCCTTTTCTCCAATGCGCGGGCTAAAATAATCCTCTCTCACGTATGGTAGTGACTTTTGGTATTCAAAAAGCAACGTCTGAATTATAAATATCCCTCGGGCGGTATCGACACAGAATGAGGCGCTCAGAATCATACGCCATCTCGGCTTTCTGTTTTTATATGGAAAATATCGACTGGGATTTGATGTTACTATACATTTTATTCTTTATTCTTATTGTACACACAAGGGAAATGTACAATATTAGATTAATATTAGATTTTAACCTTTTCTTGAAGTAATACTTCTTTAGGCGTACCTTGTAAATTTCCGGATATTCTTCTAAAAAAATTCAGTGGCTTTCGCTCGGTCTAAAGACCATATCCATATTTGCCTGGCTGTCACTTACACCCTGTATGTATGTATATAATGCGGTGGTAGCCCAGTGCGCTATTGTCACTTAGCTCGTGCCTCGGAAAGCACGTAAAACCGTTGGTCCTGCGCCTGATCTCTCTCCGGCCGTGTCGGCTTTCCGTCCCATCGGACTATGAGAGTAACGGAATAGAGAGTGCATCTCCGTTTGCGCACACACTTGTGCACTATAATATCTACTGCGTACCTGGCCAATCTCCGTAGAGATTGGTCGCCTTGGTTGAAATACGGTCGGAGATCATCATCATATGTATGTAATTTTTTCTATTAGCTCAATCTGCGAGCATTAAATAACTGTATTCCAATAATGCACACAAACGAGATATACCAACTAAAGTGCTTTTCACCAAATACTTCCTTTGCATGATGTCGCTAGTTGCTCTCTGTATGACTACATGATCTGTGTAAATTGTATAGAAAAAATGTTAGTTCCGCAATCAGCCACATGAATTGTACTATGAAACGGACTGTACAAGCACAAGAACAATCACAAATCATATTAGGCAGCCCGGCGAACTCGGAAACATTATGAGAATTGAAAATGCAAAACAAGCTAAATTCAAATTTCAGTGGTTTTGGAAAGTCTATGTAGGAATGCATTTTACTGCATTATGAGGTCAGTGAAGATTTTGTGTTTTGTGTGATTTAAATGTAGTAAGTACATATTTATTTTACAATAATAGCCGATTGACTCAAACATCGATTACCCAAACTTAGATGAAAAAGTACTAGATTCAGTGTAATCTCTCCCAATATGGCACGACAAAACAGCTCAAATGTATGGCTGGTGTCGAATATTGATAGGGCAAATGACATTAGTACAGAACAATGCTACAAGTAGCGACTGTTAATTCCGTTCGTATATGTCTGAAGATGAGCATGGGACAGTGATATATAATTAGTAATATATAATAAGTGATATATTCATTTATTGTATAAGTTGTGCTAGTCTGTAATTGTGATACATAATATTATCATGTGCTCCTGTCCTACTTGTATTAACGTAACTGTTATGTATTATGTTGGCTTTCTAATAAATGTAAAACGTTCCAGTTACATCGTTCACCGCTGTATTACGAGTGCTATATGACACCTATCCTAGGAAACCCGTGCTTAAGTGTTTGTTACGTTCCTGTGGGCATTACTTAAGGTGGAGTTGGGATAGCGATATACCTAAAGGATGTACAAACAAACAGGGTATATTTCAAGTAAAATGCTATAGAAATAGTACATATAAAGTACCTGTCCGCAAAATTTGAGATTCGTAATATCTAAATTTTTCAAGATTACCTACATGAACATTCCTGAGCTGTTTAGGAATTCTCCATAGTATTTAGAAAAATAAACATGTGATTTCGAGGTTTCTATACACTAGGCTATTTTCGTAGCATTTGGCTGTATATACACCTTCTGCTATAATAAATAAATACAGTGAAAACACCCAAAAATATTCTAACTAGATCAAGTACGTAGGTACTTACGAAAAAATCTCTCCAACTCCGCATATGCCACACCGAAAGCATCTCAAACCGCTACGTACCATGAAGTAAGGGTAAAAAGGAGATTCGAACTGGGTAGCACAATATGAACCAATCACTAATATTTTCCTCCCACTATAGCTCTCGGTACAACAACCTGTCAACACCCGGTTTATGAGGTTATTCTTGAGAAGATCTACCTATATACATATAATAAAAATGTAACGGATCGCTGTCTGTGACATGGAAGATATATGAGAAAAAATATTACAGGAGACCTTTATCAACGCAGTAGTACATCCTAAGTTGTTGAGTTATTTTACCACCTCCTCCCCACACTTCTTTAACGCTATGATCATTGAAATTTATGCAAACTCAGCGGCTAAAGTAAACGCGCAGATACGCTAGTGTCCGTAGAGGGAACAAAGAGGCATTTACATTTTAGTGTCTTTTGCGCGATATGTCTCATGTATAGGTAAGACAGTGTTTTTGTCTAGGATTATTATAATATATAGTTATACCCCAAAAGTTTGGGCAGAAGTGTGCCTGTTAGCATATTAAGACTCACGTGGTGAGGCCTCTCCTTCCGTCCATGTGGTAACAGTAAGGAACTCGAGAAGACGCAGTAAATGGTGCCTTGCATGTATGTAAAAAAAACACCTATCTACTCTCTATTGAGGGATCGCCCACCACCGGACCTTATACCCTCCGCTGACCCTCGGATCTGCCGACTCATGATCACGAACACAAGACACTACAGTCGCAACGAGAAGCCAGATCCAAGCACCTAGCATGCAACCATAAATACATAGCTGCTAATCCGAAAACCAATTAACATTTTAATCGACATATGTTTCGCCAACACCCGTGGCATCATCAGGATTAGTTTTCCATGTTAGTTCTATCTACCGAACCAACTAACTCAGTTTTTGAGTTTGGAGATTTGAACTTCCGAATAGTGACGCCTGATACAATTCAATACCTATCTACTCGTTTTTTACCCAAAAAAAAGTGCTAAATTATTCAAGTGACCGAACGTCCGAGGTATTCGGAACAAAGCAACATTTGCATACAAGTGTCCTTCCAAGCGATACTGTTATGTTCGTACCGCTATTTAGCGTTACAATTATTTGCTATTTTAACGTCTACAAACACGTGTAAAACTTGGAATGGGGTAGAATTATTTTCAATGATTTTGCGGTTTTGGTGTAGACTAAATTAGTTATACAATAGGTAATAATAAAGGTAATTGTTTATATATTTTTATTATTAAGATAGAAGTTTACTATCGCAACGTAGTCACCGCGAACATTACTACGAACTTGCTACGGACTACGAATCTACTACGATATTTTGTAGCTCATGGCCGCATAAAAATCTTGATAAGCTTGTAATACAATGTTTTTCTTTGAGATAGTACATAACTTACCACCTGTCCCCGCTATGGTGGCTGTGGTATCTCCTCTATGACCCAGCCGTGTCTATACATAATATGTATCTATACAGGGTGTAACAAAACTGTAGAGGACCTCTCCACAAAATTTGAGACTCGAAATCACATGTTTTTTTTTCCCGATAGTATGGTTAGAATTTTTTAATATCTCAGAAATTTTCATACAATCTTGAAAAATAAACATGTGATTTCGAGTCTCAAATTTCGTGGATAGGTTCTCTACAGTGGGCTATTTACATAGCTTTTCGCTTAACATACCCTTTTTGTTACATCCTGTATATAAAATTGAAACAAAATCTGTATTTTAATTATAATATTCAGAAAACTGTTAACTTATTTCTCGCATTTTACAAAATAAAGCTCTCATAAAATGCTGGCAGAGAAAGTTTTGTAACAAAACTAGTGACCACATACAAAAGTTTGCAAGCAGCACTAGGTATGCTCATGTCACCTCAATTTAAGTTGAAAGCGACCTTTTTGGGTAAGTTTCTGGCCTTTTATTGAGATGTTTTAACGTTGATTTTGTTATTTAAATAACCTTACACAACATACGCTTAAGTCTAGGTTTGTAAATAGTCTTATTAGATCAATCAATATAATATGTTGAAAGAAACAAAGTATATGAAAATAACGGTCGATTGCCGTAATTGGTAGTGACTATGCCTGCCGCGCCATTGATCCTGTGTTTGAAAATTTAGATCACAAAACTCTTGTTTAGAAGTACTAAGCTATAAATACCATAATACAAACATCCATGACTTTGAAACAAACAAACATAGATAGTTTGCATCTACCGGGATTAGAACCCAGGCCTATGGCGCGGCCAGCAGGGTCACTTCTACCTACCCCAACATTTAATTACTTGATCTAGGTATTTTAAATACAAAATATAGATTTATCTAAGTTAAATAAATATATAAATATTCACACATTAAGATACATTAACCAAGTCCCACATTAAGATCCCTATAGTCTTGTGTCGTGGGTACTAAGCAACTGTATATAATACATAGATAAGTATAGAAACATCCATGACTCGGAAACAAACATCGATATTCATCATATCAATGTTTGCACCCACTGGGATTCGAACCCAGGACCTATGGCGTCGCAGGCAGGGTCACTACCTACTAGACCTATCGGCCGTCATTCTATTCTATTCGTCAAGTTCATTCTATTGTCATTGTTACTACCGCGTCTTGATCGGGCACTATAAGCCACCATCGTCGCCGGCGCTGCCCTGTGCTGGGCGCGCGGGAGGGTGGCCGCTCGGGTCGAAGCCACCAGACCGGACTGACAGACGGGCGGCGGGCGGCTGGCCGCTTGGGTCGAAGCCACCAGACCAGACTGACAGACTATCTCAGCAAACGATGCGGGCGCGTCTACCCCAAATCTATAGGTTTATTTTATACTATGTGCTTAACTCATTTGTAATAATCTATATTCAATATCAATATAATAAGTTTAGGACCTTGCATGAAAATCTTGGTTGTCTAATTTGGATCTGCCTTTAAGCGCGTACAGTCATCGTTGGTTAATTTGATCTATTCCTTTCTAATACACATTGGTAACCCTAGTGACATAATGAATTTGATATTATTTGGTACATGATTTTTGGTATTAGTAAGGAATAAATTACAAACGTTATCTACTAGTTCCATCACCGAGTAGCCACATAATAATTCATGCTTTCATGTTATTGTTAATAATAAAACAATCAATTTCACATTAACCGTTGTACGAACGCAACAAGTCCTATACCAAACATTAAATTAATTAAACTTCGGAACTAAAGCCTATGGGTAACCGAAACTATCCGGTTTTTGATAAAGGTCCACTATATTAGTATTGGTATTTTTGACAATTATATATGTACAGAGAATATATTCAACTCAACAATACCATACGACTTCGTCCTGCGTGAAGTATAAATGCAGGATGTATCAAAAAGGGCATGTGTAATGGGCTGTCTTCATAGCGTTTCCTTAACTTTAACCCCTTCTGTTACATCATGTATGTAAACTAAGACCAAAGTGGTGAAGCTTAGAGAACCTTGAAAGCAGCCATTTAGATCAAGTACATAAAGATTACTACGAGTATTGCATAAAGATAATAAGAAAACTTATCCTAACTGACATCAACGCTGAAGCAAAGTACTGCAGTGATTTTGATCGTGAGCTTCTATTTGTGACGCTTAGGTCCACAAAGAAAGGATTTCCCGAAATTTCCTCGGAAACGAGAAATAACGGGAATCCTAAAGGTTATATGGTCGAAGTCGTGGGCGGCCGCTAGTTTCTGATAAACATGAGGCAAAACTATGTTAATCACAGATTTTAACATTTGATCGCAATTACTTATTAGAGATTTAGACACTCCATTGTAGTTGCTTAGTTCAAGGTTCATAAAACAAAACATTCAAATCATTCCTGCCTGACTTGCTATATGATAACTGTACAGATATATCTGCCAAACCATAACCCAATATCTGTATTAGGGCTTTTAGATGTTATCGGCTAGTAAACGACCTTTGAACCGAAAGGGCCGGGTATGTATGTAAATATAGGCAATCCCGGTTAACCCGACACGGGATAAAATGCGACATTAGCTCCCGATTTGTGCGTTGTGAATCCATGATTTTTTTATGCGGTCGCCGTTAAATTGATGTTCCGTTTGTGAGCTGTTTACGTAATTTTTGATATTTTCTTTTTTTTGAGTGTACGTAAGACATTTTATACAGAAAAAACAATTTACATAAACATACATACATAAATATAATCACGCCTTTATCCCTTACGGGGTAGGCAGAGCACTAAGGGCCGATAGAACGACATGGTGCCACTTCTGACCAATTTGAGGGTATAGTTGAGATGTACAAGTTCGGTTAGTAGTGACAGGCGGTCAGCCCATCGCCTACAAAACACCAAGACCCTCTTGTCCCTCTACCATAGAGGAATAAGATTAAGATTCTTTTATTCCTCTATGCCTCTACTGACTTGTACAGTATGCCCGGGAAGAGAAGCAGCTGTAGTATTATACGTTATTTTTTCACTCGCAGAGCAGCATAGAAAAATAGTTTACATTTATAAATTTTAATATAAAATGCTTTATCTTGTTTGACTGACTGACGGATTACCGCATAGACTAAACCGCTGGTCTTAGAGACCTAAAACTAAAATAATAAAGAATTATTCGAAATACTAAATATCACGCAAACGAAATCGTAGGCTTCCGTCATATTATATAATATATAATTATGCCGAGGAAAAACTAGTGAAGCAAGAAACGTGATTCACGTATATAGGTTCACAAAGAAGAGATTTCCCGAAATTCCCACGGGAACGGGAAATAACGTGAATTCTTAAGTTCACTTACGATAATTTTGAAGTCGCAGGCGGCCGATATTTAATAATTTAGGAATGCGTAAAAGGGACCTTATTCTATGAAACAAACTCTATATAATAGAGGTATGGGCAGGCATGAAGCCTAATTTAAATCATATCATATTTGGATGCAAAGCAATGGTGCAGATACCTAAAGAACGTCATCAAAAGCTAGATTTGACGACTGATTGGTGCAGTAGGTAGTGGCCCTGCCTGCGACGCCATAGGTCCTGGGTTCGAATCCCGGTAGGTGCAAACATTGATATGATGAATATCGATGTTTGTTTCTGAGTCATGGATGTCTCTATACTTACCTATGTATTTATATACCGTTGCTTAGTACCCACGACACAAGACCTTAGGGATCTTAGTGTGGGACTAGGTCAATGTGTTGTGTAGTGTGTGAATATTTATTTATTTATTATTTATTATAGATCCTAAGTCTCGAGAGTTGATATTCATATACAAGGTGTAACAAAAGGGGTATGTTAAGCGAAAAGCTATGTAAATAGCCCACTAAAAGGAACCTACCCACAAAATTTCAGACTCGAAATCACATGTTTATTTTTCCAGATAGTATGGAGAATTCCTAAACAACTCAGGAATGTTCATACAATCTTGAAAAGTAAAAATTTGATTTCGAGTCTCAAATTTTGGAAATAGGTTCTCTATTATAGTGGGCTATCTACATAGCTTTTCGCTTAACATACGCCTTCTGTTACATCCTGTGGGTATATGACTGTGTAAAGTTTCATATATATTATATATGTCCGGTTTTTCGTAAAGGCAAAGGAATCTTGATATAACCTAACCTATCTCGTTCCTTTGACTCAGATTCGAGTCGGAAAGTATTCGATACTCATTCCTAACATGTTACTCTTTGAAATTGGCTTTCCATGTTACTGTTTTGATAATAACATTGATAAATATTGTATGACCTTTAAAAAATAACTTTTTTTTTCTCAGCTTCCTTTCCTCCTTTTAACACGTGACTCGTAAATTAAATTCAAATAAAAAAATATTCTATTATATTTTATACATAGGTATTCAGGGTGTAACAAAAGGGGTACTATGTTAAACGAAATACTAAGAGAAATAGTACCCTATAAAGAATATATACACAAAATTTGAGCTTTGCCAGAAAATCCAGACAATTTAACATTCCCGAGTTGCTATACTGGGAGTAAAAAGACAACTTTGTTTATTTAATACCTCGTATTTTTTGTAACATCACGATCATTTTTTTCTATGGAAGCACCCCTGGGAAACCACCGGTTTCCAAGATATTGAGGTCCAAAGTTACATTAATATTATCATTTTTATGACATAAATCCATCTGAAATCGGTTAACAAACATTTTTTTCAAAGATACCATGTCAAAATGTTATGATGTTAGTTTTGTTTTTTGCTTGCATTGCTTTGCTTTTTTACAAAAAAATGACAGTATTTTTTCAATTTTTTTTTGTCTTTTCCCAGGGTTGGTTCCATAGAAGAAAATGATCGTAACCTTTAATCGTAACAAAGAATACGAGGTATTAAAAAACATTGTTGTCTTTTTACATCCTGTATAGGTAGGTGTATGAAAAAATTTCGCATAAAATACCTCTTTCGTAACACCCTATATATTATATCGCGCTTATATTGTTCCTTGATATTTTCAACCCAACTCTTCGAAGATGAATCAGCGCACCGCCGCCGCCTCCGGAAATAGGATATTCCTTTTGCAAACCAATTTTTAGGGATATTTTAGATTTACCTAGATAATCTAGACCCCGATTTTCACACTTCTGCCTAACGTTTTTAACAATAATGGACGTGATTTTGCATGTAGAATTAACTATGACCTAGGTAATTCAGATAGCTATACATGGTGTAACAGAAGGGTATCTATGTTCAATGAAATGCAATTTAAGCTGACTACAGAGAACCCGGCAACAGATACTTTAAATTATATGGTTCTTTATTAGTGTATGTAGGTAAGTAGTTATAAAATATCAGTGACAAGATAATCTTTCTATAGAAGAAAATCATGAAAAGAATTAAACTACATAATAAATATATAAAAATTTGTACGTAAAGCGCAATATAATGAATACAACTTAGGATAAAGAACCTGTCCATATTCCAGTCTCATTTAGTCAGTGTCTGCGTCGCCACCATCTACGTGGGACGTCAAATAAATTACCTGCCGTCAAAAGTTTCCACTTACATCCACCCGGTTACAAGTACAAACACTGAGACAAAAGCGGCGTGTTTCTCCGCCGGACAGGCCCAAAATATATCTATTCAGTTCAATCTCACTGACCCATATTTCATAGCATAATGAACGGTCAAAACGAGCTATGGCGAGCGGGATTAGACACTTGGTTGGTAACTGACATGTCTTCATGTCGAAATATAAGTCAGTGGTAAATATAGAGAGCGGCTTTTAATATCATAATCTTCCTGCCCTTCCCCCCTAGCATGACCACGCATCGTGGATAGCGTATCGTACGATATCGAATCATCTCTATACAAAATTCAACATGGCGGCTATATTTATCGTATTTTGACAGGCTAAATGTCGATAAATCGGTTTATCATATCGTGTTTCGCAGATAATCCCATTATTTACGGGGTCGGTGCATCATGGTTGCTTACGTTCACATTGCCAAAGATTTGCCATTTGCTTCTCGGGCTTTAACAAGGTTATGAAAGAAGGATTTAAAGAAAAGCTAATTACATACATAATTCAAACATAAATTCTACAGCTACGTTTAAAATAACTTAAGCCTTCATTCATCACGTTCATAAATGCTGATGCAGATTGCTATTGATGGAAATGTTTCGATAACTTTGCGAACTTCGCTGTCGCTCGTATAATTGTTATATACGAGTAGGTATGTATTCTAAGGCTACCGCTTCAGAAATTATATTTTTTTGTAATAACTACCGGATAGTTAGTGATTCGATAACGCTTCAAGGAGTCATATCTCAAAGATTTTGCTTGCAAGTCCATAGTGTTACTGCGCTTGAAAAATAATGCTCATCCTACGTTTTTGGAAAGTTTTTGGTTATGGTCTAGCTTTCGTTTGGTTTCATTATTCATTTGGCAGTGGTTCAGACTTCGACGTCTTCCTTTTCTTGCTCTTATGGCTTTAAACCAGTTTTAAACATTTTAGAATTTTAGAGCGATAAAAAATGTGCATTACATAAAGTTTTAGGTTGTGGTTTAGCTTTGATAAATAAGAACGTTGAACAACAGCGCGATTGCCCTATTATACTTAGTTATTTTCCAAATGATTTCACATCATCATCATCATCAGCCTATTGCAGTCCACTGCTGGACGTAGGCCTCCCCCAGGGCAGTCCACAAGACTGCCATGTGGGGTATTTGCCCATAGTCACCACGCTGGGCAGGCGGGTTGGTAACCGCAGTATGTATTTTGGACTATGTTGTCAACACGGGGGGCGCTGCTGCCCACCTCTCGGAAACCCTTAATCGCCTCGTACGATACCCACGGGCAAACATGGGGTGGTACGAATTCTACTCTGCCGGCACCACGTGGAAAATGATTTCACAGATTGAACTCAATTTAGGATACATTGCTCTAACTCTTGTATTCTGTTTACAAAACAAAGAATAAACAAAGCTGCACTAAACAAAACTGTAGTTCGCGAACTAGTGGATGGAAAGTTTCGATAGGTATTTATAGTTCGAAATGTCATTAAATCCTACTTAGTATGCAACCGTATCGGAAAGGGGAGGAAATATGCAAATTAAAACACTTTTAGGTCAAAACTCACACGTTCACGTTAGGTAACCTGTATTTGACCTCTTTAACGTGCTTTAGTAGGCTTCATAGTATGTCATTACCTATGTTAATATATTTAGAAAAGTCCATCGCATAGTGGCGACTGATTTTTTTAAATAAAAGCCTTGGTTACCTAGAATACAGCGTACAGCGGCGCCAAAAGAACATTTGACATAAAACAATATAACAGTGTAGCAACTAAAATAAAAATATTTATTCAATTCAATCAAACTCTCCGGCTTTATAATATCACACAAGTGAGCCTATTGCAGTCCACTGCTGGACGTAGGCCTACTCCAGAGCAAGTAACAAGGCTACTGCCTAGGGGTTTTTGCCCATAGTCACCACGCTAGGCAGGCGGGTTGGTGACCGCAGTGTGATTTTCGGACTATGTTGTTAACACGGGAGACGCTGCTAACTGCCTCCCCGACTATTGCAATATATTACAATACTAGTGAACGCCCGCGACTCCGTCCGCTTGGACTACAGAAAAACAAAATGTCGAAATTATTCGGGATAAAAACATTTTCCCGGGATAAAAAGTAGCCTATATGTTAAGTGGGACCTGTCACAATATATTCCTGAAAACTGCATCGAAATCAGTTCAGCCGTTTTTGAAATAAGCGTGCACAAACGCACAGACAAACAGACACATAGACAAAAATTCCAAAAATCATCGTTTTGGATACTATTGCGTTAATAAAGGTCTCCTATAATATTTTTTCTCATATATCTTCCATGTACAGACAGCGATCATCACAACTACACCGAAAGAATCCTAAAACACTGACAGGCGGCAATTTTTCATAGTTCTCCTATATTTTCGGTTGCCTACACTGGATCAGAGACTTTTTCTTTTATAAAAGATTATAAACTTCAATATTTCATAACAGTTTTGAATAATAACTTTCGCTATGCCAAGTGGTTCCGATATGATAAACCGATTTATCAACATTTAGCCTGCAAATATACGATAAATATAGCCGCATTGTTGAATTTTGTATAGAGACGATACGATATCCACGATGCGTGGTCATGCTAGGAGGGCTGGAATTAAACTCTATTTTGTCAGGAACTGTAGAACTCACCTGCACTAGAATAGAACTCAGATTTATTTTTGAGCTGCTGGTAAATGAGCTGCTAAGTTCACGGACACGTCTATAAGCGCGCCTATGTATGTTATCATTGTATAAAATTTAAGTCTACCTGCAAAGGGTAAGAAAAAGTTTTTTTGTATGTAAGTTCTACTTGATTGGGCCGATTTCACCAACGTTTATCAAACTTTCTCAAGAATCTAAAATGTTAAAAGCATAAGAATAACAAATAGTAAACGTTATGCCAACGTAAACATACTGAAGTTTCCAATTTAGGAACAATTTTTAAACTGGACCATGTTTACAGGAAGTACAAAATTTAATTAATCGCCTACTGTTTTGTATGTATGTATAGGATCAGTGATACATATAGAATTTATAAATAAAGCCCCCCAATAAAAAAAAAAGTATTTAGGCTGTGCTCCGTCAGTCAGTCATACAGCCCATAGCATTTTATATTATACGTATAGAGAGATATGTATGTACCTACCTATGAAAGAATTGGCAGAATTGTTCGTAGTGCAAATTAAAATAACACAATAGTCTTTTTTACTACTTTTACAATGGTAGAAGGCCAAGTCAAAGTAGTTATAATAATTGATAAATGATTAGTGTTTTATACTAAGGTTGCCATGTTTCAAAACTGTCATAATACTTGTGTTCAGACCTTACATCCTACTTCTATTAGTTAGATCAACTCTTGTTTTACCTATATAAGACTGATTTATACTATAAAAAGTGATGTACATACATACATACATACATATAATCACGCCTTTATCCCTTACGGGGTAGGCAGAGCACCAAGGGCCGATAGAACCACATGGTGCCACTGCTGACCAATTTTGAGGGTATAGTTGAGATGTACAAGTTCGGTTAGTAGTGACAGGTGGTCAGCCCATCGCCTACAAAACACCAAGACCCTCTTGTCCCTCTGCTGACTTATACAGTATGCCCGGGAAGAGAAGCAGCTGTAGTATTATACGCTCTTTTTTCACTCCCAGAGCAGCATAGAAGAAAAAGTGATGTTATAGTAAAAAATTAGATTCAAGGTTACGCGTTTATTGATATTTGAATTTTTTAACATCTAAAATTAAAGTTCGGCTATTTTTCATCAAAGATGTTATTTTCATAATTTAACGAAAACGAAATAAAAGCTGGGCATTTTCTTTGTTAGTTTTTAATAAAATTTATTATTACAGTGTTAATATAATTACATCTGTTGTGCGTTCGTGACCTCTCAGAATTTTTAATATAGAAACAAAAATAAATTCGTCTCAAAACTAAGGTCATTAGTCATTACCATTATTAGGTATATTATATAAAGGGGTATAGATAGTATGGGGAATTCCTAAACAACTCGGAAATGCTCATACATCTTGCAAAAAAATACATGTTATTTCGAGTTTCAAATTTCGCGGGTAGGTTCCTTTTGCTTTTCCATCAGAGATGACCAGCTTGAGCTGTGCTTTGTTTCGATAGTAAGGAAGCGGCGGCGCATAGTGGTCTAGGATTTTAAAAAGCACATCTGTGGTGTAAAGCAACCCTCATGGTGAATTTAGTCATGAATTTCCTTTGCTATACAAATCAGAATATTAGCCATATATGCGCGATCCAGCAACCGGTTACGAATGCAAGACTAATGTTTTTTTTTTCAAAACCGGCTTTGTATATCTATTTATCTTTAGTACTGATAATTCACTCATGTACAATGTACCTAATAAATTATAACATACGTTATATATGCTGGTTGGTTTTTTCCTGGTTAGGGTGCAAGTTACAAGATTTTATATTATGTATGCGGTTAAAATTATTACGTACCTACTGCGACCTCTTGTTCTTAAGTATTTTAAATTGACCCTTAAGCACACGTACTTTTCTTTATTCAGCTCATTTCAAGTATCATACATAGTTAAGGGTGAGGCTACGTCACTTTTCAGATAAAAAAAATGCCTAGTCATTCTAAATTTCGTGGTATAAATAAATATAAGCTAAATGACTCAGAAATATTGATACTCGTACAGTCTGGAAAAGTAAACATATGATTTCGAGTCTCAAATTTTGTTGATATATACATGGCATTTCGCTTAAAATACCCCCTTTATTACACCCTGTATATCTCATACCTTGCACCAAACACAGCACATCGGAATAAATAATTGCCACTGGGATGCCGCGCGTCGCTTTATCTTTAGCTGTTACGTTTGCCCTCCATTTTCATATTCAAGTGTTTCGCTCGTTTTAATCTCTGTGGTGGACTAATCGTGGACCACGCGATGGAATGTAAAAGGGATATTTTTAAAACCGCTAGTGACGATTACATTATTGGAATGTCGGAAGTGATATTTAGGTCCAAATGCGTAAATAACCCACTGCAGAGAAAACGAAATCTTCATTTCCTATCGTTCCTTATTTGATCTGTTAAACAGCCTTTAATCTGATAATATTGTAAATATTAATAAGAAAATGAAAAAAAAAACACCCGAGTGAGATTTGAACTCACGACCTCTCGCATTCCGTGCGTTGCATTGCAGCAGATCATATAATTTTCCTCCGATGATTGCATTGAAACTATTATCATACATACATAGGGACACCAAAGTCCATGCAAAAGATATTATATTTTCCAAGAAGAAGCTTAACATGATTCGATACAGGAGCCCGTTAAGGGTTAAATTAACCCTTCCTGATTTTATTGACTTGGTAGATATTAACTTTTTAGCGAGTTTACAAAGCCCTTTTAAACATGGGTGTGTATTAACTGTGTACTTGTTTGTTTCAGTAACGATCATAATTATCATAATTATGGCCGCTCATCTAAATATTATGATCCATTTTATGATCCAACGTTAAAGTTAATTTGGGTTATGCTGATTATTTCTGACCCTGTTTGTCCGCTTCAGGGGATAGATCAGAAAAAAGCTAAAGCAAAAAAGGGTAGGCAAAGCTACAAGCTCACGAAAGAGATCCTTACACCCATGCTTAGCATAACGGCGTCAAATGTTAATGATGCAGTGACAAGTTGCTAGTTCATCGCCTGTGGATTCCCTGAGTTCCTTAAACGACTCTTACGACATGCAGGAAAGGCGATGCAGCTAACGTATTATAGTGAAACCGCGTATGAGCACAGGCATTGTTCTGAATTATCGCCATAAAAATCTGTAGAAGTATATTTTTAGTCTGTCTATTAAAATGAGCTGACAGTGTCATGTGCTCTCTCTCTGTGCCTCGGTGCGAACTGACCTTAAGGGGACAAGGTAGGCAGAAGTGTGCAAATCACAAAAAAAACACTCTTCACCTGTCAACCTGTAGGTTGTCCAACAATGTAGGTTTTCCGTCGCTAAAGTATTTTCATATAGCAATCATAACGCGCCATATTCCGAGCTACAAACTCTCAATTGCCTAACATTACCCACTTCAGTTCACATAAACGTAAATAGACATGAAATGAAAGTTTTATATTTTCTCTTTTATACATCTACGGAACCATTGAAGCATTGCCTCATGCCCCAAAGGTTCTGTTTCCGATCCAATTGGACCCTAAAGTCTTCAAATAGAAGCTACTGGGTTCTGCTCTACTGTGCGGAATATTCCTGATTTGTTACGTATATTAAGTAATGGAATGGGTATTTGAAAATTTGGACATTTTATTCTTTTTCTGGCAACATATTTTTAAATTCAAATATTTATATTGCCACTACTAGTAAATAATGTCTACCTGACCGTATGTACCTACTAAATCGTTAGAAGACATCATGACCATGGCAAATGTTAAGTTAAGTTTAAACATAACGCAATCATAATAAAAAAAATATTATTATTACATAAATATTAAAGCGCAATATAAGGTGAACATTATTATTTATTACGATACGACAGTGAAACAGTATTGTTATGACCCAACTATCTCATCTACGCATTTGCAGCATCAGCATATTGTGAAACAGCAGCTTCCATATTAAGCCCCATTCCCATATTTCCCCGATCATATTGGCGGTGTCAGCCCACGTGACCAATGTCCCCGAGTGCGATATCACGTACGTTACTAAGTGATAATATAAGAAGATTGCTTCTGTGCTGAAATAGGGATAAAGAGGTGCCTATGATATTGGTTTTGCGGTCGGGTTTTGTACAATATTCTACGCTGTGGCACGGGGTAAAAATGGCTGACACAAGCTTACGTCACGCTTTTGCTTTATTGCGGTTTATTAGTGGAATCAGAGCTAGGTTCACTCCAACCTTCCAAGTCGATGGGGGAAAGGTTAATTTTTGTTTTATTTCTTGAATAAAATCAGAACTATGTATTTATTTTACTACAATAGCAAAGATATTGTAACTTTCAGTTGAAATGTAACAGTACCTATGGTATGAATTTTTTAGTTTCATAATTCGTCACATAAAGGTCCTAAAAGTGACCCTTATTTACAAAAATATTTATTTTCTTTACACATCTATATTTAGGTCACAGGATTACATAACTCTACCTGATTTTCTCCTGTAGATTCGGAGAAATTGGCTCTGACAGGCGGATGGACAGACAGACAGACGCATGAGTGGTCTTATAAGGGTTACGTATTTGAAATTTTGTACAGGACCCTAAAAACAATGCCCAGATATTGATGTGACATAACCAGAACATACACGATATATCTAAGTACATCAACCAAGGAAACCGACATGCAAAACTCAACTCGATTTAATCAAAAGAATCAGGCAAGTCGAGAAAAGTTCCTCGAATCGCCTGAAGCTTAATCTGTTTAAACAAGATGCAACTTTTCGATTGGTTGAAACGTATTGCCGCCCTAGTGGATACGTTCTACATGGAGAGAGTTTTCTGGAATTGTCTTGGAGAAGGTTTTAGTTACTCTAAATGGAAAACTAAGAAACTCAGGGCCTTTCTCTCAGACTATACACATGGCTGTTCTCCCGAAATAGAGAAACCGGAATTGCCGAATCATCACCGACATCTTAGAGGCACGCTAAGCATTGCGGAGTTAAAGATCAGTGACAAGTTACTAGATTACGGAAGGAGATACAGCTGATATATACTAGTTAAACTGGATTACTGAAAACATAACTTAAGTTAAAAAAAGTAACTTGAAATCACTTGGGTGTTTAAACAATTAATACATTTAAACAATCTTTAGCTCCAAACCAGGTCCGTCTAACATACGGCCCTCGGGCCACAAAGCGTCCCGCATAAGCCCTTCATCCGGCCCGCAACGACATCCTTTGATATTCGTTCAGTAAAAATGGTCCAACCTTCGTTAATTAATTTTATCATCTAACTAAATACTTGACTGCAAGAGCGGTCCGTGTATGTTGATCACTTTGTAACTGCTCGAGCAGTACGTGTATGGCGGGCCTGAGGCTCTTTAAATCACATACTCGTAGGTATCTCATTGCAGTTTCTTTTTATTATATGTTAATAGTGCTATTGGGAATCTCTTTTGGCCTGCTACAGTAACAAAACTACTAAACTTGGCCCTTCACAAAATTATGTTGACACCCCTGCTCTAAACTTTACTTGAGTAAAACCTCGTATTCAGAAATCCCAAACACACCATTCAATTTCATTTCTAGCCTATGATACAGATGTGTCTATTAATAATTCAATTAAAAATCCAATCTATATTTAATTTCCTGTGTAAAGGTGAAACAATTGAACTAATTCTACCAAACCGTGGACAACAAATGAAAACATTCGAATCTGGGTCATGTCGCTCGTTCCCAACCTATGTGCAGCTAGCACTTAGCATGGATGGATTAAACATAGAGATAAATTTTAATCATAAAACACATAGCTGTGTTCCCGAAATAGGGATAGCCAGAACTGCTGGATCTTATAGAAGATCTCACAGTCACGTTTAGTATTGCGGGAGCAGATGACAGTGACAAGACTTAGTTGCTAGCTTATGGCCTGAAAGAATGCCCTGAGTTCCTCTCTTAAGACATACATAAACGAAGATGCAGACCGAGATAAGTTTAATCATATTACTTTACTAATGGACGCCCGCGACTTCATCCGCGTGGACTGCAGAAAAAACAAAATGTCTAAATTATCCGGGATAAAGATATTTTCCCGGGATAAAAAGTAGCCTTTGTGTCAGCTAACTCCATACCAAATTTTATTAAAATCGCTATAATATTACTAGTATTAAATCTAACTAATACTCGTATTACTAATTCAAAAATAAGTTTGTCTGATACCCCTCCACGCTTTATTTACTTAATCATTGTTCTAGATATGTTGCATACACAATAGTTATAAGTACGGAGAAGGACAACAGCTGCATCTTCACCAAGACCTGAAACGTACTCTGAAGGCGCACTTCTAAACCAGCGACATTGAAACCTATGCAACCTATCTATCCCCTTCTGACTTTTCCTATGGGAACTTCAGTTCAAAACTTCTATATAGGTTGTTAACCTAAAATGCTTTGTCAGTTGAGAGGCTTAACAAAGTTCTGACTATGGCCCTATATGACTATGATTGATGACTATATGACTATGGTTTATGTCCCAGCAGCTTACTTTGACTCTATTATGAATTACACGCAAGACCCACTGGTATTATTTATTAAATGACTTCCTTATTGATCCCATATTTCCAAGGATTTGGCATTTGTTTTATGACTGACTTCCCATGCCTATATTACAGGACATAAGTGGTGTTATAACAAAAACGCGGTTAGACACTGTTTGAAAATTACATTTGACGGCAAAATATATGGAATACCTATCAACTATGCTGAAACAATGTTCAAATTCTTTTGCAAAAATACATGTTCTGTTTCATATTACTGGGAATACTGCACTAGTGTTAACTTCAAAAAAAAATATTGTTTATTCTGAAAGAAATTTAATATCCAAAAATAAAACGTAAGCTTAATAAGTTATATCTAGAAAACCTAAGCAATGTCCTAACCACCAAGAACAAAGGCTAATAGCTCTTGTTAAATAGCCAGCTAACGATTCTAGACCTTTCTACATAAAAGGAAAGGTGCATTATATAATGCACGATAATTCATGACGTTTTATAAATAAACATGTCATACACCGTTAATACAAGGTGTACGTGACAGTCAGATATACAGGATGATAGTGAACACGTGATCTGTAACCAGTTTTTCATACTCGATTATTGATGGTTAGTTCTAATTCCAAGCAGATCTACTTTAAGTTTTCTTTTGTTATGAAAAAAATTATTCGAACAATTCGCGTAAAATTCTCCACGCTTGCTCATTTGAGATAAAGTCTATACTAGTAAGGTATTATCATCATCAGCCTATTGCAGTCCACTGCTGGACGTAGGCCTTCCCCAGGGCATGCCACAAGACTGCCATGGGAGGTATTTGCCCGTAGTCACCACGCTGGGCAGACGGGTTGGTGACCGCAGTTTGTATTTTAGACTATGTTGTCAACACGGGAGGCGCTGCTGCCCACCTCCCGAAAACCCTTGACCGCCTCGTACGATACCCACGGGCAGACATGGGGTGGACGAATTCTACTCTGCCGGCACCAGGCGGCTTTAGTAAGGTATTATATAATCTATGATAACCCATCCAACAATCGACCACAGCTAGGGTCGCTTAACCCTATCCAGCTCGACCTATAAGACCTAGTTCAACATTCCACGGGGTGTACAAATGCTAAACGCTCACGTTTCCCGCCGATAGCAGCCTGGCAAACGGTTTATATTCCTGTACACTGGCTGAGACATATCTGTAGAGTAAGATAATAATACATAGTAGAATATGATATATAGAAATTGAAATCATTTGTTCGACATGAAAGCATACACAAGTTATTTGTCGATTGTCATTTTATATTAAGGGTGTTTTTTCGTTGCCATCCTTAACGAAGGGTACGTACTCTATACATCAAATAAAGTAAGTTTATGCCAAAAAAATGCTGGGACACGGTGTAAATAAAAAAAAAATAAAAAAACTTGATCACGCGAATTTTATAGTGTCAAATGTTAATGCTAGTTTTTTCATAGAATAGGTATATTAATTATTTCTAGTGAAAAATCTTGCTACGCGCGACTATGTTCATTTATGCAGAAAAACGCAGTCTTTTTACTCAACTTTGGACTCTAATACTCGTATCTTGGGAACCAGATACTTCCAATGATCGTGATGATGAGGAGATTCCGTAATTTTTGAGAACGTTGATGACCAAATAACACCTGTATAGTATGTTAATTTTTATACATAAAAAAATCTAGGAGAACTGCTAAAAGTCAGTTGTCCTATAGTGGCGTGAATAGAGAATTCTTATATGAGAGCGCTTTTTGTTATATATTTTGTTGTGTATGTGTATTGTATATTTTGCTTAGACAAAGTAACATCGTTAGGCATCGACGTTCGTTGTCGCAACACACCGATAATAATAATAATTAATTACTTGACACTTCACTGTGTAGCTACTATGACCTATAAATAATATTAAATTAGTATGTTGTTAATCTTTAGTCGATTTATATACATTCCGGCTAGTTATAGATATGTCTTGTCTTGTCTTCAGCCTATTGCAGTCCACTGGGCCTCCCTCAGGGCACGCCATAAGACTACTGCCATAGGGGGGTTTATGCTCATAGTCACCACGCTGGGCAGGCTGGTTGGTGACCGCAGTGTGATTTTCGGACTATGTTGTCAGCACGGGAGGCGCTGCTGCCCACCTCCCGGAAACCCTTAATCGCCTGGTACCATACCCATGGCAGGCATGGGGTGGTATAAACTCTACTCTGCCAGCACCACGCGGCTAAGTCATAGATATAGCGAATAGAAACTCTTTATTACCTTTAACATACGGTTTTCTGTAAATATATCACTGTCAAGGTAGTCAAAGCTTTTTCTAGACCACGACTTTTCCAGGCGAGGTAGTTTTTTACAGGCTGTTCTTTCGGATTCTATTCTGAATGTAGATTATGCTTCGCGTTTTTAACGTTAAAAGCGTATACTTAAGTTGGATTTTCAATTAAGTTTTGTTAAAAACTATACAATTTTCTTGTAGTAAATTTTTTATGGATTTGTTGAAAGGCACCATTAGTGTGCCATAATTAAAACCAGATCTGTAATCAAAATATGGAATATAAAGTATACCTACTACGTCCCTCGGACTTCAAATATGAACCGTTTTATGACAGACCGCGACTAGATAGCTGCTACAAGGTCTAGCCATTAGAGTAAGGTAGGACAGTACACGAAAAATACATACACGTGTAACTGAAGATATGTGCATTTGTGTCAGATACATTAATTATACACATGGCTGTGTTCCCCATACGCCATTGTAGGATCATAAAGGAGTTCCCACTACCACGTTTAGTATAACCGGGAAACATGTTAATTGTCAGTGACAAGTTTCTAGTTTATAGCCTGAGATAACGCCCGAGTTCCTTAGTCGACTCTTACGACACGAAAAGAGAAACAGCTTATGTATTATAATGAAGCCCCGCATCAACGCAGGACCTGATACCCCTTCTGCTACATTCTGTATTATGACAGCTAAAAACTTGCTTCTGGTTTTTCAGTAAAAAAAGACCAAAATATTAAGTGCCCCTCATATATTCCGTAAAAGTCATCAAAGTACCTAAGAGCGAATTTTTACGTCACCCACTACGTCCCGGGGACCTGTTTTATTCCGCGTAAAAAGAAACGACTTCCCCGCGGGTCCAAATGATCGGGAACGCTCGATAAAAACACCAGAAAGTACCCCTAATGTAGTTTTATACTTGGGCCAATGTGATGTCTGTTTGACAGATTATGAGATAAAAACTTATGAAGTTTTCTGTAGTTGGTTCTTTTTGTAAGATTTATTATCTGTTACACTCTGTATATCTATGATTTTCAGAAATTAATCAAAATAGTACAATATCTTGAATTTGACTTGACTTTCTTAAATGAAAGAATGAAAAGTAAATCAAAATTAAAGGGGTTTGAAAATTTTTATACAAAGTATGGCACAGGACGTATTCTCCAAGATTTTATCTACAAATGCTTCTGCTTTAGCATTAGCTTGCTCAAATTATACCATGTATCATTAATAATCGCGCCAAAATCGAGGTTTTAAAAAATAATTAACGTTGTTTTTCGAGTTAATAATTATAATGCCATCTAGCGAACCAATACGTAATTACGTCATATAATTGAAATTCCAGTGGATTTTGTTCCAGTGTCCACGCAGGAGGTGGAGGCGGTGGTGGGGAGGACCGCCTCGCTGCCATGCGACATTGAACCTGACTCCAATGAGGATAGAGTCTACATGGTGCTGTGGTTCAGACATGCTGGTGGCAAGCCGCTGTATAGGTAAGTTTTTTTTAAATATTTTAATTTCTTGCCCAAATAGGTAAGGCAGAAGTGTGTAAATTTCAAACCCACGTATTACATTTGAATTGTCTATTCCGTAATCATTGCGTATTTATGGATAAGGATTATACATTGCCTCTTAATTTCTTAATTCAAACTGGATAGCAATACGTTCATTAAATTACGACGGAATGTATAGGCAGTAATAGAACAGAATAGGTTTTTAATGCACATACAAAAGAGTAAAACATAAATTCTATAACCTCATTTATTAAAAGAAAAAATCCGAAAGCGTAAAAATTTTCACCCAGTATCACTCTCATGACTAAGACGAATCTTAAGATACCTCTCAAGCTCAAAAAATATACATACATACAAACATACACTCGAAAAACATAAGTTTCCTTCTGGCGCAGTCGGGTACAAAAAGCTAAATTAATTCAGTTGTTAGTTAGTTGATTCGGTAGTTAGAACTAACGTGAAAAACTAATCCTGATTATGCCACGGGTGTTGGCGAAACATATCGCACCTTCGGTAGAACAAGGGCACAATTGTCATAAATTGCAATACGCAATTGTGCCCTTGTTCTACCAAAGGTGCGATATGTCGATTAATAATTTTATTTGGTTTTCGGATTTATGGTTATATTTATGGTCGCATGCTAGGTGCTTGGATCTGGCTTCTCGTTGCGACAGTAGTGTCTTGTATTCGTGATCATGAGTCAGCAGATCCGAGGGTCAGCGGAGGGTGTAGGGCCCGGTGGTGAGCGAACCCTTGATGGAAATTTGAATTTCCAAATAGTGACGCCTGATACAATTAAATAGCTAAATTAAAATAGACTGACATTCTTTCGACATAACTATGTTTAATTATCTATGTTATGACGACATACTCGAAAATCTTAATTATGGGTTATGATGGAAAATTCTGTTAATTACATCAATTCATCAATCATGGACTGATTTAGGCCTCGACTCGATGTTTCGTCACTCTATTTATGGAAATAAATGTAAGTACTGTATACAGGATGTAAAAAGACAACGATGTTTTTTAATACCTCGTATTCTTTGTAAGGTTACGATCATTTTCTTCTATGGAACCAACCCTGGGAAACGACAAAAAAATTACGAAAAAATACTGTCATTTTATTGCAAGCAATGTATTCGTTTGATGCGCAAAGTACAAATGTACCTACAAAACTAACATTATAACATTTTGACATGGTATCTTTGAAAAAAATGTTTGTTAACCGATTTCAGATGGATTTATGTAAAAAAAATTATAATATTAATGTAACTTTGGACCTCAATATCTTGGAAACCTGTGGTTTCCCAGGGGTATTTCCATAGAAAAAAATTATCGTGATATTACAAAGAATACGAGGCATTAAAAGAAGAAAGTTGTCTTTTTGCACCCAGTATACAGTGTTTTTTTGGTCATCAACGTTTTCGAATACCACGGAATCTCTACGTCATCACGATCATTTTTCTCCATAAAAGCATACCTGGGAAGTGTCTGGTTCCCAAGATATTAGGGTCCAAAGTTGAGTAAAAAGACTGCGTTTTTCTGCATAAATGTACATGGACGCGCGTAACAAGATTTTTTTACGAAAAATAATTTGAAAAAGGCCATAAAAAACTAACACATACACTGGACACAATAATTTCGCCCGATCAAGTGATTAAAAAAAAACAAAAGAATTAACATCGTTTCCCAGCATTTTTTTTTGCATAAACTTACTTTATTTGATGTATTGAGTACGTACCCTTCGTAAAGGGTGGCAACAAAAATATCCTGTACGTATTATATGTTATGTCAATATAATATGTATTATATTATATGTTGATCCAAAGTCAACCTCACCTGCCCGTGGTGCACCCTGCTATTTAACGGACGAGGCTCTGGCGCTAAATAGCTTATGATACCAATTTAGCGCGGAAACATTTCCTGTTGAATTCGTTACCGCGTAGGACTAACTAGGCTAACCGGTGAAAAGTGGGTGTGCAATTTGCACACTTCTGCCCAAACTCCTTTCCGTCCATAAGCGTGACCTTTATGTATGTATGTATGTACAAGTATACCTATTTACCTGGCTAAACTTAGTACCTTAGTAACTTAATAAACTTAGATTTCTGTTAATAACATAGCGAGGATACTTGATTGAATAGGAAGGATTACGAGTTGATTAGATAATCAAACCTTACCTAGTTTTACTAGGTTTGATGGCAAAGGAGATCCCTCAGCCACGTTTAGCATAGCGGACAAGTGAAAGATTAGTGACAAGTTGCTAGTTCATCGCCTGAGAGAACGCTCCCGAGTTCCTTAGTCGCCTCTTACGCGCACGGAAGGAGATGCAGCTGATGTATTCTAGTGAGGCCGCGAATCAACACACGAGATAGGTATGTTAGGTAATCTTGTTATTTCCTTGGAAACGGGTCGTTCTAAGAAATTATTAATTATTCTTTTGCATGTTAACTTTGATTACTTCGGCTGGTACAATTACACAAGCATACAATTAAAAAAAAAAAACCGTCATAAATTTTTTTTCATGGAAAATAACAAAATATTCAGGAATTATTCAGTACCTACAGCTGTGAGGGTGGTGAAATGGGAAGCGTAATAGCCCAGTATTTAACTTTTATAAGTTGTGTTCGTAGAAAGAACAAAATAGGGTATCTAAATAATTTTCATAATATTTAGGAAATTTTTTCAATGAAAATTAATCTATCAATTTATCATACAATCCATTTTCTATAAAAATGAAATAATAAAGAATTATTCAGATTCTTAGTTTTTCTTTAGATTGGCCAGGTACGCAGGAGGTATTATAGTGCACTAGTGTGTGCGCAAACACAGATGCACTCTCTATTTCGTTACTCTCATAGTCCGATGGGACAGAAAGCCGACACGACCGGAGAGAGATCAGGCGCAAGACCAACGGTTTTACGTGCTTTCCGAGGCACGAGCTAAGTGACAATTTTGCAACATTAAAATCTGTACATGAAATAAATTCATTGGTACACGAATGACCCGTGACTGGGATCGAACTTACGCCTCCCGCTTGGAAGGTGCACGTCTTAACCACTGGGCTATCACCGCTTTTGTCACCGCTAATGTCATACGAACAGATTCGATGCACCATTAGACTTTTAGGTGCCTCACAATTCCAGTCCTTGATACTTAAATTGCATTACTATACGTTACAATACATTATTAAAGTAGTACATTACTATACATTACACGAATCTAAGTGTCAAGGACTAGAATTGTGAGGCACTGAAAAGTCTAATGGTGCATCGAAACAGTTTGTATGACATTCGCACTCTATGTCTACATCTTATTCCTCTATGCAAAAACAGATACTTATATTTTTTCCGCTCGTAAATAGTTCTCTATTTTTACAAACAGCAAAGCGATACTGAATTCTTAAAGATCCAAAGGATATTGAATTTGTCGGGGCCAACTACCGGAACGTCACTTCCGCTCGAGAACTTCCGGTTTCATACTAATGGTGTCCGTGAACTTAGCAGCTCATTTACCAGCAGCTCAAAAATAAATCTGAGTTCTATTCTAGTGCAGGTGAGTTCTACAGTTCCTGATACCTTTTATAAATAGTTCTGGCATTTTTACCCTGAAAAACTTAAATTGAAAAAATGAGCTGCTAACTTCCCGTAGCAGATCACTTTTCAGTAAATGAAAAAAAAATGAGAGTTCTATTAGCAAACAGGTGAGTTCTATAGTTCCTGATACTTTTTACAAATAGTTCTGCCCTTTTTCCATGAAAAACGTCAATTGAAAAATGAGCTGCTAACTTCCCGTAGCAGATCACTTTACAGCAAATCAAATTTTAATGTGTGTTATATTCACATGCAGCTCAGTTCTACAGTTCTTGATAGTAATTATAAATAGTTCTGTTGTTTTAACCTCTAAAAACGTCAATTGATGATAATATGATAACTTGCCATAGAAAATCAATTCACAGCGGATCATGTAAGTTTATCGTTCCAAACAATTTTTAATGAATAACTCTTTCACAATATATTATTCCGTAGCAGACCTGCAACCTGAAACTAAACTGAAGTCCAGAACTCACGTAAAAAATCCAGCAGCTCATACCGGAATGTAGAAAATACACAAAGTATATAAAAACATTTTCAATCGTTCAAAAAAAATCTCAAAGCTTCTCAACAGCCAGAACTCTTTTGTTTTTCTATAGACCTGGAGTAGACCTGCAAACTGATACTAAAATCAAGCCCAGAACTCACGTAAAAGTTCCAGCAGCTCACACCTGAATGTAAAAAACACACAAAAAATATAAAAACACTTTCAATCGTACAAAAAAAAATCTCAAAGCTTCTCAACAGCCAGAACTCTTTTGTTTTTCTATAGAACTGGAGTAGACCTGCAACCTGATACTAAAATCAAGCCCAGAACTCACGTAAAAGTTCCAGCAGCTCACACCTGAATGTAAAAAATACACAAAAAATATAAAACACTTTCAATCGTACAAAAAAAATCTCAAAGCTTCTCAACAGCCAGAACTCTTTTGTTCTCCAAAGACCTGGAGTAAACCTGCAACCTGATACTAAAATCAAGCCCAGAACTCGCGTAAAAGTTCCAGCAGCTCACACCTGAATGTAGAAAATACAAAAAGTATGCACAGACTTTTCAATCGTTCAAAAAAAAATCTCAAAGCTTCTGAACAGCCAGAACTCTTTTGTTTTCCAAAAACCTGAAGTAGAACTGTAACCTGATACTAAAATCAAGCCCAGAACTCACGTAAAAGTTCCAGCAGCTCACACCTGAATGTAGAAAATACAAAAAGTATACACAAACTTTTCAATCGTTAAAAAAAAAATCTAAAAGCTTATCAACAGCCAGAACTCTTTTGTTTTCAATAGACCTGGAGTAGACCTGCAACCTGATACTAAAATGAAGCCCAGAACTCACGTAAAAGTGCCAGCAGCTCACACCTGAATGTAGAAAATACACAAAAACATAAAAACACTTTCAATCGTACAAAAAAAAATCTCAAAGCTTCTCAACAGCCAGAACTCTTTTGTTTTCCATAGACCTGGAGTAGACCTGTAACCTGATACTAAAATCAAGCCCAGAACTCACGTAAAAGTTCCAGCAGCTCACACCTGAATGTAGAAAATACCCAAAGAATATAAAAAAAATTTCAATCGTTCAAAAAAAAATCTCAAAGCTTCTCAACAGCCAGAACTCTTTTGTTTTCCATAGACCTGAAGTAGACCTGCAACCTGATACTAAAATCAAGCCCAGAACTCACGTAAAAGTTCCAGCAGCTCACACCTGAATGTAGAAAATACACAAAAAACATAAAAACACATTCAATCGTACAAAAAAAAATCTCAAAGCTTCTCAACAGCCAGAACTCTTTTGTTTTCCATAGACCTGGAGTAGACCTGTAACCTGATACTAAAATCAAGCCCAGAACTCACGTAAAAGTTCCAGCAGCTCACACCTGAATGTAGAAAATACACAAAGAATATAAAAAAATTTCAATCGTTCAAAAAAAAATCTCAAAGCTTCTCAACAGCCAGAACTCTTTTGTTTTCCATAGACCTGGAGTAGACCTGTAACCTGATACTAAAATCAAGCCCAGAACTCACGTAAAAGTTCCAGCAGCTCACACCTGAATGTAGAAAATACAAAAAGTATGCACAGACTTTTCAATCGTTCAAAAAAAAATTCTCAAAGCTTCTCAACAGCCAGAACTCTTTTGTTTTCCAAAGACCTGGAGTAGACCTGTAACCTGATACTAAAATCAAGCCCAGAACTCACGTAAAAAATCCAGCAGCTCACACCTGAATGTAGAAAATACACAAAGAATATAAAAAAAATTTCAATCGTTCAAAAAAAAATCTCAAAGCTTCCCAACAGCCAGAACTCTTTTGTTTTCCATAGACCTGAAGTAGACCTGCAACCTGATACTAAAATCAAGCCCAGAACTCACGTAAAAGTTCCAGCAGCTCACACCTGAATGTAGAAAATACACAAAGAATATAAAAAAAATTTCAATCGTTCAAAAAAAAATCTCAAAGCTTCTCAACAGCCAGAACTCTTTTGTTTTCCATAAACCTGGAGTAGACCTGCAACTTGATACTAAAATCAAGGCCAGAACTCACGTAAAAGTTCCAGCAGCTCACACCTGAATGTAGAAAATACAAAAAGTATGCACAGACTTTTCAATCGTTCATAAAAAAAACTCAAAGCTTCTCAACAGCCAGAACTCTTTTGTTTTCCATAGACCTGGAGTAGACCTGCAACCTGATACTAAAATCAAGCCCAGAACTCACGTAAAAATTCCAGCAGCTCACACCTGAATGTAGAAAATGCACAAAAAACATAAAAACACTTTCAATCGTACAAAAAAAAATCTCAAAGCTTCTCAACAGCCAGAACTCTTTTGTTTTCCATAGACCTGGAGTAGACCTGCAACCTGATACTAAAATCAAGCCCAGAACTCACGTAAAAGTTCCAGCAGCTCACACCTGAATGTAGAAAATACACAAAAAACATAAAAACACTTTCAATCGTTCAAAAAAAAATCTCAAAGCTTCTGAACAGCCAGAACTCTTTTGTTTTCTATAGACCTGGAGTACACCTCCAACCTGATACTAAAATCAAGCCCAGAACTCACGTAAAAGTTCTAGCAGCTCACACCTGAATGTAGAAAATACACAAAGAATATAAAAAAAAATTCAATCGTTCAAAAAAAAATCTTAAAGCTTCTCAACAGCCAGAACTCTTTTGTTTTCCATAGACCTGAAGTAGACCTGCAACCTGATACTAAAATCAAGCCCAGAACTCACGTAAAAGTTCCAGCAGCTCACACCTGAATGTAGAAAATACACAAAAAACATAAAAACACTTTCAATCGTTCAAAAAAAAATCATAAAGCTTCTGAACAGCCAGAACTCTTTTGTTTTCTATAGACCTGGAGTACACCTGCAACCTGATACTAAAATCAAGCCCAGAACTCACGTAAAAGTTCTAGCAGCTCACACCTGAATGTAGAAAATACACAAAGAATATAAAAAAAATTTCAATCGTTCAAAAAAAAATCTTAAAGCTTCTCAACAGCCAGAACTCTTTTGTTTTCCATAGACCTGAAGTAGACCTGCAACCTGATACTAAAATCAAGCCCAGAACTCACGTAAAAGTTCCAGCAGCTCACACCTGAATGTAGAAAATACACAAAAAACATAAAAACACTTTCAATCGTTCAAAAAAAAATCTCAAAGCTTCTGAACAGCCAGAACTCTTTTGTTTTCTATAGACCTGGAGTACACCTGCAACCTGATACTAAAATCAAGCCCAGAACTCACGTAAAAGTTCCAGCAGCTCACACCTGAATGTAGAAAATACAAAAAGTATGCACAAACTTTTCAATCGTTCAAAAAAAATCTCAAAGCTTCTTAACAGCCAGAACTCTTTTGTTTTCCATAGAACTGGAGTAGACCTGCAGCCTGATAGCCTGTTCTGGCTGTTTAGAAGCTTTGAGATTTTTTTTTGAACGATTGAAAAGTCTGTGCATACTTTTTGTATTTTCTACATTCAGGTGTGAGCTGCTGGAACTTTTACGTGAGTTCTGGGCTTGATTTCAGTATCAGATTGCAGGTCTACTCCAGTTCTATGGAAAACAAAAGAGTTCTGGCTGTTGAGAAGCTTTGAGATTTTTTTTTTGAACGATTGAAAAGTCTGTGCATACTTTTTGTATTTTCTACATTCAGGTGTGAGCTGCTGGAACTTTTACGTGAGTTCTGGGCTTGATTTTAGTATCAGGTTGCAGGTCTACTCCAGGTTTATGGAACACAAAAGAGTTCTGGCTGTTGAGAAGCTTTGAGATTTTTTTTTGAACGATTGAAATTGTTTTTATATTCTTTCTTTATTTTCTACATTCAGGTGTGAGCTGCTGGAACTTTTACGTGAGTTCTTTGCTTGATTTTAGTATCAGGTTGCAGGTCTACTCCAGGTCTATGGAAAACAAAAGAGTTCTGGCTGTTGAGAAGCTTTGAGATTTTTTTTTGTACGATTGAAAGTGTTTTTATGTTTTTTGTGTATTTTCTACATTCAGGTGTGAGCTGCTGGAACTTTTATGTGAGTTCTGGGCTTCATTTTAGTATCAGGTTGCAGGTCTACTCCAGGTCTATTGAAAACAAAAGAGTTCTGGCTGTTGAGAAGCTTTGAGTTTTTTTTTATGAACGATTGAAAAGTCTGTGCATACTTTTTGTATTTTCTACATTCAGGTGTGAGCTGCTGGAACTTTTACGTGAGTTCTGGGCTTAATTTTAGTATCAGGTTGCAGGTCTACTCCAGGTTTATGGAAAACAAAAGAGTTCTGGCTGTTGAGAAGCTTTGAGATTTTTTTTGAACGATTGAAAGTGTTTTTATGTTTTTTGTGTATTTTCTACATTCAGGTGTGAGCTGCTGGAACTTTTACGTGAGTTCTTTGCTTGATTTTAGTATCAGGTTGCAGGTCTACTCCAGGTCTATGGAAAACAAAAGAGTTCTAGCTGTTGAGAAGCTTTGAGATTTTTTTTTGTACGATTGAATGTGTTTTTATGTTTTTTGTGTATTTTCTACATTCAGGTGTGAGCTGCTGGAACTTTTACGTGAGTTCTTTGCTTGATTTTAGTATCAGGTTGCAGGTCTACTCCAGGTCTATGGAAAACAAAAGAGTTCTGGCTGTTGAGAAGCTTTGAGATTTTTTTTGTACGATTGAATGTGTTTTTATGTTTTTTGTGTATTTTCTACATTCAGGTGTGAGCTGCTGGAACTTTTACGTGAGTTCTGGGCTTGATTTTAGTATCAGGTTGCAGGTCTACTCCAGTTCTATGGAAAACAAAAGAGTTCTGGCTGTTGAGAAGCTTTTAGATTTTTTTTTGAACGATTGAAAAGTTTGTGCATACTTTTTGTATTTTCTACATTCAGGTGTGAGCTGCTGGAACTTTTACGTGAGTTCTGGGCTTGATTTTAGTATCAGGTTACAGTTCTACTCCAGGTCTTTGGAAAACAAAATAGTTCTGGCTGTTGAGAAGCTTTGAGATTTTTTTTTGAACGATTGAAAAGTCTGTGCATACTTTTTGTATTTTCTACATTCAGTTGTGAGCTGCTGGAACTTTTACGCGAGTTCTGGGCTTGATTTTAGTATCAGGTTGCAGGTCTACTCCAGGTCTATGGAAAACAAAAGAGTTCTGGCTGTTGAGAAGCTTTGAGTTTTTTTTTTGAACGATTGAAATTGTTTTCATATTCTTTGTGTATTTTCTACATTCAGGTGTGAGCTGCTGGAACTTTTACGTGAGTTCTTTGCTTGATTTTAGTATCAGGTTGCAGGTCTACTCCAGGTCTATGGAAAACAAAAGAGTTCTGGCTGTTGAGAAGCTTTGAGATTTTTTTTGTACGATTGAATGTGTTTTTATGTTTTTTGTGTATTTTCTACATTCAGGTGTGAGCTGCTGGAACTTTTACGTGAGTTCTGGGCTTGATTTTAGTATCAGGTTGCAGGTCTACTCCAGTTCTATGGAAAACAAAAGAGTTCTGGCTGTTGAGAAGCTTTTAGATTTTTTTTTGAACGATTGAAAAGTTTGTGCATACTTTTTGTATTTTCTACATTCAGGTGTGAGCTGCTGGAACTTTTACGTGAGTTCTGGGCTTGATTTTAGTATCAGGTTACAGTTCTACTCCAGGTCTTTGGAAAACAAAATAGTTCTGGCTGTTGAGAAGCTTTATGATTTTTTTTTGAACGATTGAAAGTGTTTTTATGTTTTTTGTGTATTTTCTACATTCAGGTGTGAGCTGCTGGAACTTTTACGTGAGTTCTGGGCTTGATTTTAGTATCAGGTTGCAGGTCTACTTCAGGTCTATGGAAAACAAAAGAGTTCTGGCTGTTGAGAAGCTTTAAGATTTTTTTTTGAACGATTGAATTTTTTTTATATTCTTTGTGTATTTTCTACATTCAGGTGTGAGCTGCTAGAACTTTTACGTGAGTTCTGGGCTTGATTTTAGTATCATGTTGCAGGTGTACTCCAGGTCTATAGAAAACAAAAGAGTTCTGGCTGTTCAGAAGCTTTGAGATTTTTTTTTGAACGATTGAAAGTGTTTTTATGTTTTTTGTGTATTTTCTACATTCAGGTGTGAGCTGCTGGAACTTTTACGTGAGTTCTGGGCTTGATTTTAGTATCAGGTTGCAGGTTTACTCCAGGTCTTTGGAGAACAAAAGAGTTCTGGCTGTTGAGAAGCTTTGAGATTTTTTTTTGTACGATTGAAAGTGTTTTATATTTTTTGTGTATTTTTTACATTCAGGTGTGAGCTGCTGGAACTTTTACGTGAGTTCTGGGCTTGGTTTTAGTATCAGTTTGCAGGTCTACTCCAGGTCTATAGAAAAACAAAAGAGTTCTGGCTGTTGAGAAGCTTTGAGATTTTTTTTTGAACGATTGATAGTGTTTTTATGTTTTTTGTGTATTTTCTACATTCAGGTGTGAGCTGCTGGAACTTTTACGTGAGTTCTGGGCTTGATTTTAGTATCAGGTTGCAGGTTTACTCCAGGTCTTTGGAGAACAAAAGAGTTCTGGCTGTTGAGAAGCTTTGAGATTTTTTTTTGTACGATTGAAAGTGTTTTATATTTTTTGTGTATTTTTTACATTCAGGTGTGAGCTGCTGGAACTTTTACGTGAGTTCTGGGCTTGGTTTTAGTATCAGTTTGCAGGTCTACTCCAGGTCTATAGAAAAACAAAAGAGTTCTGGCTGTTGAGAAGCTTTGAGATTTTTTTTTTAACGATTGATAGTGTTTTTATATTTTTTGTGTGTTTTTTACATTCAGGTGTGAGCTGCTGGAACTTTTACGTGAGTTCTGGGCTTGATTTTAGTATCAGGTTGCAGGTCTACTCCAGGTCTATGTAAAACAAAAGAGTTCTGGCTGTTGAGAAGTTTTGAGATTTTTTTTGAACGATTGAAAATGTTTTTATATACTTTGTGTATTTTCTACATTCCGGTATGAGCTGCTGGATTTTATACGTGAGTTCTGGACTTCAGTTTAGTTTCAGGTTGCAGGTCTGCTACGGAATAATATATTGTGAAAGAGTTATTCATTAAAAATTGTTTGGAACGATAAACTTACATGATCCGCTGTGAATTGATTTTCTATGGCAAGTTATCAGATTATCATCAATTGACGTTTTTAGAGGTTAAAACAACAGAACTATTTATAATAACTATCAAGAACTGTAGAACTGAGCTGCATGTGAATATAACACCCATTAAAATTTGATTTGCTGTAAAGTGATCTGCTACGGGAAGTTAGCAGCTCATTTTTCAATTGACGTTTTTCATGGAAAAAGGGCAGAACTATTTGTAAAAAGTATCAGGAACTATAGAACTCACCTGTTTGCTAATAGAACTCTCATTTTTTTTTCATTTACTGAAAAGTGATCTGCTACGGGAAGTTAGCAGCTCATTTTTTCAATTTAAGTTTTTCAGGGTAAAAATGCCAGAACTATTTATAAAAAGTATCAGGAACTGTAGAACTCACCTGCACTAGAATAGAACTCAGATTTATTTTTGAGCTGCTGGAAAACGAGTTGCTAAGTTCACCGACATATACTAATGGAGGTACTAGGCTTATCAAAGCGTACTTTGAATTTTGAATTTACATGTATGTGTATCTTTGATATACAGATAGTGTGTGAATTGATTATTTTATCTATAAACTAGCGGCCGCCGACGACTGAGACAGAGAGGAATTCCGTATCAGCATTGCAACCAGCAGAACCGGTGCGGATCGCTGATTATGCTTCTTAAGATTAATTCGGGTTCGGAATTTTTAAGTTTCTAGCCCGGTTTGTCCTGTGCGTTTATACAAGGTGATTTTTGGTCGTCAACGTTCCCGAAAACTACGGAATCTCCTCATCGTCACGATCATTATTCTCCATGGAAGCATACCTGGGAATTGTCTGGTTCCCAAGATATTAGGGTCCAAAGTTGAGTAAATAGACTGCGTTTTTCTGCATAAATGCGCGAAGCAAGATTTTTTTCACGAGAAATAATCAATATATATCTATGATAAAACTAGCATAAACACTGGACACTATAAATTTTGCCCGAAAAATAAATAAATAAATATTTTTTTTGCATAAACTTATACTTTATTTGATGTATAGAGTATGTACCCTTCGTTAAGGGTGGCAACTAAAAAACATATGTATATTAATAATTTTTACCGATCACCGATCAAATTGGTGAAATTCTAGAGAAAGGTCAGATCAAGAGTAGGTACTAAACTGACGAGCTTGCATAAAGAGTACTATGAAAGTAGATGAAGCGAAAGAGGTGTGTCAGGACCGTAGCAAGTGGAGATCGGTGATCTCTGCCTACACCTCCGGGAAAGAGGCGTGATTTTATGTATGTATTTTATTTAATTATATGTTTATTAATGAAATTGTATTAGGCGTTACAATTCGGAAGTTCAAACATTCACTATGGGTATTATCAGATCCGAGGGTCAGTGGAGGGTGTAGGGCCCGGTGGTGGGCGCATCCATAGTGAATATGTTTATTATTTTAATTATATGTATAAAACCTGGTTTAAGATTTATACATCGTTTGGCATCGACGTTTATCGCAACACCAATGGCCGTTGGAACTTAACACGCAAGATCCAACTAATTTTTCTCGGCTTCATTCATCAGCAACGTTCATTTTACAACATACAGTTACCCTACACCCTCATGTGAATCTTGCCTCTCCATCAGGCCAAATTGAGGTGAAGCGAGAGGTCAAACACATACCCATTAGCAATAAAACAAAATGGCCTCCGTTTTTCCCACAGCTATCTCCGACGTTGTTGTGCAAATCTGGTTTATGTTTCTGACTGAATGGCGTTTAATTCTTTTGCCTTATAGACAGAGGTATACGTAGATACGTCTGTCTTGATTCCCATCGAAAGAAATTGCTGGTAGAGCTGATAATCTGTAGTTATTTATTTGTGCCCTATTCCTCTCAATAACTATCACTACAACCAATACATACAAATAATCACATCCATTATTCTCACAGAGGTTGGGCAGAAGTGTGCAAAAGTACGCACCTACATTATTATTATTGTAAATCCAGTGTTAAAAATAATGAACATTGAATTTGAAAATAAATAATTATAAAATTATTAATAAAGAAATGGAAAAAAATCCTCACCCGGGTGGGAATCGAACCCACGACCTCTGCATTCCGCGTGTCAGCGCTCTCACCACTGAGCCACCGGGTCAATTACTCGGATGACGAATTTTACCATCTCTTTTCTAAATTACATATTGGCAACGTTGGACCAAAGACCTAATCAGGACCTGGGGTATCTAGGTGCTGGATGTAGTCCAATAGGTTGCAGTGGAGGTGGTGGCTGAAATTAAAATTATAGATCACTAGTGGACGCCCGCGACTTCATCCGCGTGGACTGCAGAAAAAACAAAATGTCGAAATTATCCGGGTTAAAAAGTACTCGTAGCCTATGTGTTAATCCAGGTTGTCAGCTAACTCCATACCATATTTTATTAAAATCGCCCCAGCCGTTTTTAAGTGAAAGAGTAACAAACATCCATCGGCTCGAGCCGTTTTTACGTGAAAACATCCATCCATCCATCCATACTTACAAACTTTCGCGTTTATAATATTAGTAGGATAAACATTAAATATACGAGTATTACTCAAGCGAAATGAACTATTGTCATCTACTGAAATCTACGTGCATTGTTTTTTTTTTTTGTTTTCTGTAGCATTAAATTAATTAATTTGCCTTTTGTTGTCTTAGATGCCTTTCCTACTCGTTTATAAGATTCAGAATGACTAGGGTTGAAACCCTTTAAAATAAAGTTAATTTGATTGAGAGGGTGAGCTTTGTAGAACTCAATGAAAAAGATAAATGATGTAAGAAGGAATATTGAAATTTATTTGGGGATTCGCTTTAGCGCGACAATACTACTGTAAGAACAGTAATGTTCAGTATACAGGGTGTAACAGAAAATATATGTTAAGCCAAATGCATATCTCTAAAATTTGATCTCAGAAAAGATTTTGTGGACAGGTTCTTTATAGTGGACTGTTTTCATAGTCTTTCGCGTATAAACTGCTCAACAAATTATGAAACTTGGTGGTCAGGTAGTTAATATAATAACACATAAAATACATAGATATTGAGGTCGGGTTTCGACCACCAGCGGGCGATTCTAGCAAAGATAAGTAGGCGCTAGTTACTGCAGATTTTATCGTAAAATTACTCCGCCATTAGACAACTCCACGATACATTACTCAGGAGGAATAGGGATCCGAGAAATACGAGTATACCTCGGCAAAAATATATGTGCAGATCACTTCATAATACACATTTTTAAATAACTTAACGATATCAGACTAAAATTTAAAGTAATGGAATATCATAGATTTTTATTCTTGACACATACGGTGATCATATAATGTATGGAATACCACATTTTGCTGTCAAATGTCATTGTTAAACAGTGTCTAACTTAAGAAACCGTTCTGTAATATTATAATCATCGTATATGTCAAGAACGAAGCAAGGAAATCGAATTGCACGCTTTGTCATTGCTTGACCGGCACTTAATAATATGGATATGAATACCTGCCAAAGTCTAAACTATTTTTTGCTTGGTAAGGACCTACCGTGATTGATTCTACTTCCATTTCTTGTACTACCCTCATATAAAGTTGCGCACGACTGCACAGACTCAGAAGTATTATTCCTGTACTAATAATGTTGAGTCACTTATATCTTTAAATAAATACTGTACCCACAGTAGGTCCTATCTACAGCCCGCGTTGCTCTAAGCTACCTGCGTTTCGCCGAATGGCTCCTGTGAATGATGGCGCTAGCTACTAAGCCGTGCACGCCCATAGGTACTATCTATGCAGTGCAGTGTATATATTGTTGTAGCTATGTCTAATAAAAGTGACGGTTTCGAATAGATAAGTGTTTATAAAAAAAAAGAAAAAGCGGTAATAGAAGCTATTCGGTGAAACGTATAAATGTGTCCCAGGCTAATAGTTACATAAAGGGCGCCAAGTGAAACCCCTCCGGTTTAATGGCACCCTGAACCTAATTGTAATTCTTTTAAAAAATCTGAAATAAATAAAAAAAAAAAAAAAAAAGATTAAAAACCTATGATGTCAAAATATGTGCTTGTTTAACTTAAACGATGTTTAAATTATTCCACAATAACACGTATACTGTTTAACATACATACATATAGGTACGCCTTTTATCTCCCAAAGAGGAAGGGTAATAATTAATTATTTTTACTGTAATTATAGCCCAATTTGAGAACAGCTGTGTGTATTTTTTATATGTGTGTATTTATAGGTATATATAACTTTGCCGTACTATAACTACCCGCTCCTACCCTCCTATTATGATGTTAGTAGGTACATCAATTTGGATCTTTTTGAAATGTGTACTTTTGGAGAAAATTTATTTATTCCCGTTTTTTAAATGAAAGGGTTATGTCCTGTTACCTATGTAATAATAGTACAGTCTCCTAACTTAAATTGTACTGTTAATTATAGGATGAAGTGAATACAATTTTATTGTGAATTATTATGACACGGTACTGTAACGTGTTATTTTAATATTTATTTAAATATACAGACGATGAGCAGAACCTTGAAATATATTTATACAGGATGTAACAGAAAGGGTATGTTAAGCGAAAAGCTGTATAAATAGCCCACTATAGAGAACCTATTTCCAAAATTTGAAACTAGAAATTACATTTTTATTTTTCAAGATTGTATGAAAATACCTGAGATATTTAAAAATTCTCCATACAGTCGGGAAAAATAAACATGTGATTTCGGATCTCAAATTTTGTGGATAGGTTCTCTATAGTGGGCTATTTACATAGCTTTTCGCTTAACATACCCTTTTTGTTACATCCTGTATAGTAGTATATTAAGTATAAATAGTGAAGAGTACATTTTATTGAATGAGTATACCTACTCTTAAAGTAAGTATACGTTTTGAGTTTCTACTCTTGCCCGCAAAAACTACCGAACAGATTTCCATGAAACTTGGCAGTTTAATAGTAACACCATGCAATAAATTATAACTAAACACTTTACCTTCCTCTTAAAAATAACTTTCATGATAAAAGTTTTACCTCCTCGAATGAGGGTAGGCCCAAAACAAAACTAAGAATACCAGGGCAACTTCTTCCAGGATTACTTATATATGTATGTGTACCTGAAATGCTACACATTTTCATAATCTTCTCTACATAGACAAACAGCACACCAAATTGTGATATTAGCATAATAATCACTCTACTATCGTCGTGTACATGTTAATTTTAAATTCACAAGCTGGTGAGACGCCATTTTGTAATTTGTTACCCCCAACACATAAATAGGGAGTTGCCAATTGCGAGTTGCCAACGTAACTTTAAAAATATTTCAGATGAATTTTGTTAAATAAAATAACTTGACATTATATCTCTATATCTCCATCGAGGGTGCGCCCACCACCGGGCCCTACACCCTCCGCTGACCCTCGGATCTGCCGACTCATGGTCACGCACACAAAACACTAGCATGCAACCATAAATACATAGCTGCTAATTCGAAAACCAATTAAAATTGTTAATCGACATATGTTTCGCCAACACCCGTGATATTGGTTTTAGTTGGTTGATTCGTTTTCGGATTAGCAGCTATGTATTTATGGTTGCACGGATCTGGCTTCTCGTTATGACTGTAGGGTCTTGTGTTCGTGTGTTTATGACCATGAAACGGCAGATCCGAGGGTCAGCGGAGGGTGTAGGGCCCGGTGGTGGACGAAACCTCGATAGAAATTTGAACTTCCGAATAGTAACGCCTGATACAATTAACTATTATACATATCTACAAACGGCTGTGTTCTCGAAATGGGGTAATCAAAATAGACATCCTATAGCCACGTTTTGCATAGGGGGACCAGATATAGATAAGAGACAAGTTTCTATCTCGGAACGCCCCTGAATAAAGCCTCGAGCACACCAGATGCGTATGCGTAGACGTAAGCATAGACGTCAAGCGGTGACAGTTCCATACATTAAACTCAGAGGTACGTGTACGTCTACGCTTACGTGCATGCATATGCATCCGGTGTGCTCGAGCCTTAAATCGATTCGATGCCGTCGATTGACGATCGCACGATTGGTCCGGTAATAAATACCCCTAAATATTATTGACTCAAAAACAAACATTTATTGATATTACTATTAAACCAAGTCTGTTCCTATTGGGATGTCAGACAGATTTCGAGCAGCCACATAAACTATGCCAACCCGCCCGGTATCGGATACCTTTTAATACCGTAACTGTACGTTGAAACACATCATTAGTTCCGAGTTTATACACGCTATCACTCAAAGCAAATAATATGTCCATAAATACCAGTACGTTAGCATATCATCATATTGTAAGGGGCTTTTCACACGGTCCGCAGTACGCAGCGAAACGCTACGTGTTCTAATAATGCCTGTGTATGTTATTTATTGAAAATACATTATTTACAGTACTATTTAAAATACTTATACATACTAAAAATATGATCGCAGGTGCATTCATGCAGAGAAACGTATTCACGTGCGCGTGGCCGAATTTATCCCCAGGGAAATAACCCCTCCTATGGCGGTAGCCTTGTGGCGTGCCCTTGAGGGAAGACTACTATATCAAACACACAAAATGAAGGATTCGTATTAGAAGAAATAAGAAATATTATGACAAAATCGATGCAATACAAAGCAATGAACTACATACGTTGTCTAAGGTCTCAAATCCACGCACACCCGCATTTACGCGCTTATCTGCGTCGATAGAAACGCCTAAGCATGATGCCGTTCCGTGTGGTAATCCCCTTAGTAAGCCGGTGTTGCCAGTTCTGAATACACGTATAAATTGAAGGTATTCGCTGAATATCTGCCGGATTGGGAACAATATACATCGTATTAAAATTTCTAACAATAGACAAAGCTGACAATAGTGCGGGTATCAGGTTGTATGTTTAATTACTTGCCAGTGTTTGCAATATAGGTTACATATTGATAGTGAAAAACCTTTTAAATATAATACTTGGTAATAATGCACGTCGACTTTTGGATTGTGAGACATCAACCTATTGCAGACTACTGCTGGACATACGAGTAGGCGTCCCCCAGGATACGCTACAAGGCTATTACTATAGCAAGGGTTTTGTCATCACGTTGAGCTGGTTGGTGACGGCTTCGGACTCATATCCCGGAAATTCTTAGTCACATCTTATGACACCCAATGGCAAGCATATGGTTATGCTATTCTACCTTGGCGATATCGCATATCACAACTCATTAGCCTAGTACTGTGTGAAACGTACCTAAGTATTTCATTAAAGTATGTAATCTTATTCAAAGTCCAAAGTCCGAAACGAGATTATCCGGCAGAAGACCAAGGTGACAGACATAGTCGCGAAATGTAGCTGACTGAAGTGGCAGTGGGCAGGCCACATCTGTCGTAGAACCGATGGTCGGTGGAGTAAACGGGTTCTCGAATGGAGACCGCGCCTCGGCAAGCATAGTGTTGGGCGCCCTCCGGCCAGATGGACCGATGACTTAAAGAGGACGGCTGGTAGTGACTGGATGGTAAAAACGGGAGATCAAGCTATGGGGCGTGCACTGGGGGAGGCCTACGTCCAGCAGTGGACTGCAATAGGCTGACGACAACAACATGTAATCTTATTAAGGCTTTTTAGCACAAAGTCCCTCTATAGGAGGGTTTTAAAAGTAGAAATAATGCAAAGTTGATGTTACCTTATCTATAGCACTCACACTATTCAAAAGTAATTTTGTAAATGAAATAGAAAATGGCTGCCGAATCGAATCTCATACGGCTGCGTGCTGCTATGTCGCACCTCGCTTCGTTAACTACTGCTATGAGGCACAAGTCATAGGAGAAGAGAGAGGTTCTACATTCATTGAAAGGTATTAAACACAATCAAAACTGTTTTGAAGAATTGATATTTGTCTGCCTTTCGGGAATTAAAGAAGCACGGTAGGAGATGAAGCTGATGTAGTCTTGTGAAGCCCCGCATCAGTACTGAATAATCTCGCCTTACAAAAAGGTAAACATTTTAGAGTGATACCAACAAGCAAGCCAAATTTTAACGAAAAAAAAAAAATACAAATATAGAAATATGAACTTAAATGGCCACTTTCAGCAATATTCGATTTCATATTCGTGAGCTTGTTTCAAATTGTTTTAAAAAAATGTTTCCAATATTATTATACTGGAGAACGTTTTCCCTGAATTTATAACATAATATCTGTAATGTAACTCGGTACAGTTTTTTCTAGGAATGTGAAAAAGACACAATATAACACTCTATTGTTTTTACCCGACTGCGTCAGAAGGAGGGTTATGGTTTTTCGAGAATATGTTTGTATGTTACTATACAGGGTGATTTTTGGTCGTCAAGGTTCCCGAATACTACGGAATCTCCTCATCATCACGTGAATTTTTCTGCATGTAAGCATACCTGGGAAGTGTCTGGTTCCCAAGATATTAGGGTCCAAAGTTGAGTAAATAGACTGCGTTTTTCTGCATAAATGCACATAGACGCGCGTAGCAAGATTTTTTCACGAGAAATAATTAATAACTGTCTATGAAAAAACCAGCATAAACACTGGACACTATAAATTTCGCCCGATCGAGTAATTAAAAAAAAAATTACATCGTTTCCCAGCATTTTTTTTTTGTGGCATAAACTTACTTTATTTGATGTATAGAGTACGTACCCTTCGTTAAGGGTGGCAACGAAAAAACATCCTGTATATGTCTTTGGCACGCTTTAGAGCCTAAACGGCTGGTCGTTGAGCTTGAGAGGTATCATTAGATTCGTCTTTGCCGTGGGAGCGACACTAGGTAAAAATTTATACGTAGCCGGGTATTTATATGTAGTCGTGTATTTTATACGTAGTCGGGTATTTTATACGCAGTCGGGTATATATACGTAGTCGGGTATTTATACGCAGTCGGGTATTTTTCTTTAAGTAAATCAGCTGTACATACTAATACTATGCAACAAAAAGTATCTTATTATGACAAAACATATACTAGTTAAACCTACTACAATAAAACAGTGAAAACCGTATTCAATTCAAACATACAGACACACATACAAAGTTTCGTTTTGGTTTCTATTGGCTCTCAAAAGGTTCCATATAATTTTACTGCTAATATCTCTATCTCCTTACAAATTTATTATTTGTATAGATTATCTAAAAGCAATTTGACAGTTGCCCATTGTGATGAAAAGGCACATTCAAAAAAACTATGATGCTACAAAAGCGATGCATTTCTCACTTACGCCACCAAATCAGCGATGTTTCTATCCGTGCATGCATAATCAAATAGTTTTTTTTTAAATGTCACACGCACTGCACTGTCCATTTTAAAACTTCAGTTAACAAAATTTCTATAACAAAAAAGAAATAGAAATTACTTGCAACCCCGAAACGGCTGTACTGAATAAATTGTGAATATTTCGCTTCATGAAGCAAATGGAGGGTGGAGTTGTGATTTATGAAATTAGATTTAAATGAAATTTAGTGCAGAAATAGTCTCGATCTTGTAGACGAAGATACTTTTTAATGTGAAAAAGGTATAAGGGGATGAAAGTTGATATGGAAATTACGTGATTTATAAAGTTTTTTAAGGAAATATCTTAAAGGGGCTAGCTACATATAGCATTATACCACACGGGCATCCACTAGTTTTCTATAAGCGAACCTTAGCGCACACATATATTAGTCTATTTATAGTCCACTACCACAGGGCACGCCACAAGGCTACTGCCATAAGGGGGTTTTCGCTCATAGTCACCACGCTGGGGGTGAGCGCAGTTTGATTTTCGCATTGCTTTTTCTAGTTAGGTTATATGGGGCCGGAACCTTAGCACACCTCCTCATGATATTTTCTTCATGTTATTCTGTACGATCGGTAATATAGACGCGTGTCAGTTTTGAACGCGCCGCAGACATGGCTCGTTAGGTAGTGGAGGGTGGTGCATATCACAAGAGGCGTCGACGTCTGATCGCCCCTTCATTACCCGACTGCACCAGAAGAATGATTAAGTTTTTCAAATCAAATCATTTATTCGACATGAAAGCATATACAAGCTTGTTTGTCTATTGTAATTTTTATATATTTTACTATCCATGTTCACACCTTAAAATGAAACCGCTACCAGACAACAACACAAAAAAGTTTGAGTTTAAACAAAAAAAAAGGAAAGCTCGTGCGTTTTGTTACGGTCTTTCAAGCATACGTTGCCGTTTCGGGGCTTTATGGCCACCATACATATAATAAGGCCTCCCTTATGGCCACCAATATGTACATTTTATGCTCTAGAGCCTAGACGGCCCGTTGCATTTGAGTTGGAGAGGTGTCATTAGATTCGTCTTAGTCGCCAGAGAGTGACATTGAGTCAATTTTTTACGCAGTCAGGTTTTTTAAAATAAATGAAGTTATTATGTATCTTGCAATAGCAAGGCGGCAGCAATACGATAACGAAACTTGTTACTTAGACAAAGTAACATTATCTCTAGAACGAATCGATCGAATCGTCATCGTAACGTTTTCACCAATAGGAAGCTTGCATTTTCGCGCGCCCGTCAAATCACGTGATCAAGTCTAACCACTAGTGGGTGTTATGATAACGAACGTCAATGCGAAACCTTGTTAAATTATCTTAGTGCACTGGTATACTTATAACTTTTGCGATCATCGATAATCGTAAAATTTTTGCTTTCATGTTACTATGGTATTGTTTTTGTAAGAGACGTAATAAGGGGCAGTTTGGTTTGGTTGATGTATGTTAATCGAGAGGCAATAGGTTTGATTCCTAGTTGATGCGTTTTCTAAGAATCTCAACGGAACAGAATAATAATAAAATTAATATCATGAATGTCAGGTTTTTTATCAGTCGTATTGTCACATTTTGAATAGATCACTGATTATTTACTAGTTCATCGTCTCAGATAACGCCCCTGAGTTCCTTAGGATCAATTTACACCGCCTCGGAATGGAACGGAATGGAAGCTTTTGTACATCGCATAATGAACTTTATGTCAAGTGTATAACAAACAAACTACGAGCCTAAAAAAATGTCGCGCGTCTTCCACGGAATCCTCGCGCATTCACGAGAACTCTCCGATGATTTGACGTAACGGAATTTGAAAATTGACGCTGATGATATAAAGTCCATTATGCTATATACGATTTCGTTGCGAAAATTCGCTTCAGCTCCATTCCGCGGTGTAAATTGAGCCTTAGTTGACATGCACGGAAGGAGATGCACCTCAACAGCATGAGATAAAAATAGTAAGAAAAAATTACTATTTATATCCCATGCTGCCGCGTGGTGCCGGCAGAGTAGAATTCGTACCACCCCATCTCTGCCCGTGGGTATCGTACGAGACGATTAAGGGTTTCCGGTGAGGTGGGCAGCAGCGCCTCCCGTGTTGACAACATAGTCCAAAATACAAACTGCGGTCACTAACCCGCTTGCCCAGCGTGGTGACTATGGGCAAATACCCCCCATGGCAGTCTTGTGGCGCGCCCTGGGGGAGGCCTACTTCCAGCAGTGGACTGTAATAGGCTGATGATGATGATGATGCTACTTGGTCTTAAAAACAAGTGCATATATCTATGTCCAGATGAAAACTAACACCGCCATACGATGCGATATGGTGACGCAGACATGTGTCAGTTCTGAATATGAAACAGATACGCCTCATTAGGGGCGACCGATGTAAATTGAAAGCGAAAGCGATATATAATCCATGCTGACCTTTTACATGACCTGTATGTATGGGGATCAAAGTTACACAGACTAACAAGAGATGCTCATAGTTAATTACATATGTTCTTCTATGCTGCTCTGGGAGTGAAAAAAAGAAACGTATAATACTACAGCTGCTTTTCTTCCCGGGCATACTGTACACGTCAGTAGAGGGACAAGAGGGTCTTGGTGTTTTGTAGGCGATGGGCTGACCACCTGTCACTACTAACCGAACTTGTACATCTCAACTATACCCTCAAAATTGGTCAGAAGTGGCACCATGTGGTTCTATCGGCCCTTGGTGCTCTGCCTACTCCGTAAGGGATAAAAGCGTGGTTATATGTATGTATGTTTGTTATACGTAAGGCTATACCTAGTTTTTTTTTAAAGAAATTTAGAGCATTCTCTCAGGCGATAAGCTAGCAACTTGTCACTGACCACTAACATATATATTCCCGTAATAAACGTGGCTGCAGGATCTCCGCTATGATCCTGCAGTTCTGGCTTTCCCATTTCGGAAGGAGAGCCGTATGTGTTATATAGTATACTCGTATTCGCTTGTTTTATATAATAGCAGCCGGATTGAAGAGCCGCCATTTTGTGAAATGATTAGTTACTTTATAAAACGAATGTAATACGTAATAATGTTAAATAGTGTTTAGCTAAATGCTTTTACCACATAAACTCACACCATATAAAGACTTGCATAAAACATCCACTTCAAAACAAATCATTAGCTATAGAAAAGTAATATTCCTTTGGTAAATCTACTTCGTAAAATTAATCCCTAAAGATTCGAATTAGAACCAAATATTTACATGTACTAAATGCTCGTCTAAAACAAATAAATCATATGTAATGAAACAATTCATCTTAATTCAGTTCAGTAATTTGATTAAAGTCCTCAGTGTACAAATTACTACGACTCATTTTACTACGCTGCTACGACGCGTAGTAAACTACGAAACAGACTACGAGAAGCGAGTTAAGTTTCCTTCAAATGAGTTAATCTGTATTCGTAGCTTGATTAATACCTATCCTTGCTAATATTATAAATGAAAAAGTAGATCAGTCTGTCTGTCAATCTATCTGTCTGTCCATCTGTTTGTCTGTCTATCTATCAGTCTTTCTATTCTATTCTATTCTATTCTTTATTGTACACAGACATTTTATATGGAAAAACATTTTACATTGACAATGTACAAAGGCGTGCTTATCCCTATAAGAGATTTCTTCCAGCAAACCACTTGAGATAGCGAAAGTTGGGTGAAAAAGGTAGATTGTATGTGTACACAATACCAAATAAATATACTTACATAAACCTACATAATATCAATATACCTAAATAATAATACATATCTACATATAATAAACCTAACCTACATAGACTTACAATAAAAGTATCTTACAATAATAAAATAACCGACAGACCTACTAAGGAAGAGAAAGGTAGTATGCCTTTACTTGTCTCTTAAAGATGTCAATTGTAGGACAATCACGTATGGTGTGCGGTAGTGAGTTCCACAGCTTGACTGCATAGACAGTGTAGGAGTAGTCATATGCAACAGAATGATGACGGGGAGTTTTAAGAAGAGAAGTAGTAGCTGATCGTAGTGGGCGATCTCTTGAGAACAGATAATCAAATCGCTCACGCAAATAAACAGGACAGGGTATATGGTATAAAATTTTAAATAGAAGTGTTAGTATGTGAACATTCCGGCGAAGTCGAATTGGGAGCCATTTGAGCTCTTTCCGAAATTGAGTTACATGGTCATACTTGCGTAAGCCGTATATAAAACGAATACCCAAATTTTGAAGACGTTCTAGTTTATTGAGCAGCTCCTCATTGGCATCAGGATAGCAAACATCAGCATAGTCTGATAGTGGCAGAAGAAGGGATTGAGCTAAAGTGATTTTTGTGCTAAAAGGTAGCAAATTTTGGAGACGTTTAAGTGCATGGAAGGTGGAATGCACTTTCCTACTTACCTCACTTACCTGAGATGACCACGAAAAAATACGGTCAAATGTAAGACCTAAGTTCTTGGCCTTATCAGTATAGGGTATCACAACCCCATTATATAATAATTGCGGAATGTTAGATTGATTTAAAATTTGTTGCTTAAACCTGCTACCAATAACCATAGCCTGAGATTTGTCCGGATTAACAACGAGGCCAAACGACTGTGCCCAGCCATGGATGTTGGTTAAGTCTTTGTTTACCATAGACGTGGCCAACTCCAGATCCTCAACATTGAAGTGATAATAAAGCTGTAAGTCGTCTGCATAGAGATGGAAGCAAGACGAAAGAACATCAGTGATAGAATTTATAAATATCGAAAATAGGAGAGGCGAAAGAACACCTCCCTGTGGAACGCCTGCAGTAAGCTCGCACCAGTCAGATGATAACTCATCCGAGCGTATACACTGCAGACGACCCCTAAGATAAGAAGTAAACCATACTATAACCCGTGGAGAAACATTCAGAGAGCCAAGTATGCCTAATACAATGTCGAAGTCAACACAGTTAAAGGCGCTGCTAAAATCTAGCAGAGCTAAAATGGTGAGCTGTTGGTTGTCCATAGCCAGTCGGATGTCATCAGTAACCTTCAATAATGCCGTGACAGTACTGTGTCCCCTTCTGAATCCCGACTGAAAGGGATTAAGTAAGTTGTTCCTGGAGAGATAGGAGGACAGTTGATTATGTACAACAGTTTCTAGGACTTTGGAAAGAATGGGAAGGATGGAAATGGGACGATACTGGGAGAAGGATGAGGGATTCGCTATTTTAGGAAGAGGAATAACATAAGCCATTTTCCATGTTGATGGGAAGGAGCTCGTGGTTAATGAGTAGTTAATAATGTGCTGGATGATTAAACAGAGCTCATCCAAAATGGGACGCAGCATTTGGGCATGAATTTGGTCAAATCCAACAGCTTTCGAAGTAATAGAGAGTATGGCCTTCCGAACGTCACTCGAGTCTATAGATGTAAATTCAAACGGATCACAAACAGGCCTAGGTTTACTGTTTAACGCTAAAAGAGATTTTGATTTGAAATTAGTATCCACTGAGAAGGGGGGAGAGGAGAAGTATTTATTAAGATTATTTAAGTCAACCTTACACGTGGTTGTTTCCGAACTTCTGCCAATACCCAGGGTTTTCAGAAACTTCCACATTTGTGCTGGGCTGCTTTTTTCAATGGATTCATGGATGTGACGTCTCCTTGCATCCCTACACATACGACCACAGCAGTTCCGTAGCTTTTTATAACGAACGAAGTTAATATCCGATGGACAGCCCTTATACTTCCGTTTTGCAAGATCACGCTTGGCCATACATTTTCTTATAGCATCACTAAGCCATGGCGCCGGGAGATGCTTCACCTTAACCTTTTTCAATGGAGCATGCTTATCAAAAAGACAAATTATTATCCGGTTAAAGTGCTCCAGTTTTATATCCGTGGTCGTACCCTCCAAGACGGGAGACCAGTCGATTTGTAGCGCATCACTTTTTAGTGCATCTAGATTAATATTTTTAAAACTACGTAGCAGAACGAATTTTGACTTACATTTTGGAGGACGCACTTTGTAGGAAAGGTAAATTAGATCATGATAGGAAAAAGGAGCATTGAGCTGTCCATGAGCCGCGACCTTAGAGATATTACCAACAATTATTAGATCAAGGAGAGTTGGACGATTATGAGGAGATTGGTGTGTAGCGCGAGATGGCAAAATGTACATATTAAACGATGAAATTATATTTTTAAGTTTCGTAGAACGAGAGTCATTTTTTAGTAAACAAGTATTAAAATCGCCAAGAATAATCGTATCTTCATATTGAGGACTGAGCAAGTCTAATAAAGACTCAAAAGATGAAAAGTAATCTATATGTAGTGAAGGACTGTAAACAACCCCAATTAGTAACTTTTTGTGTCGAAGGCAAATCTCTACAAACAGGTGTTCAGCAGATGCAGTGTAATTACTTGGAGACTGATTAATAACTGTGTATGGAATATCGGCTCGTAGATACATTGCAACACCACCCCACCCCTTTTCCGTTAGGTCATTACGAACTAGAACGTATCCAGGCAGACTACATGTAGTAGATGGAAGGGAGGGCTTAAGCAACGTTTCAGAAACTAGAATACAGTCTATTCGCTGATTGCTAAATGATGCCAGAAGGTCAGGATAATGAGCCGGAATGCTTTGCGCATTGATATGCACAATGTTTAAGTTATTTTTATAATTATTAAATACGTGACACAACTGATCATGCAAAGGCAGTTCCGTGGCCGTAGAATCATCACTAATTGCACTACCATAGTCATCTGACGAGGAACAGGAGAAAAAACTATCATCAAGATCCATCAGTAAGTCTGTCATAATAATAATATATTAAAGATAAACTTAAAATATAAATAAATACCTATTTAAATTAAAAAAAAGGGACGACACAATCAAACGCAATCTCACCCCCTTCTCTCCCCGGGCACTGGAAAAAACTTTACAATCGTGTTAAAATTTAGGAGTAATATTATTGTCTAGCTAGTACAAAACAAACTTACTGGCTGTATGGATTACAGTTACCACAAAAGAGACACAAAAAAAAACAGTGACATCTACTTAGTCTGTGCAAGTGACAATGACAGCCAGGTAACAAAACAAACATCAAAAATCTCAAAAATAAATTGTTAATAAAAAAATCTTTCTATGAGGGTTAAATTTAAATTTAAATTTACATGTAGAAATAAAGAAAATTGAGTTATTACCCACAAATATGAATTTACCCGCAAGATTCTACATAAGGAAAATTTTAGATGAAAGACAAACCAGCCAAGAACCACTGGAATGTTAAGGTTTTTTGGTCGCAGCCGCAGACAGACCACGCTTGGGCCTAACCCTAGACGCCGACGGCTCCACCGATGTCTGGGATAGTGGCTTCACTGTTTCACAAGGGAACCTCTTCATGACAGCCTCAAGATCAGACATCTGCTCAACTTTAAGTCGCGACTTATCTGGCAGCAGGATGACAATTTTCCCCTCACTAGTCCAAGACTTTTGGATGCCAAAATGCTTTCTAGCTTGGAGAAACACTTCATGCCTATACTTAGTGAGGAATTCTGTCACAGTTACCCCGGTGCCTTTAAGGCAGGCTTTGGAGTTCCACATTTCAGTCTTGGAAGAGAACTTATTAAATCTAACTAATATTGGCCTGGCTTTGTCCTTTTTACTGCCCAGACGATGACACACAAGAATGTCTTGCCCCAATTGTGGCATCCTGTAATGGCTACTCAACACCTGTGTTATAGCAGCAGCTGGCATGACGGTGTTCTCTTCTTCATCAATGCCATGGACAAGAACTATCTTCCTCCTCGAAGCCATCTCTAAACGGTCCAGACCTAATGCAAGTAGACCCACCTGTGAACGGAGCATTTCAAGGGACTTTAACATTATTGTTTTGAATTCTGCGAACTCCCGTGACAAGCTTGATATGTCGTGCATCCGAGGGCTCTTTGCAACCTTGGCATCACGCAGCTCCTGCTCATACTGGCCCATTCTCTGTTGGAATTCACTTGCCATAACTTCCATGTTTTGATTTAGTTTTGTGTAAATATCCATTTCAGTGTTTGCTTTTTGTTTGTTTGTATTCCAAAGTAAAGTGATGTGAATTTGTGAAATTATTGTCCGGAATAGAGTGCAGGGGTAAGTTGAGTTATATGGACATTTATTAGTTGAAAATATGAACTGTAAATATTTTTAAATTGAATTATAAAATGAAGCTATTTTTATTTGTGTTGCACATACAACTACCCACAACCTTTGTCATTTTTTTTCCGGAAAATATTCACATTTTGCTCTTTTCTGCAGCTCACGCGCACGAAGTCGTGGGCGTTAAATAATGTATTCTTTAAATTACATGTAGGATGGCGATAAAGTTGTTATTGAATTTTATTTGATTTTGTTGACTTAATCTTCTTAAATTCTTTAAAAAAAAAGTCACTACTTAGAAATACATTGTTTTTTTTAGAGATAAACTCGCCTTTGTACATTATACTATGTTTTCTATGTACAATAAAGTATACAGATATGATTCTGGCTATACAGAAGTAGCAAGTATCAAATCAGCCAATAGTCACCAAAAGTGCGGTTTTCTCATACCCAGTTACAAATTAAACAGAGTCAGCAAACAAAAGAAACTCGACACAATCTAGTGTACCCGTTTTTGCAGACCGTACACGAGCTAGCAATGATTACATTTGCTGACACTCCTAAACCCGTCTGCGTTGGAATTAAATCCTTTTTTACTTTAAAGCCTTTTTTCTGTGGCACATAATTCTCTTTCAGTGATATAGAACGCTTCAGAGACTTGTCTGATTGGCAGGCTTCATGGTCGCCAATCTTCTTCATTTAGCGCAGATTTTTCTTATTGTCAGATAGCCTATACAGGTGATTTTTGGTTGTCAACGTTCCCGAAAACTACGGAATCTCCTCATCATCACGATCATTTTTCTCCATGGAATCACCTGGGAAATGTATGGTTTCCAAAATATTAGGGTCCAAAGTTGAGTAAATAGACTGCGTTTTTCTGCGTAAATGCACATTGACGTGTATAGCAAGATTTTTTCACGAGAAATAATTACTATCTATCTATGATAAAACTAGCGTAAACACTGGACACTATAAATTTCACCCGATCAAATAAAAATAAAAAAAAATCAAAAAAATTTACATCATTTCCCCGCATTTTTTTTTGGCATAAACTTTATTTGATGTATAGAGTACGTACCCTTCGTCAAGGATGGCAACGAAAAAATACCCTGTATATAGGTAAAAGATCAATTTGTGATGTACTCTCTATATCTTGATCAAGTTTTAGACAGAGACAACATCAAATTTATCCTTCAGATAAGTAGATAATTGTTAGAAAATTGGCCCTTATACAGATTTGGGTATATTATTATATGCTTTATTTTGAACGCCTTAGGGTCGGTTCATATCTGACGGAACACTGAAAATCACACTGCGGTCACCAACCCGCCTGCCCAGCGTGGTGACTATGGGCAAAACTATGGCAGTAGTCTTGTGGCGTACCCTGAGAGAGGCTTACATCCAGCAGTGGACTGCAATAGGCTGAAGAAGATACCAAATACCTATATGCCACAAGTAAAGATTTTTTGAATTTGTAACATATTTTTATTCTGAGATACTTATTTGTTTACATTTCATTACACTAACGCGGTAATTTATATTTAAATATTTTTATTAATAATTTTATAATTTAAATATTTTCTTACCACACTTGGCAAAATATGTCGGATCAATAATTTTATATTTGTATCTATCGATGTAACACCCATATTTAATGCACATAAAATTTATTGTAATGTATTGTGATCTTCGACCGTCATCATCATCATCATCATTTTAGCCCTGGGAAGTCCACTGCTGGACATAGGCCTCCCCCAACAACCTCCATACCGACCGGTCGGAAGCAGCCTGCATCTTGCCACCTGATCTTCGACCGTCATATAACGTGAATATTCAATACTTTGTGGTTGCGCAACTGGTTGCGTCGCCACTTATATCCTAATAAGTTGGCAGCGTTACACATAATTCTCTTTCGTTTATACACGCTTTTATGGTCCCAAAACCGAATTAGGTTTATTTGAAATAGGGTTCGATGTTCGTTTGCTGAAATTTTTATGGAATTTTGAAAGGTGCTGTGACAAATTTCACTTTTCGAATTGGTTAACGTTAAATATTTAAAACTTTAGTGAAGATATCTTAAACCGTAAAAGAAGGAATTTTATATTTTATATTTAATTTCGTATTACTAGATACTACATACTATAGTAATAAATTATTTAATATTGACATAAAATTATTGAAATGGAATTTTCTTATTGAGCAAATATCTCAAAATATAGCAAAAAAAGTTATTACATTCATTTCATTAGTTATCAAATCAGTCTATTGCAGTCCACTCCTAGACATAGGTCTTCCCACAGCATGTCACAAGACTCGATATCCCGCATTCGCCATCCGGTCCATCTGGCCGGAGGGCGTCCAACGCGGTGTATATTCGAGAACCCGCTTACTTCACCGTCTTCTATGACAAATGTGACCAGCCCACTGACACCTTAGTTTGCTAGATTGCGATACTATGTCTGTTACTTATTATTCATACTAGTGGACGCCCGCGTGGACTGCAGAAAAAAAAATGACGAAACTATCCGGGATAAAACCATTTTCCCGGGATAAAAAGTAGCCTATATGTTAAGTAGGACCGGCCACAATATATTCCTGAGAACTAAATCGAAATCGGTTCAGCCGTTTCTGAGATTAGCGTGCACAAACGCACAGACAAACCAACAAACAGACAAAAATTCAAAAAATCATTATTTTGGGTACTATTGCGTTGATAAAGGTTTTTATTATATGTATAGATTAGCTTTATATTTCGGAGTAATTTAACTAAAAATTAAAATTTTTACAAGGTGTGAATATTCCGTCTCTATTCCACGTTCATTTACATTTATTTACATTATTAATAAAATTCGATTATCACAATTTTTGTTATAAACGTTAAAATGATAAGAAATAGTGTACTCGTGTACAATAAAAGATATGAAATACGATCGAAGAATACAATATGAAAACTTAGATTCGTTACCACCACAGGAAATCGTGGCAAATCACATTATATCGCCAATTCATAAAAACCAAATTGAATCATGTGCTAGAACTATAAAGTATGAAATTGCCTGCGCCATTGGACTGAATATAAGTTATTTCCATCCAATGAGAACCGGAATGTGGTTTGGAATTTTATTATTTCTATTTTCTCTAGTAATATCAGCTGTTAGTACTAACAGCAAAATTGGTATAAAGCTTTTTGTACCAACAATTTGTCTCTTCATATTCGTACCTCAAAAAAGTTTTCACATTATAATGATTATCTAATATACAGGAATAATTTTAAAACATCAATAACCTCGCAAGACTAGCTAGCTAATATCATAAACAACAAGATTTGTTCTACGAGTTTTGATAATTTGTCACATTTTACTTTCATGCTAAAAATAATATCAATTTAATATTACCTCTGAATGTTCTTAAGTCTGTACATAATATGACATAATACTGCGGCTCGCGCGATTGCGCGCGACAACCTTTTCGTATACCTGTCGCAGTAAAATAGATAAAGCCGTAATATAGTTATATCCCTAAGGATACCGTAACATAGTTATACGAAAGCGATCCATTACTATCTCACTAGGAATATAGTTATCGTCTTAAACTGAAACATGTATCCTAACACCGAAGAAATCGGCGGTGGCCGTGGCCGCCGCCTCATTCTTCTAACCTATATTGCCAGATTCGGATCGGCCGAAAGATATTTTCGTATTAATACGATACGATAAAAATATTCGTATAACTATGTTATCTATCTTACTGCGACATACCTATGAATGGAATGTCACGACAGTACAATAAAAGCATGGAAAATCTTTTTTAATTAATGTATTGAGTTATGATACAACTCGTAGAACAAATGTTATTGTTTATGATTGTAGCTATCTAGTCCTGCGAGGTTTTTGATGTTTTAAAATTAACTCTGTATAAAATTCTCGTATCGCGGTGTTTATGACTAAACTCCTCTGAAACGGCTTGACTGATTCTTATGAAATTTTGTGGGTATATTTGGTAGGAGTGAGAATGAGTCGTTAACTATTGTTATACCCCTTCCAGACAATAAGCGATATTCACTCGAACGGAGCCATTGTTTAATAACAAGATAAACTTGATGATGTTTCTATATTGATCAAGTTTTGAGAAAGACAGTATCAACTTATTAACTTTAGGTATCTTTTGTAGCGGAGCCATCTATCGGATGCAGGAGAGAACCACAATCGAATGCAAAATCCTTAAACGCGATATCAAAGTTTCTCATAAATTTTGGAATGTATACATGGGCCAAACAACAACTAGCGGCCCGGTGGGGCCAGAAGCGCTTCCCTTTTCATCACCACCACATCTTTTGAATAAGCTATCTGACATACATACACACTTACATAAAAGTCACGCCTCTTTCCCGGAGGGGTAGGCAGAGATCACGGATCTCCATTTGCTACGATCCTGACACACCTCTTTCGCTTCATCTACTTTCATGATATTCTTCATACCAGTTTAGGGTGCTCTTGACCTGACCTTTTAGTCAATTGCAACCTTTTTCCACATTTCATCGATCCAAAATCTAAACCTAAAGTCTAGAGCGAACATGAATCAGAACCTGCATTTGATTAATCATCTAACTTTACATTATTTTAAGCGTGATTAATGTATGACCTAAGTTTCTTCACTCCTGGCCTACTTACGCTGAAATATAGTGCAGTTCTAGCGTAATAGGTACATACTATCGGCAATTTCGGTATGTAAATTAACTAGTATATGCCACACTATGCTAACAGGATGTTTTTTCGTCGCCACCCTTAACGAAGGGTACGTACTCTATACATCAAATAAAGTAAGTTTGTGCCAAAAAAAATGCTGGGAAACGATGTTAATTTTTTTGATATTTTTTTTTAAACACTTGATCGGGCGAAATTTATGGTGTCCAGTGTCTATGCTAGTTTTTTTATAGACAGATATTAATTATTTGTCGTGAAAAAATCTTGCTACACGCATCAATGTGCATTGATGCAGAAAAACGCAGTCTATTTACTCAACTTTGGACCCTAATATCTTGGGAACCCCTCCGGTTTAATGGCATCCTGAACCTAATTGTAATTCTTTTAAAAATCAAAAATAAATAAAAATAAAAAAACCAGACACTTCCCAGGTATGCTTCCATGGAGAAAAATAATCGTAATGATGAGGAGATTCCGTAGTTTTCGGGAACGTTGACGACCAAACATCAACCTGTATAATCTCCTTCATGGTACTGGCTACTCTATTTTGATAACACAGACGTATAGGTACTTATATAATGTTATGGATATAAGTAATTTGGTATAACCCGAGGAAGAGGTAACTATGAAACAGAACAAAACAAAAATTAAAATTCCCTCCACGCTACTCATCAGCTATCGATTTTTTTCTCACAATTCTCAAAACTCACATTTTTCAGCGTGACATACAATAGTATGGATTTTTTCTGGCTTTAGCATTGGATTGCTTGCTTAGGCTTTGCTCAACGCTAAAGTATTCCGTGGTATTTAGGTTTAATATCTAATTATGGTGAGTGGGTGTTCTCCATGGAAGCATACCTAGTAGGTGACTGGTTCCCAAGATATTAGGGTCCAAAGTTGAGTAAATAGCCTGCGTTTATTTGCATAAATGCACATAGGCGCGTGTGACAATATTTTTTCACGAAAAATTATTAAAATCACTGTGTCAGGAAGATCGCATTCCAAAATGTATTATTAACAAAGTGCAATAAAATGTTCTACCTATACAATGCAATACGCATAGTTAGCCAAAAAGCAGAAAATTTACACAGACCGAAGAATAAATACTTTAATGGAATTCATCAAAATTTCAATCATTATTCATCATTTACAGCCCTGAGAAGTCCACTGTTGGACATAGGCCTCCCCTCCTCCTCCTCAACAACCTCCACTCCGACCGGTCGGAAGCAGCCTGCATCCAACTGACGCCCGCGACTTTGGCCAGGTCGTCCATCCACCTCGCGGGTGGCCTTCCCACGCTGCGTTTGCCAATACGTGGTATCCACTCTACAACTTTCCGACTCCATCAGCCATGAGTTCTTCGAGCTATGTGCCCTGTCCATTGCCACTTCAGCTTGCTGGACCGTTGAGCTATGTCGGTGATCTTTGTACGTCTGCGGATATCCTAATTTCTGATTCGATCATGCAGAAAAATTCAATAATCATGCATTAATACCCATTCCCGCGGGAATTTCGAGAATAAAAGTAGCCCTTATTTATAGTAGTAGTACTCTTTATTGCATCAACTATCTACCAACCGTAAATCGAACTCGCTACCTCTTCAGTCCAATAACATAGCTTACAGCTTTGCCTCTCATTGAAAATGCGAAACATACATCTTCTGAAAAAGGGCTTTCACACCCCGCTTTATCTGCAAAGGTAAAGCCTTCGTATTTATCACATAAGCTTAGACATTCACTTGATCGTGTAAACATCGCTCCGGTATGTAAAATCCTGAAGGAATAAAACATTTCAGTTTCAGTGGAGAATATATTCTGGCGTATATCTGGTGTTATATAGGTGCTTTTGTGTAATATTATGTGACTTTCTTTGAAATACAAGACTAGGTAGGATAAAGGGTCCAAAATATCTTGAAATTGCATCGAACAGTATAATGCAATAAAAATCGCTTATTACGAATCAAAAGCAAAAACCTATACATCTATCGCATCACGTAGGCCTCCTGTGATAGGGAGTTTTGTCTATAGTTACCACGCTGGGCAGCCGGGTTCGTAACCGCAGTGTGATTTTCGGACTATGTTCTCAATACGGGAGGCTTTGCTGCGCACCTTCTGGAAACATTTAGTCGCCTCTTACGATACCCACGGGCAGACATGGGGCACTTTATCGCGTATCAATACCAAATTTCTTTGCGATGGCTGTTTTTTTTTTTATTTATTTATTATATAATATAGGTTTTTTTACAATTTTAATAAGGGTCACATAATCCCTGGGTGGTTTATATGTGACCCTTGTCCCCCACCACTTATATCTAAGTACTTATTAATTAGGGTTTCCGATTTCTCGAGGTTTTTTAGTTCTCGGGTGTCGAGACTTCTCGAGCCTGATTTCTCGGGTCTTCTCGGGTTGTCGAGAAAAAATAAAATACGTCTAAATTTTTGTTTAATTAATAAAAAGAGTCTTTAATTTAACTGTGTTTATTTTACATGAAAAAAATCAACATAATTTTTAACAAAAAAAACAAGTTCTCAATAAAAAATCAGCTCAAAACAAAATTGCTAACTAAAAACAATCATACTTCTTCTCCTTATCATAACTAATCTCATCTCACTAATCTATACTAATATTATAAAGAGGAAAACTTTGTTTGTTTGGTTGTAATGAATAGGCTCCGAAACTACTGGACCGATTTCAAAAATTCTTTCACCGTTAGAATCCTTATTGGACCTGGATGAACATAGGCTATAAGAATTTCCCGATATTCCCACGGGAAGGCGACCAACGGGAATTTAATATTTTTTACGAAAACCGCTATACATATGAAGTTGAAATCGGGCATATATGTTCATTGGGGACAACGAGGAAGGACTAAAAACGGATTTCCCGAAATTCCCACGGGAAGGGGACTAACGGGAATTCATAATTTTTACGAGAACCGCTATACATATGAAGCTGAAATCGGGCATATATGTTCATTGGGGACAACGAGGAAGGACTAAAAACGGATTTCCCGAAATTCCCAAGGGAAGGGGACAAATGGGAATTCAAACGGATTTCCCGATATTCCCACGGGAAGGGGACAAACGGGAATTCATTTTTTTTACGACAACTGCGATACATATGAATTTGAAATTGGACCTGTATGTTCATTAGGGACTGCGAGGGAGCACTAAGAACGGATTTCCCGAAATTCCTATGGGAAGGGGAGTTACGGGAATTTAATTTTTTTACGAAAACAGCTATTTATACGAAGCTGAAATCGGATTAGGGCTACAAGGAAGCTCTAAGAACGGATTTCCCGAAATTCCCACGGGAAGGGGACCAACGGGAGTTCCAAATTTAAACGAAAACCGCTGTACCTACATATAAAGTTGTATCTATGTATTGATATGTACCGAAGCGAAGCGAGGGCGGGCCACTAGTCTGTAATAAAAAACAAAATCTCTGTTAACAATCAGCTTAAAACAAACATCTTAACTAAAAACAATCATACTTCTTCTTATTATAACTAATCTCACTAATCTTTAATAAAAAACAAAATCTCTGTTAACAATCAGCTTAAAACAAACATCTTAACTAAAAACAATCATAATTTTTCTCATCATAACTAAAGATCACTCACTAATCTCACTATGTGGGTTGTATGGTATCACAATTTTTGGCAGTTTTAATGTAATTAAATAAGAGATATCTATCTACTATTAATACGAAAAATATAACTGTCTTTAAGCCTGCTTATTAATTCTTATGAAATATGCCTTAAGATAAACCAAAGCATTAATAGATTTATCAGACAGCCGGCTCCTAATCTTACTGACCACATTTCCCGATATGGAAAATACCCTTTCATTTTCTGTTGAAGTCGGCTTGACTGAAATTAATGCTTTGTATAGTGTTTCCAGATTAGGGGTCCTCTTGCCTGTTTTTTCAAATAGCAAAAACTCTTTTTTTATAATTGATTTGGAAAGCACCACAGCATTAGTTGATTCACCATTTCTCGAAACACCTTTTATTGCTCTCTCTAATTGAGCTGCAAAGCTGTCTTGTTCAGTTTCTGATTCGCTTACGCCTGCTTCGACAACTTCTGAATTATTTCCTGTCGAAGGTTCTGTAGTAGTGGGAACAGTGGGGTATAGACGATTGAATAAGTCTTCAGCGTATCCAATTAAAAATGTCTTGCTGTTATCGGTAAAATAAGCACTCTTTTTGAGAATAAAATTATCGGGGCTGTTTAGGTAGCGTAGCAGCGATATTAGAGGTGTATTCCGACGATCTGATATTTTCATTTTAAGAGATTCTACTAACTGAAGAGCCAAAGGGTCGTCGATACTTTCTAATTGTTTTAGCAACACATCTGTTATAGCCTCTGCAGTTAGTAAATTGGCATCTTGTCTGCTCAATGCTTCAACTGCAAGTTTAGTTGGCGTCAATATCAACCGCAATTTTTGTAGTATAGGAATATTTTCCTCCTTCCATTTAAATGAGCTATCTAAATCAATCAAGGCTTTTTTAATGGAATTTTTTAACTTCAAGAAACGCTCAATCATTGTTAGCATTGAATTCCACCTAGTTCTGACATCCTGTAATAAGACTAGTTCGGCCCCGAATTCAGTCTTCACATGTTTTTGTAGTGTGATATTTCTAAGGGGACTCTTTCTGAAAAATCTTATGATCGAACGGGTCTCATTTAGCACTTTGTTTATGTCGTCAATAGGCTGCAATATAGATTCATCATCAGATTCTTCGTCATCGTTATCAGTGCTGGCTTCATCAGAGCTGCTGTGTTCATCGTCGCTAACAGGTGTGTTTCTTCTAGCAACTGTAGTTACTGTTTTTTTTTTTTGCAAAAGGTATCAAGAATAGCCAAATGGATGGCATGGTTTACACAGAGGACCATCTCACAGGGGCTCTCTCTGCCAAATTTTTTCATAACATTTGGCCCGTCGCTTGTTACGGCCAAGACATAATGCTCGAAGTTTACCCCAAAGTATTTCAAACGCTCCTCTACTATTTCTCTAACCTCTGCGGCACCGCATTTTCCGGGTATGTAAACTAGCCCCAAATTGTAAACTTTTGCCTCTGCTGTATGAACACAGACGCTAAAATATCGTCTGTTTCGTATGCTCGTCCACTCGTCAATTGTCACACTTAGCCGGTTTCCTGATGTGCAAAGCTGAGAAAGCTCTTTTATCATCTCTTTCTCCTTTTCATCATAAAACTTCAATATTAGGTTCATAACTTCGGTTTGGGTCTTTGGAAGTTTATACCCCTTGGCAGCAAGTGATTCACGGATAAATTCACTTTTAGTAATGCCTCTTATAGTAAAACCATCTTGGGCTGAAAGTTTAGCTAAAATTTCACCTAACGATTTTCTGGGTTGAACGTCAAATTTCAGTGTTTGCTGTACGTGCATAGTTTTAAAATCACTTCTTAATTTTTTTGGTGCCGTCACCCCGGAACTAGACGAACTGGTAGATGCTTCTTCTGTGTCCATTTGAACCTCGGTGGATCTTACATCAATTTTGTGTACATGAGCTAAATGCCTCACTAGTCCGCTTGTGTTTGATCCTTTACAGGCTATGGTTTTAGGACATTTTAGACATTACGCATTTGAGGCGTCCTTATTTTTCTTGAAATATTTCCAAACTTTGGAAGTTTCCATTTTGGTTCATTAGTTGTAAAATCTATAACAAACAGTTCAAGAATTAGTAAGTATTTTAGTTTAGTACCTACAAAATAGCTGACGCAACAGTGGGGAGGCCTATGCCCAGCAGGGGGTTGATGTGGTTAGGTTAGGCTGATGATGATGATGAAAAAATAGCTGTGTCCTTTTGTATACTACGTTTGGTAGGATTGGTTGGATACGTTTTGTGTTATTTGTAGTAGATAAATTGCCATAAAACAACGTCTTAATATTATGTGTTTAGTTTAGAACTTTAGGCTTTTGTGGGATTATTACAACATCTGCAATACAAATGCAATTAATGAAATCGGTAAATATTTATGCACTAACAATTCTCTTATTTGATTAAAAACAAAAGTTTTATTTCTTTAACATACCTATTCATTTTAAACAAAAATATTATTTTGGTAATACAAAAGTACTTACAAAACAAAACAAACACTTGAACTATTTAAATAAATAATAACAATACTTACCTGTTTGTTCTGCGATTCTATTACTCGTGCGTCACTAAATAGTAAATACACTCACTATGCTGGGTTTATGATCCGACCGATCCGAACACGGCGGGAGTTGAAACACGAATGAACAAAATACAACTGGGGCCGCGTCGCGCTTGCGTTTGTCGGCAAAAACAAAGGATACCGACAGACACGAGCCGTGCTGTCAAAGGATGCCGCTGCCGCCTCGCATTTACAAAGAAAGCTAAGCGTAAAAATGTTTATTTAAACTTCTCGATGTCTCGACTTTTCTCGAGCTGAATTTCCCGGGTACGAGACCGACCGATTTCCCGGGAATTCCCGGGACGAGAATTCCCGGGAACAAACCCTATTATTAATACTACTTACTTTCTATTCTATAGAAGCATTGCCCAGTGCCCCATGTCCCATGTTATATAATACGATAATTGCAATTTTCGCTATTACATTCTTTTTCAGGGTGGTTAATAACAAAGCATTTTACATAATAGTATTAAAACGAAGATTTTATAAACCACGCAATGTACCCACATACTTCAGTAGAAATTGAATCATAATCCTCTAAGCTACAAAGCTCCTTGATCTTGGGATATGACAGAAACAATTGCATATTATTATGCTTAAATTTGGTGAAAAAAAACCAATTTTACTTTAAAGGTAACGAAAGAGAGACGTTTTTCCATAAATTCATGAAGGAAACGCAAAGTGGAGATGCTAAAGGCAAACAGTTTAGTTAAGGCAATGAATCAATCACTAAGGCTTGTAGTGTTTAGTATTTGCACCCACCTGTGGTCGCTTAAGCGCAAAACACACTGAGCCCGCCGGGCCGCCGACCTATGTCGGCAACTTTTGTCGGCGGGCTAGTTGGCGGCTTCACTAATTGCAAGTCGGAAAATTTTGTCGGCGGCTTGAGATGACAAATTACAAAATACTAGCACATCACTACGGGTCGAGAGTCGCCGGGCAAGAGGGCAGGCGTACGCAAGCCGCCAACATGTCGGCGGGCAACACACGCTGGCTTATGTTGCCGACATGATTCTTTCCATATAGGCCGCCGGGTTGTGTCGGCGGGCTGTGTCGGCGGCCCGGCGGGCTCAGTGTGTATTGCGCTTTATGCGCTTAAAGCTTATTGGTATCCTAACATAACGGTGCCGTCATATATCGGCTTGAAAGCATTTCACATGTCAGCACCATAAGCAAGGCGTGGTTTTCACCGCTATTCTAGCTAACGTTAGCTTAAACCGAGCGGCGTAGACACATATGAGTATAGAAGCTATCATCTTGAAAATTGTTATTAGGAATAGAGGTTGCAAATTATCACAAAAATCCTATCGAGGACGAAACTCCTATCGTAATGATACTCACTCGGGTAAATTAAAAGAGAAATAGAGAAAAAAATCTCACAAAAAATATTACTTCTAATCCGTCGCATGTACATAGTACCTATGAAAAATTCTTGAATTTCTCAAAACAGGGTTTTCTAGTCATCATTATCTTCGAAACTAGACTAGGCAGCTAGAAATTGCAACATTTTGTCAAAGGCAAATACCCAAAATACGTTAGACATCTCATCACGGCTTTCACGAAGTAAGTTTACCTTCGTAATCTGTATTAGTAACATGAAACTCGTGTTTTGAATCGGAATTAGTAATAATCAAGAGCTAACTACGACCTTATACTTAAATAGCTTATGATACCTTATAGGATGTCTCATTCCCCAATGGATTAATTACACCGGTGAGAACAAGTATTTAGCACAATTCTAACATACCGCTCGCTAGCTAGGAGTTAGTACATTACTGACATTAGCGACATCTGCCTTACACAATGGAAACAATCTGGGTGTTCAGACAATGTGCTTTGCCTGCAGCCCCTGCTCTAAGGGTGTTCAACTTTACGAAGCGATAACTCTGTTTAAGCCATAACTCTGTTTTTATACCCGAGTACGTCAGTATGTTTATGCTTTTCGAGTGTATGTAAGTTTGTATGTATGTATATTTATTTGGCACGGTCTAAAACGACGTCGATCTTAAGAGATATCATAAGATTCGTCTTAATCATGAGACACTGGTTCAAAATATTCACGCAGTTGTATTTCTTCCACAGTTTCGACGTGCGCGGACGCAGCTTCAACAAAGCGCTGCACTGGTCAGATCCCCTCGCCTTCGGACGTCGAGCCTACTTTGTGACGATGTCTAGACCTTCGGCCCTGACGGTAGATGCTGCCCAGCTAGACGATGAGGGGCTGTACCGGTGTAGGGTGGACTTTAAGAACTCTCCTACAAGAAACTTTCAAATTCGGCTTACAGTTGTTGGTAAGTAGGATAATACAAGGATGCTTAGACAAGTTAACAATGTGTATCGTATTGTATGTTATTGAAATTTCTACAGATAGCGGTTAGTCTTGATCACGTAATTTGCATATGGGTGGTCTTCAAATATCTATCTATTCTAGTCTTTTCTACTCTATTAACTAAGTGCATTAAAGGTACCCTATTTAAAAATGGCTAAGCATTAGAACCACGTATACATATATCTCGTCAACAATCAGTGTGGGCTCTTACCTCTTCAATGTGTCCTCAAAAACTCCACTATATTTAAACACAAAAGGACATAACAAAAAAATAGGCCCAAAAAGATGCGCTAACGAGGAAAACCTGCGATACATGGAGCAAATACAAAAAGGAGAAATTGGTCATTTGTTTGCTCAAAACAGGGTACTTAAAATAAAGTTATAATTACATTATTAGACCAGAGACCATCTTTCTCCAAAAAATGTAGCATGCAAATATTTCAATTATTCAACAACTTTATGAGATGTTTAAAATAAAAGAACACTGGTCTCCCACTATAACAGGAGGCAAATGATAGTCAGACCTATAATAGTCGCGGTGCATCTTTACGGCTGTTAATTGAACAGATGAGGCTAAGGCTTTGTTACTTGGACTAAACAAAATTGTTTTGACTTTTTATAGGATGACTGATAGGGATCATGTCCCAGTAGTGTCCTACTATGACTTTACCTACTGAAAGTTTCCAGTAAGCACCCACCGCTAAATAATCCACGAAAGAAATACGAAGGGATCATGGGGTTCTGTTAACCATAGAAGGTCATGCTGTGCGCGACGCTGTACATATACAGGTTGATTATTGGTCGTCAACGTTCCCGAAAACTACGGAATCTCCTCATCATCACGATCATTTTTCTCCATGGAAGCATACCTGGGAAGTATCTGGTTTCCAAAATATTAGAGTCCAAAGTTGAGTAAATAGACTGCGTTTTTCTACATAAATGCACATTGACGCGTGTAGAAGGATTTTTCCACGAGAAATTATTAATATCTGTCTAGGAAAAAACTAGCACAAACACTGGACACTATAAATTTCGCCCGATCAAGTAATTTAAAAAAAATCAAAAATACATCGTTTGCCAGAATTTTTTGGCATAAACTTACTTATTTGATGTATAGTATACGTGCCCTTCGTTAAGAGTGGTAACGAAAAAACACCTATATATTCAGATGCGCGGGAAGAAGTAGAGTCCGTTTAATAGAACAACTTGTATACCTTATTTCGGAACTAACCTTTTTGCATACAGTAACAAACACGATTTCATAAAACGCACTATTGCGTGGGAGGACTGCGCATGACACGGCTAGCTTCACAGCCGCAAATATCCGACGCGTCGCCCTTGCTACTATTTCATTTATTGTCTCACCTCCTTAATGTATTGCTCCATGCTCCGACCCCAATTATGTATAAATGCTGCCTACGTTCTGTCATTTATAGTTGCACAAGTTAAATTAACAGGACGACTGGACGAGTAACATAAAGTTAGGATTAAAACATTTAAATTTCAAAAATTTGACTGGGAAAATAAGAAAAAATCTGAAAATAATGTTCTTTTACCTAATAATGTCATGGAAGTTAAGCAAAAAATTGATAACCAAGCACCTACTATCCAAAAAAAGTGTTGGCGCCAGGGGCCGTAAAACGAATACCAAATCCTTGATGAATACCAAATATGATATTCGAAAGAAAGAATTCAATGATGGTGCTTAGATAACATCGTTTCACATTGACGCTCGTAGTCATAATCTTTGTATAAGAATTAAATATTAATTTATAATAAGAATTTACGAACCCGAAATGACCAACGTTTATCGATTCGACCAAGATATAATGTAACTTAAGCCTAAGCCCCTAGCTGATGATTTCTTTTTTTAATTTGTACACTTATGAACGCCCAAGCCCACATGCGAAATACCATATCGATCTATATATCTCAAATATCGATATTAGAATTTTCTTCCAGTTCCCCCCCACCAACTGCTGTTATACGACGAGGCAGGACGTGATGTTGCCGGCGTGGTCGGACCCCTGGAGGAAGGGGGCAACTTCACGCTGCTCTGCGAGCTGAGAGGAGGTAAGACATGGAGAAGAAATGAAAGAGGAGCAGCGGCTAAGTATATTTTCATACAAAAATAGTGTGCCGCGGAGCGGGGGTGAAGTAGGGGACGAGGGGTGCATTGAACACTGTACTCGTAGCCCTGCCCATTTACTTAGAACACCTTGTAGTAGTGACTAGTCAAACTACTTCAAGATTGTTTCTTCTTCTTCTTCTTCAGCCTATTGCAGTCCACTGCTGGACGTAGGCCTCCCCCAGGGCTCGCCACAAGGCTACTGCCACAGGGGGGTTTTGCCCATAGTCACCACGCTGGGCAGGCTGGTTGGTGACCGCAGTGTGATTTTCGGACTATGTTGTCAGTACGGAAGGCGCTGCTGCCCATCTCCCGGAAACCCTTAATCGCCTCGTACGATACCCACGGGCAGGCAGGGGTGGTACAAACTCTACTCTGCTGGCACCACGCGGCAATATTTTTTAATTAGTGCAATTACTCATCACTAGATGGCAATATTATACTACGTTTTAGTAATAAAGATAAAAGCGCTAGTGTGTTTGTAATTTTAATACAGTTACATTTCGAAGCACAAGCGTGTGGTTACAGCTACTGCGTTACATAGGCGCTGAAGCTCCGCCCCTATCATGACGTCATAGCCTCACGATTGCCACACGACTCACTTCATAGTCCCACGTCCTCTTATATACCTTCTTTATAAGGTAAGAGCATGGACTTATCTATACTAACATAAAGTTGAAAAGTTTGTTTAACAAGTGTAATGCCACCTCATGCGTACGTAGTCTTGGTCGGCCGCTAGTAAAAAATAACGGACATAGACTGAAGCATTCATAATTTTCGTAAGCCATTATATCGTCGGTACTAAGCAACTATGTATATGTAAAACCGTAGATAATTATAAAACATCGATGACTCGGAAGCAAACATCAGGAGCACCAACGTGATCCTGAAGATGATTGTGGACAGGATAGATCCGGCAGTCTTCGGGCGGTTTACAGACTTGCACTTTCATAGTGCGGGAAAGTGAGCGATCTCGGGACCAGGGGTTATTAAAAATTTTATATTTAAAAAAAATTGTGTATTCCTAACATAGCTTGTAATATTAATAATAATAACTTGTGGCGAGCTGTTGGGAGGTAGCGTTCCACGGACCTGAAGTACTCCCGGGGAAAGACCCTGTTCCTCATCTCCGGCGCCGGAGTGAGGTCTGACGAGGGACAGTTCCCCCACCTCTGCCTTGCTTTCGCCGGCCGGGCAGAGTGGAGTCGCGAGAGCTATAACAGCTCGAGAGTGGACGTGCCCGTCAGTAAGTGGCGAGTTGACTTTAGTTTAAAGTCCAGGGGCACCCCTCCGCCCTAGCCGCTCACCAAATGTTGCCCCTTTGTCGCTCCATGCATGCGGCCGTTTCAGGGGGTCCATGAAATGAGTCGGCGAGTCCCCCCTGCCACCAAACAATTATGATACTTGTTTGTAATGGCAGGCGTCCGTTAGTCTCCTTCAATAGCCCAGTTACCCAACCCCACCCAACATTCAGCCCCATAGCCCATGACCTTTTTTTCCATCGCATGACATAGATCTGCACTCCAATAGTCTTGCACATGGCGAGGACCATCGCCGGGTGTATCATATTGTGCGGTCGGCGATGGTATCCGCCATGTGTATCCCACACCATAATAAAAGTTCTCTAAAAAGGGCCTCTACAACTTGGCCACGGCCCGATGCACGCCTCTCAAAGGACCGGGACTCTGTAGTCCCGAGAATTTAAACAGAGATATAATAATAATAAACACTTTATTGTACTAATAATTTTTGTACATGCGTCTAATTAGTAACTAAACTATCTATTGACTTATTTGTCTAAAATTAAATGAAGATTCAAACCTAGGACATGTTAATGGAGTAAGGATGTGCATTCACACGTTATCAATCAACACATATAAACCGTAGTAAGCTCGGCGACTATAATAACCGTCTTGCTTTTTTGTCACAAATAGAATGAGCTGTCATGTGTGATTCTCGATATCCATTTAGTCCAGCATTTGCTGCAAATAGGGCTAAAAGTAATATTTTTTTCTATTTATAAGCTGCACAGTAAAATATAGGCCAAGTCTGGACTACACTAATGGCACTCATTTACTATCACCGCCAAAATGGTAATGTTCCGTAATAGCATTGAAGTCTAATTAGAGACTGGAAATTGGAGAATTTAGTGTAGTTTTTACGTATACTCTTACGTTTTCATGTCCTCTCTATGTTTAAAGCTATTAAGCTTTGGTATGCAAAGTCATTTAGTTTTATTCTTTCTGGCTAATTTGGAACAAGTATCTAAATTGATAACAATTATTCACTCTCTATTCATATTGAAATGTAGAATGCAAAATATTCTTTTACCTATTTCCTTTAACAAAATATATCACTGAGTGTGAAATACTCTTGGCCATTTTGGTAATTATTATTTAGCTATTTATATATTCACTTGTATTATTTCAACGATTTATTATGGACTTATCACTTGTAACAGAGGTTTGTCTGAATTTATTGTTAATGTAATTATTGTGGAATTATAAAAATCTGATAAGCGCTGAAAGAATAATAATTTTCTTAATGTTAATTGCTGATACACCAAAACGTTTATATTATTTCTACGTATATATCTTCTTAAACATAGATATATTCGTATCATACTTAATATGTATACCTAAAACGAATATATAATTATAAAAGGTTTATTAAACCATCTAGGCCATCTGATCCAATATTGTTGTTTATACAATGTTTTTTTAAATAGTCTAGACCGTGTCCCACTGCTGGGCAAAGCACTCTCCGATTTAAGCCCACACTGGTCTTGTTCTCGCCATAATAGCCCGCCTACGTGTAGTGTATTCTGATACATAAACAAAAATCTATAAAACAAAACCGTTCCCGCCAAACTGAATTTATCAATAAATACGAAGTTTTCTCCGCTCAGTCGAAAATAAAATAAAAACACTTGGGGTATAAAACATTCGTCACGGGGACGTGTGCACAAAGCGCTATACAGGTGAGAAGGCAGGCAAGAGTGAGTCGACTGGTCTACATTGGTTCTGGATAGATTAATTATTATTAATTGCACCATAATATAATATAAATATTATACAAGGGCGAACGTAATGCTTGCACTTGGCCGGTTGCTCTATCGTATGTTTAGATGCTTTTGAAATATTTTAGGCAAGTGATGATATACTCTTAAAGGTAACCTTTAATTTAGCTAAACATTAATTAAAACTGAATATTTCTGTTAATGTTTTTGTCGAAGAAGAAGAGTAGTTTATTATACCTATATTTTGTATAGTAATTTTATTATTCAGGATGTAACGAAAATAATACTAATATAGAACCTATTCTCTAAATTTGAGGCTCGAAATCACATTTTTACTTTTCGAGATAAAATGAAGAAAATAAAATGTTCATACCAAAGACCATCCATCACGTTCGTTCATACAATCTTGAAAAATGAACATGTGATTTCGAGTCTATATGCATTTATATATGCAACACTAGCGTATGCAATATTCACATAATGCTTACAACGCTTAACAGTCTGTCCCCGTTGGGTTCCTAACGAGCGGTTTCGAGTGTCGTGAGCAACTAGCTGTCAACTATATTGCTAGTTGCTGTCGACTACAGTTATAACGGTGGAGGATAGGTACCACATGGAAGATAGATAGTACATGAAGAGAAAATACTATAATAATTAACCGAAAATTATTTATTTTTAGATAAGTCCAGGATTGACTTGCTATATAAATATTAGTAATATATTGAACAATAACAAAATAATTAATTGTGTTACCTAGAGATTTACTTCTTTTGGTAATATTTCCATTTATTTATTTATATTTATTAAGACACGCCAACATATAAATTAAAATATTATAGGTAATAAGGTATTTTATCTTATGCCATTTGAAAGGATAGACAGAATTTCCGAAGATTTTCCATAAAATCAAAATATTTTCAATGATAAGCTCCTTACAGAGAGATTTAATTTGCTTAAGCATATGTATTAATGAGCAGCAGCTTTGTATTAATTGGCAAATTAGATATTACATACCTGGCTCCCCTATACTAAACGTGGCCGAGAGATTTCCTTTGATTGTGCAGTTCTAACTAACCCATTTCGAGAATACAGTCGTTTCTATGTATATATCGCACTAATAATACAATAGTGTTGTAACTCAAAATACATCGAATTTGACATAACACCATATACAAACGTAAAATTTCATTTCCTACAAGTCAATAAAACCGTCGTTATAGTAATGCTAAAAACAAGTAAGAGATGGCGCTACAAGACATTGTTGATGATTAACCGACTGTCATAACCCCTCCCGCGCAATATTGCGTCATCTTTAGTTGCGACCAACACTGAACGGGGAAGGACGCTCAGCATCGCTTCATCGACGCATTAATTCGCATTGCAACATTATTGGTGAATCAGGTATGTAAAATTTATAGTTTTATATTGAATTAATACATTATTGTTGATTTGTAACCTAAAATGAAATTGGTATATTTCTAGTTACTACAGTATTAATGATTTACACAAGCGCGATTTTAAAAAATATTTCTAATTACGACATTATTATTGATTAAATTAGCAATTTTAGACTTGATACAGTTTTGTTGAATAATGCCGATTTGCCGGTTTTTTTTTTAATTTTGTTAGTATTCAAAGAATTGTCTTATTGTTATTTACAGTATTTATATCGACGAATTTGAATATGTTACAGCCAAATTAGAAAGACACTTACTAATTATGTTATTTTGATAATTTAGAGATGATACACTCTACGTGACATGCGTGCATTGTAGATATTTTACTAACTAGGTAGTATTTGTTTTATTTGTAGAATCAGTATGCATCGGGGGATTCGTGGGCGATTACTTGTTGATATGGCGACAAAATGTACCAATCAGGAGAGGGAAGGAGAGGAAAGGGAAAATGTTTTATTCACATAGTTTAAATATACGTATGTATGTGGGTAGAGGCATATTTTTAGCTTGATACCTTTTATGTCCTTTTTTGTGCATGCAACTGTTATTAAGTAGGTATAATAACATTAATAACTCAAACATGTTTTTCTTTTGGAGGGTTTATTTTGATTTGTTTTTTATTTCCCAAAACATTAATAACTCAAACATGTTTTTCTTTTGGAGGGTTTATTTTGATTTGTTTTTTATTTCCCAAAACACAAAATGTTATGTTATGTTACAAAATGTTACGTTAAGTACAAAATAAGATTTTAATTATCTCTTTTTCAATAAATACACTGATTCATTACCTGATTTTATTTATTAATATCCTAACCTAAATCTTAAAAGAGTTGTGATAATAAACGTAAATAAAATTCCGAAACAAGTTTTCAAAATTGTTGTAACTCCAAAAAGGTACTTAGACCCGCAGGAAAAAAGACAAATTCAAATTATAGTAACTCAAAATAATTCAAAAATAACGACACAACTAAAAATAATATCTTATTTTGAAAACTTTTTTCGGGAATATACAGTCTTAACTCAAAAAACTTAAATAATATCATTGCCTGTACTTTTTAAAATGATTGGTAAATGGATGATTACTTTAATTTTACTAATAAAACACATCAAGTATTAAATTTTTTATAATCAATAACAGAAAGTGAATAATCAGTTTTTCGTTGATTCTGGAAAAAGTTCCATTTTGAGTTACAACACTATTGTATTATTAGTGCGATATGTATGTCAATAAATAAAATAACAACTCTAAAAATAAAAATAAAATTATTACATATTATAATATCTTCTACGGAACCCTAAAATCAAACAAAGAAGCGGAAATACAGAAGGTGAGTAAAATCGAAATACACGAACTATTAGTGTTACAAATTACATTTCCGTTACAGGGCAGCTCACATTTCTCAAACCCCCGGCGCGCCCCTCCAACCCCCCTGATATTTTGATCGGATTTATAAAACTTTTGACATTGATTAAGATAATAGTAGATTATTTCGAATTTTGTACTTACCTCTAAAAATTTTATTGTCGGAGAAAAATCTCTGAGTAGACCATAGTAGTTACGTACATTATTTTTAAAGAACTCTGCCATAAGCCATGGACCAAGAACTCCAATGTCAAATAATGACATACTCGTAATTAAGAATTAGGGCTTAGGGGGGAAATAGGAGTTTTTAACGGCTTGATTTTATGAGTGAAGGAAACTAATGGAAGTGGCCGCTCTAACGGTTTTTTCCGCGACTGATTTTAAAACTGCTTTTGTTACATGGCTAGCGGGTAAAAACCGCGCAAAAATTTGTAGTCCATAAAACTTGTATTCGCGGTTTTTATTCATAGTGAGTGCGTCTCGAGCGGTTGTGCGGTTTCGCGGTTTACCGCTTACGGGAAAAAAACCGTAGTGTGGCCTTACTTAGCAATAGGCAATTATTTCTCTATAAATAGGGATGTAGGTTGAGTAGCCCTAAATTTTCGTATGTGTTTTATTTTACTTCTATGCTGCTCTGGAAAAAAAACGTATAACACTACAGCTGCTTCTCTTCCCGGGCATACTGTACAAGTCAGTAGAGGGACAAGAAGGTCTTGGTGTTTTGTAGGCGATGGGCTGACCGCCTTTCACTACTAACCGAACTTGTACATCTCAACTATACCCTCAAAATTGGTCAGAAGTGGCACCATGTGGTTCTATCGGCCCGTGGTGCTCTGCCTACCCCGTAAGGGATCATCATCATCATCATCAGCCTATTGCAGTCCACTGCTGGACGTAGGCCTCCCCCAGAGCACGCCACAAGACTGCCATGGGGGGTATTTGCCCATAGTCACCACGCTGGGCAGGCGGGTTGGTGACCACAGTTTGTATTTTGGACTATGTTGTCAACACGGGAGGCGCTGCTGCCCACCTCACCGGAAACCCTTAATCGCCACGTACGATACCCACGGGCAGACATGGGGTGGTACAAATTCTACTCTGCCGGCACCACGCGGCGCATATATTTATATTATCTATGTATATTTTTTGAAAATCTATGCTACACATCTATAAATACGGCTATTATTGGGGTATGACTATGAGACTACTTTTTGTCTTATACTATGACCAACAAATGGCTTTTATTAATGTTGATGTTAAAATATTGTGATCCAATTGTGGAGCTCGATACATATATAAGCACCTACATTTTTGGATGTTTTGGAAAATGTTATTCCACTCGCGACCTATTTTACTACTGCTATTATTTGTGCAGTATCTTGTCTACCAATTTAGTTATTCTCATTAAGTATTGGCGTCGGCCCAAATAAAATATATCCAACTTTCTTATGACTTTCGAAATAAACTAATATTGCGTTGCGTTGACACCAAAGATTACGAATTAAATAATAGTATTAATAAATTAATGAACACCAACCAAGTTATTTTATTTTAAGCTTGCTAACTTCACTCATTAAAAAAACTCGATTTCTTCATCTAAAAACCAGCGTTAAAGTTGACTACAACGCGTATTTGTTTACTGCAAAATTCTAAACAAACTTTAAGTGAAATTTATATTTTTAGAGGTATAAACCAAGATTTATACCGGGAGAAAATTCCATGAGAAATTGCGACAAAGGCCACCGTATAAGAGAGAATAAATGTTCTTTTTAACACACCAACCTTTATTTTATATAAAAATTCTGACGGATATGGGTAATAGATAATATCGAGATTGTTCAGATCTCATTTTTTTTAAATGTACAAACGTATTAATAAATAACGTAGACTTTTACATAATAAAAAACCTATTTAGTTCCTCTTTTACTTTTTGTTAAATTCTGATTATTATAAGTATTTTTTTTTTTATTCAATTTTTTTTTTAAAGGGGGTTTTTACCCACGAGGGTATGTCAACCCCATTGTATCACCTTATTTTATAAACAGGATAAACATACTATTATTAACCTACTGATGCAGGACTGTGATTAGCTTGCATAACATAATAGCACAAGTAGAAATCGGCTCAGAGAGAATAGTTTGCATGATTCCTACATCGAACAAATTTATCTTAAACTCCCTCATCAATAATTCTCTCTCACTTTGGTTTTTGATACATTCAACCAACAAATGTTGCACATCCTCTATTTTATCACATGTATCACAATTAGGTGTATCCGATTTTTTCATGAGATATGCAAATTTATTTGATGGAATGTGTCCAGAACGGAGCCTCATTATCAATTTTACATATTTTCTACTTAATTTAACGTTATTGAACCAAGGGATACGAGGTGGTTGTGGTTGTATTGTCCTATACCATATACCTTTATCTCGGGATCTTTCATTATAAAAATGTTTCCAATTGTGATAGTTATTTTTTTTGAATTTAGTGAGCACTTCCGAGAAATCGGGTTCATAAGTAATTACATTACCTTGTGATATGCCAGATTTAGCTAACCTATCAGCCACCTCGTTGCCACTCAAGCCTATATGTGCTGGAACCCATTGAAACCTCACAGAAATACCCTTATTCTGTAGCATGATGATTTCCTCTAAAATTCTATAGACTATCGGTACACCTCTATGACCAGAGGCGCACCGAGCCACGTGATCGATAGCACTTTTGCAATCTGAAAAAATAACTACATTAGGCCAATTATTACTGGAAATATAGGATAGAGCCTGTGACATTGCAATGAGTTCCGCAGACATAACTGAAACATCAGCACTAACACTGAAACAACCTCCAGAGCGCTCATGTGGATCAAAATAAGCTGCCCCTATACCGACCGTATTTTTTGAACCATCTGTATATATCTTATGGTATGCATAGTACTTGGTGTGCAGTTCCTCAATTACATCAGATTTAAGTGAATTTGTTTCATACATATTATTAGTACCCTTTATACACTCTAACTTAGTTTGGATAATATTTTTAATATTAATGTATGAGACCCAAACATCTAATGTAAACATTTGTAAACTATGTGATGAGTGAAGCTTATAATTTTTGGTCTCATTGAATGTCTTAACTAACAGGGGTTTATTTTTATTGTTCCAATATCTAGTGAGACAAAGGTTACTCAACTTATTGAGTAGATCTATTGTTGCATTATTTGACCACGACTGCGCCTTTAGAGTATACTTATATGCTAAATATTCTCTTCTTATAAATAAAGGAGACAAAGATAATTCACTCTCCATAACATGAATTGGAGAACTTTTGATAAATCCACCAATAATTCTCATAGCCTGATTTTGCAATCTATCTAATTTAATTTTATGACAATTAGCACTAGTATCATACAGTATACATCCATACTCAAGTCTACTTCTAATTAATGCTATGTATAACCTTCTCATATGTTTTTGATGAACGCCCCAGGTAGGCCCGACTAGAACCTTAAATAAGTTTAAGTATTTTGAACATCTTTCAATAAGTTCACCTATGTGTTTTCTCCATCTAAGACTTTTATCTAACCACATCCCTAGATATTTAATGCAATCCGATGATGACAAAGAATTTTCATTTATATGTAAACGAGGTAAAATTATCCTATGCCCTTTGCTAAATAAACAGAATTGGGATTTTGTAGTTGAGAGTTCAAGGCCAATATCTCTCAAAGCTGTAATCATATAATCTAATCCGGTTTGGATGTTCCGTTCACAAACAGATATATCTTTATTACTGTAATATAAAACAAAGTCGTCTGCATATTGGGATATCATTACATTACTAATTTGCTGAACAATCTTGTGAGTAACTATATTAAATAGTAAAGGAGAAATGGGGTCTCCCTGTGCAAGACCTCTGTGTGTCATTCTAGTAATGACATTATTACCGTAAAAATCCTTTACTGTTAAAAACCGTTCACTTAAAAATGAATATAAATATTTGCATACTTTAGATCCCACTTTTATTATTATAAGTATAGATAGATAGATTTCTTATATGCTGCTCTGGGAGTAAAAAAAAAGTATAATGCTACAGCTGCTTCTCTTTCCAGGCATACTGCACAAGTCAGTACAGGGACAAGAGGGTCTTGGTATTTTGTAGGCGATGGGCTGACCACCTGTCACTACTAACCGAACTTGTAAATCTCAACTATACCCTTAAAATTGGTCAGAAGTGGCACCATGTGGTCCTATCGGCTCTTGGTGTTCTGCCTACCCCGTAAGGGATAATGGCGTGATTATATGTATAAATAAGTATAGATAGATAGTGTTTCGCTATCGACATTGTGACAAAACCTTAAACTATGATTCTGAGTAAGATTTTCAGTGTCATTTGGGAAAATCATGAAAAGTTTTTGACTATTCTAAACCACATTTTTTTATAACACTGACAATAAACCGTTTGCAAACTAAATGTGTAAATAAAACTATTCTTAATCCTTTGGCTCAGGAAAAAGGACTATCGACTGCGCCAAGATAAAGCATGAAACATGTACCTTGGGTAGTATAGGGGAATATCACGAATTATTTCCCGATATTCCTACAAGAATAGGAAATATAGGTACAAGTTTAAAGTCTACGTCCTAGTACATAACTATTTGTACACACATAGTACCTACTTAACATTAATCACGGATCCCACAGTTAGACGACGCAAGCAGTTTTGTGGGACGTTGTACCTAATTTTAAGTTTTGGAATGTTTAAAGAATAATAAATAAATAAAATAAATAACCAACTTCCAACACAAGTGGCTAATCCCAATATCCACTCATATTTTTTATTAGAAGCCAATTCAGCTTATAATTGGTGATTAAACGAACTTACCTGTAAGTGAAGTTCTATCACAATTATATGAGTACGTTTCATTCGAAGATATATTTTTAACACATGTAGTACTTTTATTGTACTGGCAACTTCGCACAATTTCAGAGTGGGTAATTCGAAAACAGAACTACCCTACAACCTACGACACTATTCCTAGTCTACCGATAATTTGCTTCATTCTTTAGAGCATCACAAAATTTTCTTAGTTTTAAGGGATCTGGGAAGGGAGGGTTTTATCTTATATCTTCGAATGAAACGTACTCATATAATTGTGATAGAACTTCACTTACAGGTAAGTTCGTTTAATCACCAATTACATTTCGTACGTTTCATTCTTTGATATATTTTTAACACATGTAGATGTTTAGAGGTGAAAATTTTGTAAGCATCCTGGTTAATGAGTTGTATACCTAATTATTATTGTAATTATGGGAAAAAAGAACACTACATTTTTACAAATTTTTATTTATAACATAAATATAACTTTTTAAATTATATTAATTTACAAGTGATAAATCTGCTTATAAATTATTTTAAATTTATGATGATTGATTGGACAGAAAGACTGATCTTGCAAAGTGAGCATCATCAGTCACTGGACGGTTATAGAATTTACCAAATGTTTCTGAGGCCTGCGACCAGCCAGCAGTTCTCCTAATAACGTCTAATGAGACACCCTGCGCTCGCGCTGTAGATGTGGCAGCGTGTCGTGTGCTATGAGAACTCCATGCTGTCACATTTACCCCGGCTTCCGCCAGGATCTCCTTAATCCATCGGCTAATGGTTTGGGTGCTAACAGACTTATATGGTCTTCTAGACGTTATTATGAGATTTTCGACTGTGTTCGGTCTTAAATCATTTGTAACTAACAAATAATCTTGCAAAACTGTAGCAGGACATATATTGATATTTTCTGTAAAATAAGGCAAGAACAGAATTGGCTGGTCGCGCCCAGCTGCTGATGTTTTTATAATGTCTGAAATTACAATTTTTATACCGTTCAGGCTGATATGGATATTATTAGCTTTAATGAGAGAAAGTGTCTGTGCTCTATGCGCAGTACATAAGGCCAGCAATATTACGAGTTTCTTAGAAATTTTTGGCAGAGTTAAATCCTTATTAGGGCCCCATGAGGTAATATATTGCAAAACTGTATGAGGGTCCCATGTGGATGCGTATTTTGGAATATTGGGCCTTAATTTATATATACCTTTCAATAGTCTTTTAATTTGGTCATGAGATCCTGACTCATCTCCGAAAAGCAAACTTAGAGCCGAACGATGACTATTCAAGGTGCCATAAGCCGCACCTTTATTAAACAGTTTTGTCAAAAAAGTCAACATTCTTGGAACGGAACATGTGTATGGATCTATATTTGCCTCAGTGCAGTACTGCCACCAATACTTGTAGGAGACACCATATTGTTGCAAAGTATTTTTCGACAAAGAAGCCATCATAAGGTCCAATGATTCGATAGGGACACCTCGTTTCAGGAACGCGTCCCTGAGAGTTTGGCTGCACCCAGGATTTATAAAACTAATATCGGATGTAACCATTATTTGTAACAGTGGGAACCACGGCTGGGAAGGCCAGTATGGAAATATTAGAATGCCTTCAGCCTTGTCCAATATAATTTTTTCCAAGACCTTTAATACGAGTGGGAATGGTGGAAAAAGCGTAAAAGTATACGCCCTTCCACGAGATAGTGAAGGCATCCACAGCAACTGCATCTGGATCTGCCTTCCACGACACATATCTTTGGCATTTGGCATTAGTGCGAGAAGCGAATAAATCGATATCTGGCTTACCTAAATCCGTTACTAGTATATTAAATACTTCATCTGTTAATGTCCACTCAATGTCCGTATTAACCTTTCGGGACTCTTCATCAGCTTCTCTATTGTCTTTACTTTTAATATAAGAAGCAGATAACCATATATTTCGCTTCTAGCACCATTGACAAATTTCTCGCGCTAAATCATTTAGATGAGGATACTTTATGCCACCCATGCGATTAACGTAACTCAACGCTGTAGTGTTGTCAATACGTAATAAAATAGAACAGTTTCGGATATTACGTGCAAAGCATTTGAGTCCAAAAAATACTGCAAGCAACTCTAGAAAATTAATATGAAAATTTATTTCACTAGCTTTCCATTTCCCATTTATTCTTTGATTTTTACAAAATGCACCCCAGCCAGACCTGGATGCATCTGTAAAGATCTCTAGTTCAAAACTACTCGATTTTAATGGGGTTGATGTCGATAAAATATTTTTTGACCACCATTCTAGGTCAGGCAATATTATAGATGAAGGACGAAATTTAGCTTCGTATGTTTTATATATTTGTAATGCTAAGTATTTAATTTGTTCGAGACGTTTAGTGTAAACCCAGCCGTATTTAACTGCTGGGCATGCTGCAGTAAGGGTACCAATGAGACAAGCAAGATCTTTTATAGTGCATAATGGTAAGGATTGAAATTTCTTAACTATTTTTAGTATATATAATCTTTTATCCATAGGTAATGATAATGTCATGTCAAGAGTGTTATAAATAAAGCCCAGAAACTTTGTCTGTTGTAAAGGTCGTAACGAACTTTTTTCATAATTTATAACAAATCCTAAGCTTTCAAGTAGTGCCACTGTTTCCGTTACATTATATAGACATTCAGAATGTGTGTGGCCGATGCATAAAAGATCGTCTAGGTATATAACAGATATAAATCTTTTGCCGCCGTTGGCTTTAGGAGCTAAAAATATTTTAGAGATAAATTGATCTGTCTGTGGCTCACACTTGTATATTGCACCTAAGTCTAATAAATTGTTAATTGCCTTAGACATATCACGCATTTCTGCTGTGGTAAAATTATTACTATAGGGTACACTATTTTGGTAAACTTTTTTCGAAAAAGGTATTTTGTAGCCATTTTTTATCCAGGAAAGAACTAATTTATTATTAGTGATTTTCATCCAGTTATCATAAAAATATTGCAGGCGACCCGCATGTACCTGTTTATCTAATGTCGCGTGTAGGCTCGCTGCTGACTGCTTTGGTTCGAGTAGGCACGAGATCGTGTCAGTGTCGTCGTCGATGTGGCTCCGCGTCTGTATGATGTCGTTGTTCGTGGAAAGCCTCCGCGCCCCCCCCTGTTCCCTAATGTGTAACGAAGGGGGCGAATCTCGTTACCCGGAAGGCGAGATCTTGAAGTGGATGGGCCATTTGTATGTGCAGGTGCTGTCTTATGTGTCGGTTTCTTAATTTGTAGACCTTGTCTGGAAATAGCCTTTGAGGCTTTTATGGTCTCCGATAGTTTATCACCAAAGAGCGTGCTGTCTCGTTCATGATCTTTGATTAATGGCGTAAAGGATTTATCGAGGCAAGGTGTTATAAGTTTTGTTCTGAGCTCTGTTTCTATGTAATGTACGTCAGTCAAGATCCTGCAGCTATCCGACAGTACCTCTATTGCTTTTATCTTGTCATCTCCAAGGAGGAGTAATGTAATGGCTTTATTAATTGCTGTTATTCCAAGCCCTAATTGGTCTTGCTTTAACTGAATATTTTTATCGCGATTTTTAGTGATATCAGATACAGCAGCTTTTATTTCGGCGTTTAATGTCGGTGCTTTTAGTAATTGACAATTTTCAGGTACCTGGAATTTTTAAGCAATTTTTCCTTTGGGTCTTTATTTAGTCCCTTCGCTAATATAGGCAACCAGCGTTGTGCCAGAGTGTGGTGAATTTTTTCACCAAACATCGGTTGCTCGTCCGTTGTATCACCCAACGCTAATAAAAGCTCCGGGTCGAGGTCAGGTGTCTCGTTTTGAGCTTCCGGGGTTATATTAACTTCTACCGGAGTATTTTCCAGTTTCTCTTGGGACTCTGTTGCTGAGGTGTATTGAATTACATCATCTTGTGCGGTTCCGTCTAGAACAATTATATGTGAATTTTATTTTATATATCATTGAATATCTGACTATACACACTATATTCTGAATACCGTCGTGTTGACCCGCAGTCAACCTCCCGGTTAATTTTTTGCATCATGTTAAACCTTCGTGATACCCTCATTGTGATATCCTCCAGGTTAACTTAAAGATGCTTATTCTGAATACCGTCATGTTGACCCGCAGTCAACCTCCCGGTTAATTTTATGCATCATGTTAAACCTTCGTGATACCCTCATTGTGATATCCTCCAGGTTAACTTAAAGATGCTTATTCTGAATACCGTCGTGTTGACCCGCAGTCAACCTCCCGGTTAATTTTATGCATCATGTTAAACCTTCGTGATACCCTCATTGTGATATCCTCCAGGTTAACTTAAAGATGCTTATTCTGAATACCGTCGTGTTGACCCGCAGTCAACCTCCCGGTTAATTTTTATGCATCATGTTAAACCTTCGTGATACCCTCATTGTGATATCCTCCAGGTTAACTTAAAGATGCTTATTTTAGTTCACAAAAAATTATACAGAACTTGTCTTAGAACATTTTGACTCGTGTACAAGAATATTTAATAAGAGATCATTATATTTTCTTACCTTCATTTTCCTCACAATCTGACGATTACGAATAAAGAATCACTCTAGTTCGCTTCTTGTTTTGGCTTTCTTTTAATTTCTTAATTTTATTTAAGTAATAGTTAATTTCACTAGAAGCTTTGCGTTTAGGCATGTTCTTAATACTCTGATAATAAATTTGAAAAATAGAATAAACTAAACTATAATACTAGAATTGAAAACATGTGCTCGTTGCCGCGCACAAAAAAATAATGGAGCAAATTATCGGTAGACTAGGAATAGTGTCGTAGGTTGTAGGGTAGTTCTGTTTTCGAATTACCCACTCTGAAATTGTGCGAAGTTGCCAGTACAATAAAAGTACTATATGTGTTAAAAATATATCAAAGAATGAAACGTACGAAATGTAATTACTAATAAGCCCACACAATACTTCTATACTCGTTCTTAGCCAAAAGCTAAAATGGTACACGTTCGTCCTTCAATTTGAATAGAATTCCCGTATTATATTCGCTAACAATAGTGTTTTCCGCATTCTCCAAAAAAACCTCTCGAGTTTTATTATTTAGGTTCCCCTTATCTAAGTATAATTCCATTATTTTTTGTCCGTCTTTCTCATGCAAATTCTCTAACTTCTTTAGGCGGAGATAGCCGGGTTTTTACTCCATTTTGATAACGGTATTCTGTTTTTCAAGCTAACCTTGCAAATTAGATATTACTGGATCAAACACGTTTTCTGCAAAATACAACGAAAGCGAAAATTTAACGAATTTTGTTCGTATGGTATAATAATTTTCCAAGTAATTTGAGTAACACTAAGCTAAAATCCAATCTTCGTACAATTCAAGAAAAGTGTTAAAGTTAAAGAAGGATAAACATTTGAATAAATAAAAATCAATTTTACGGCTTTGCTTCGTAATAAATTGTGTGAGTCATTTCCTTACTAGAACCTTCTGTTTCCATCTTCAACGTATATTATGTATATTAAATTACTATCTAATACCCGCAACAGGAAACTACAGATGGATAATAATTTTTCCGGCAACGAGATATTTTCCTGGAATACGAAATGACGCATATTATGTGTATCACGATCACTTACTTGATAATAAGTACTATCATACTTTTATACAGAGTGTAACAAAAAGGGTATGTTAAGCGAAAAGCTATGTAAATAGCCCACTATAGAGAATCTATCCACAAAATTTTAGATCCGAAATCACATGTTTATTTTTCCCGATAGTATGGAGAATTTTTAAATATCTCAGGAATTTTCACACAAACTTGAAAAATAAAAATGTGATTTCGAGTCTCAAATTTTGGAAATAGGTTCTCTATAGTAGGCTATTTATACCCATTCTGTTACATCCTGTATATAGGTATATTTTTAACATATTTACTCTACTTCCTGCCTTGCTAAAATGAATCTGTCTAATAATTTCTTTATTTCAAAGTAACTTTGCACTGCATTTTGTTAACAGTTCACTCATTAAAATATTAAACCGTTTCTAATATTATAAATGCGAAATCTGTCTGTATGTCTAGCGTTCACGCCAAAACTACTGATGCAATTGAAATGAAATTTGGTAAACAGGTAGTCTAGAGTCTAAGAAAAGAAATAGACTACTTTCTATCCCTGGAATATTTTTATCCCGGAAAAATTTCGACAAGTTGTGTTTTTTTCTGCAAAAACCGCAACGCAGGTGGGGTAGGGTCATTAGTATGAGTAATTACACTATGTTGGTATGTTTCGTAATTATGTCAAACATAGTGATTACCAGTAAAGCTGGTAAGAAATAATGCAGCTGGTGAACCAAGTTGCAATACAAGAAAACCTAAATATGAGTTTGTTGCAACGAGCAAGAATTCGACATAAATTCAAAACGGAGGCGAAATTGAAAAAACTTCTTCAGTTAGCGATGTTTTTCAACAAATATCAAAGGAAATAAAGTTACGGATAAAAGGCATAGAGGAGATGGCCTAACGTCAGGGGCACTCAACGTGACTCAAAACGGTTGCATATTTACAGGGAGTGTTGGGCTTGGGCATTTAAGTGGATGGTTATAGAGAAAGAGGTAGACCTTAAAAGTGTTACATAGAACCATGAACGTATAAAGAATAATAGTTCTTTACAAGTTCATGCATAGAACGTGTGAGAGAGGATCTTGTACGAGTGACTAACGAGATGACTGGTAGTAGGGATGAATGGAAGAAGAGGAAAAATTACAATACATTGTATTTACCTGTCCGCGTATGATGCAAGAGTCGGACATTCTCAACTCAGGACTCAGGCATTCTATAACGTGATAAGCTTACGACTTGTCATTATTAACATCCTCCCCGCTGACGTGGTTGTGGGATCTCACCAATGATTCTGCAGTTCTAGCTACCCCATTTTGGGAATACAATATATCGAGGTTTCTCCTCTATGCTCTTGTTTCAGGGATTAAGCCAATCTGTCTGATATTTACCGTTCTCGTTAAGAAATATTTCTCGTCCTTTAGAGTTCCGCATCTAGGAACGGAACCTTATTAGCTATATTGACGTCGTTGGTGGCGTATTTCACTGTAGGTATTTATTTCTAGCTATAAAAATATATTCAATGAATTTTTTATATCTCTAAAGGTTTAAAATTATTTTTAAAGAACTATTATTTGATCGGAAACAGAATTGAAATGGCCCATTTAAATTTTTAAACTACCTACACATTATGTTTGAGTTTCAAATAATCTCGAAAACACAAGTGTCTAATATGTGGAAAAATTGACCATATGACATAAAATATAACAATCATACATCCATACTACTACAGCCGCTTCTCTTCCCGGGCATACTGTCAGTAAAGGGACAAGAGGGTCATGGTGTTTTGTAGGCGATGGGCTGATCACCTGTCACTACTAACCGAACTTGTACATCTCAACCTCAAAATTGGTCAGAGGTGGCACCATGTAGTCCTATGGGTCCTTGGTGCTCTGCCTACCCCGTAAGGGATAAAGGCGTGGTTATATGTTTGTATGTATACACGCGGCTGCGTTTCCGAAAGTGAGTTACCTACTGTTTGTCTGTATGTCTGTATATCTGTATGTTTGTGCACGCTAATATTAAAAAACGGCTGAACTGATTTTGAGGCAGTTTTCAGGGGTATATTATGACTTGTGACAGGTCCCACTTAACATATAAGCTACTTTTTATTCTGGGATTTTTTTATCCCGGATAATTTCGTCATTTTTTTTGTCTGTAGTCCACGCGGACGGATGTGCGTGCGTCCACTAGTAAATCTATTACATACATGGAAAAGAAGCTATATTAACTTTTATATAAATGAAATTGTATTAGGCGTTACAATTCGGAAATTCAAACATTCACTATGGGTGCGCCCACCACCGGTCAGTGGAGTGGAGGGTGTAGGGCCCGGTAGTGGGCGCACCCATAGTGAATGTTAACTTTTATCTTTGTTTGTTTACCGATCCTGTAAATAATTGTAAAATAATTATTTCGACGTAATAATGTATCCGTATAATAATATATTTTGTGCCCTTTGTTCTTTTATCGGCATTAGAGTTCAGCGAAACGAGATTTTTTAAATGAATTGCGAGTCGTGTAATGATAATAATTTTATCCTCTAATCGTAAATCCGCCATTTTGTTTTTGATATTGAATAAACAATCAAAAATCTCATCTAACCATATAAGAGAAGCGTAACTGTAGGAAGGTTACCATACCGGTCACTGTGTAGGTCATTGGGGATGATCTATGTTCAGCAGTGGACTTCTAATGACAAATGATGATGAACAAGAAGTCGAGATCAGACAACGTCAAAGAGAGGCGAGAATCAGGACCCTAAAGCCGTAGTCAAATGCCCCGTAAACTACGTTGAAAAAATCTCAAATGGAAATTCTACTTTTTTGATCAATTAACTTCGTGCTATATGCGGGCTTTTAAGGTTTTATTTTCAAACCGTTTCTGAGCTATACCGAATTATCACATCTACGACCAGTTGGTGTAGTTGGTAGTGATTCTATCTACCACACTATGTAACTTGCTTTACCCGCAGGTCGTCCTCAACCAACCCTGACTTGGCTGATCAACAACACGCCGATAGAAGACCACACGATCCTGAAGAACGACGGCAAGGTCATCATCAGCCGCATCAGCATCGGCGGAGCTGAGCGAAGCTGGTTAAACACCAGCATCCGATGCCAGGCTACCAATACGCCGATGTTGTCTCCGCATGAGCGCACTGCGAGGGTTGAGATGAATTGTAAGCAATATTACTATATTTTGGCTGCAAATAATACTGGTGCTTCGCTTTCTTCATAGACTACTCAGAACATTTGTTCTGTAATCTATGGCTTTCTTTATTACCCAACTATGCCAGAAGGAGGGATATGTTTTTTAAGTGTAGTATTATATGTATAGTATTTAATGTAAGCTTGTATATAGTTATATAAATATTTCTTTGGCACGCTGTAGAGCCTGAACAGCTTGTCGCATTTAAGTTGAAATATAACTAGATTCATCTTAGTCGTATAGGTGACACTAGGTCAAACTTTTTTACTAAAATGTCCAAACACGAAATATAGTTAGATCAAGTAGGGCTAAATAACATTTGTGCCAGTAGTTATCAGTATTTTTGAATATCAGTGGTCCTCCTCAAGGTATCTGAATTCCCACGTCCATAGGACATAGTTCTGAAACTGTATACAGTAGAATGACCATAACCTCATTTCCACCAGTGCGCCCAACCTCAGTCCTGATCACGAACAAACCGGGGCAGATGTCAGCCGACACCGAGATGACGGTGATCTGCATCTCCCAGGGCAGTAGACCAGCAGCACAGATATCCTGGTTCAGGGAAAACAGGAGATACACTAAGGGACGGGTAAGTGCCTTTTCATCGAGCTGTGTGATAGAAAAATAAATACATACATAAAGAAACTATAGCGGAGCCACCTATCGGACGCCAGAGAGAATAATCCAATACAAATCCTAGAACGCGATATTGTAGTTTCTCACAATGATTGGAATATATACATGGGCCAAACATCGACTAGTGGCCCGGTGGGGCCGGAAGCGCTTCCTTTTTCACCAACCCCACAGAAACGGCTGTAGCCAGAACTGCAGGGTTATAGGGCAGATCCCAGTATTACGTTAAAGATCAGAAGTACCGTAAATAGGGCGTTGCCACCAGTGCCCAGGCACAGGGCGTAGACTTTGGGGGCGCAAGAATGCCCACTTGGCTAGACCAGGCAGGACTAAACTAGACCGCAATTATAGAAGCTCGCATAAGGCGTAGAAAAGGCTATATACGATACTGAAGATCAGTGATAGATTGCTAGCTGAAAAGAACGCTTTGGGTTCCTTAATCGCCTCATACGACATGCACGTGAGGAGATGCAGATTAAGGATATCTAAGCAACAAAATAACAAAGTTACATCATCATCATAACTTAGGCTACACTTTGAAACAACGTATCTGTAGCAAGTAATAAATAGCAATAATCTCGATAAGAAATTCTACTAGCAACCGCCAAGTAACTTGAGATCATGCAGTTCCCTAGACGCTTATATAAAGGAAACTTTCATATTTTCCTCTAGACTGGAAGTTGTGGAAGGTAACGCAATAGATAACTATATTATCTCATCTCATACAAAAATTGAGCACAATTTTTAGCGAAAGAATAGTTCGCAAGCATTTCTTTCATGTCTGAAGAAAAATAAAAGTAAATTAGAGCGAAGGGAATAAAGTACCAGTGCATTTTACCAAATAGTTCATTTGCATGATGGCGCTAGTTACTATATTCATGACTACATTATCTGTGTCAGTGCATACAAGAAATGTTAATTCCGAAATCAGGCATAGGAGTTTTTCTACGAAACGGACTTCAGTAACCAATAAACTACATAATAGTTGTTTGTTTATGTTACTAGCGGACGCATTCTTCGGGCAATCTTTTCTTAGTGCTTCCCGTAGTTTCGACTGTTCCTGTCTGTCAGTCACTCAATCAGTCCATCGTCAGTAACGGAAGAGTTTTATAAATCTTACTTTTTCTTTTCCCTTTCACAAACAGCACAGCGAATTCACAAACGAAACCACAACAATTAGCCGCCTGATTATGGTGCCGCAACCCGAAGATGACGGTGCCGTAATTCGGTGTCGAGCCGACAACCCTGTCCTCAGGGTGGCACTAGAAGACTCCTTCAAGATGAGCGTTATTTGTAAGTTGATTCTATTTTTACCCGATTGCGTGTTTTGCTAAATCTGCATTTTTCTAGTGTATGTTTGTATGTACGTATGTATATTGCTTTGGCATGCCCTAGAGCAGGGATGGCGAACCTTTAGTGACATACGTGCCATTTTTTATGAAAAAAATAATATTATAGCTATGACGTGCCATTTAATAATTAAGGCTTACTGATATTATCGAACAAAAATAAAACTAGATGGTATTAAGTATCGGTAATATTAATATATAAAAAATTGAGCGATTTCTGCTGTTTAAATTGAATGCTAAGTATTCGATTTTTGTAACTAGTAGGTACCTACATTGATTCATCTGTATCATTCTGCGTGCCTGAACTATTTTGTTGCGTGCCTGGGGTGGCACGCGTGTCATTGATTCGCCATCCCTGCCCTAGAGCCTAAGCGGATTGTCACATTTGAGCTTGAGAGATATCACTAGATTTATCTTACCTAGTCAGTGACACAGGGTCAAAATTGGGGCGGTCGAGTTTTTTTTTTCAAATAAATCAGGTTATTGATCTAACATACTTATTATAAAATTATTAATAAAGAAAATGGAAAAAATTCTTCACCCGAGTGGGAATCGAACCCACGGCCACTGCAAACCGTGCCAGCCGCTATAACCACTAAGCCACCGGGTCAATTACTCGGATGACGAATTTTACCGTCTCTTTTCTAAATTACATATTGGCAACGTTATTCTTCATCCCGATAGCTATACATACGTACATATATAAATATAAAATCACCTTAACTGTGCCCCCGGTCAAACGAGAATCCCAACTCCCCGTTGTAATAATAATGCAGGTATTTGTATGTGAGTAGATGAATTAAAGTCAGTCGCAAGCTACAAGTGTTTACTTCAAGGTGACAGCGGTGGGATACGAACCCAAGGACTGGTGCCTAAAACTATTTAAAATAAAATTACGGGAGCATCCGTTGAATTTTCCCCGGGCCTCCGATAGTTACGCCACTGTTCTGTAACGTCCTTTAGATTTGCACGGGCCCCGAACGGTATACTTAATTATGTAGCCGCTTACCCTCTATTATTAATTCTCTTAGCACAGAAATGAAACTGACCTATCATTCCAGACAAGCCAGTTCTGACGATGTCCTTGGGCAGTACTCTAAACCCAAACGACATCAAAGAAGGGGACGACGTGTACTTCGAATGCAACATCAAAGCCAATCCAAAGGAACACAGGATTTCCTGGTACCATAATGTAAGTCGTGTTACTTATCGATAGTCCACTATAGACTATCGATAGGCTATTTTATTTTATTTTTATTTATCTCGGAAAACAAACAGTGTACAAACTAAAAAAGTAACTATTAAAATAACACAAAACCATTTAAATGTTTCCACATATATGCATCTAGGTAATTAGAAATAGAAGGTACTAATAGAAGGTACTATCGGTACTAAAAGCAAAATGAATAGAGTCGATAGTATTGCCGCGTATCAACAATATCGATTCTGTCGATAGTATCGATAGGGAAATTTGAGCAGTAATATTGATAACGCAAATACTATCGATATAGTATCGGACCTTAAACTATAGATGGTATCGATAGTATTGGCGTTATCAATTAGTAGGTATTGCTCAAATTTCCCTATGGATACTATCGACAGTATCAATACTATTGACACGCGGCGATAGGTACTATCGTTACTATTCATTTTGCTTTTAGTATCGATAGTCTATCGACAGTGGACTATCGATAAGCAACGCTAAACGCAAGTGAGTCGTCCAGCTATATAGCTATATTAAGTTACTGCTATTAATTTGGTAGTGGGTAGGTATAATTAGTACACGCTTCTTTGTTTGTTGACTTTTACCTAAGGTTCTTTGTATTAGTGGACGTAATGAAATTGTATACGTCGCCCATATTATTTTAACATTCTATTTTTTGGTAGTATATTTCTAGATATCATTAAGTATATTTTTATATTTTATTTATATTTTTTTTATATTTATATTCAAATGTATAAGGCATTACTACTCGTATGCACTTACGATGTGCTGGTTACGTGTCTTTCAAAAGCAAAGCAACGGCAACGCGACAGCGAAAATGTTTCAGATTTCTGTTACGTATGCGAATTTTATAAGCGATCAGTAAATATGTAAGTTGATTAGTACGTATTTTGCAAAAGCAAAGCAATGGCAATGCGACAGAGAAAATTGTACAATTTTCGCGTTGACAATGTTAATTCCTTTGAGATTGCAGTTACGTTATACGAATACTTAATAGAAACAATCAGCTAATATTGCACGTAAAATGTTTGCTATCGCATTGCTTTTGCTAGTTAGGTAATACGGGGCCGATTTGATTTCTTATTGCGACTGTTATTGTCTGTGATCGCAAATATAAGTTGTCAGATTCGAGGGTCAGTAGTCGTAGAGCCACGCGCGTCAGCGGCGACATCAGTTCTCGAAAATAAATAGATGCTAGTCATTGAATTAATATTCTATTCCTGATTCCATCCAATTCTACTCGCATCTGGTTCTAAAAAACAAAGGCAACGAACGAAAATAAAAATATAAAGTAAAGAATATAAATGAATTTGGAAAACATTGGCCAATTCTAAATCTTAAGGCCAAAACTATTATATTCTAATCGGTTTATTCCCAGTCGTCCCCACTGGGTACGAGTGGGAAAAAAAGTTTCGTTCGTGTGACAATTGGAACTTTTTATTCCCACTCGTTCTTTTTTTACGTTTGCCTACCACTGGGGGCGAACGAAACTTTTTTCCCGTTCGTATCCAGTGTGGACGACTGGGAATACACCTTCTAATTTTATAATCACGTCACTGGTTCTAATGTTAAAATTGTTTTACGAAAAATCAACATGGACGACCGGCGGATATTCGAATGTCACGACAAGCTATTGTGAGATTTAAAGCACGTAGCGTAGTCTCACTCGAGCACCCTCAAGGGGAAAATACCACTAAGAATACGAGCGATGTCTTGTATTATTATTTCTATTTACAGTACAAATGACGTACGAGTAGGTACTTAAGTATGTGTAACTCGTGTAACTTTTGATAGGTTTCTTTTTTTTTAATGTTCCTTATGCGAGTATCACTAGTAATTTACGTAATTTGAGTGATATAATAGTCACCTAGGCTACCTAACCTTACTACCTTACCGCGTTATTATGACAGGCCAATTTTTAAATTTTTAATCAACTATACTTCTTGTATTAGTTTTTTCTTTATTTAAGCAAGAATAATGTTGACTTATAGATAAATTACATAACATGTACCAACTTTGCAATAGAGAATATGCGTCTGAGACGAAAACAGATTTTTTATATTTTATTCGAAAGATATTACAAATACAAACCGAATAGGGCAAAAATAACATCAATCGGTTAGTAAATACCAAAGCTACAGGAGTTTAAAAGTTTGAAAAATTTAACGAAAAAAATTTACAACATAAAAGAAGTCAAAACATACAATTTTACCCATATTTTGAATTATCTCATTGATTTAATAAATACTTTATATATATCTGCACCTATTAATAAACAATTTTTATTAACAACAATACACAAAATATATATATATATATAATATATATAATATCTTGACTAAGATAAATTTATAAAAACACTTCTCCATTAATATAATCCGTTAGTATATGGTTGATCGTTTCATCTTTAAACATTGTGCTGAGGGATTCAGCTTTGTTTGCCGAGATTTGGCTAGTGTATAGCTATCGGGATGAAAAATAACGTTGCCAATATGTAATTTAGAAAAGAGATGGTAAAATTCGTCATCCGAGTAATTGACCCGGTGGCTCAGTGGTGAGAGCGCTGACACGCGGAATGCAGAGGTCGTGGGTTCGATTCCCACCCGGGTGAGGAATTTTTTCCATTTCTTTATTAATAATTTTATAATATATAATATCTTGACTAAGATAAATTTATAAAAACACTTCTTTTTTGAATTGCTGTAAATCCAAAACGGTTAAAGTTAGATATGCCATTCCAAGGTTTTTTTACTTCACCGTTTTATCTGATACTTTTTTCATCGACGGCGTACTCGTATATACTCGTAGTTGTATGAGCGACTTCACACAGGATTTATTTTGTATACAATACATATCTATGTGAAAACGTACCTGATAAACCGAACCAGTAAACAGGCAGGGGAATTACAGGGAAATTCACGAGAGGGCGAGAGTACGTCACACACTCACAATTTTCGCGATCGGATTGCTTTGGCTTTGCTTGTGCAAGTTACGTAATCAACCTACGGAATCCATAATATGTGCACGGGCACTAGAATTTTTTTGTCAGAAAAGCCACTAGTCTCATGTTATGTCTGCTAACTAACCAGTTAAATAAAATTCGTCGCCCCTCAGGACCACATAGTGAGTCAAAACATGTCCTCCGGCGTGTTCATCAGCACCAAGTCGCTGGTGCTGCAGCGGGTGACGCGGAGGGATGGCGGCCTGTACACTTGCAGGGCAGCTAATCAGATGGGAGAGTCCAGCAGTCAAGCGGTGTACTTGAGGGTCCAATGTGAGTTCAGTCCTCATAGCGTATTTAGGTCAAGACACCATGATCCCCATTGGGTTTCTTTTGTGGGTCTTCCATAGAGGAATAAGATGTAGACATAGAGTGCTAATGTCAGTTTCGATGCACTATTAGACTTTTCCTTGCCTCACAATTCCAGTCCTTGATAATTAGATTGCATTACTATATGTTACAATACATTAGTAATGTAGTACATTACACTAATAGAATCTAAGTGTCAATGACTGGAATTGTGAGGCACCGAAAAGACTAAAGGTACATTGAAACAGTATGACATTAGCACTCTATGACATCTTATTCCTCTATGGGTCTTCTTAATCAAGAATCTCCAAGTGAGTTTTTGTTGGAACCTGCGCTTGGTACAGACAAATGCAGAAACCTGTTGGTGCATGATGCCTACTGCATCTAGGATAAACGCACAGATCATGTAAGCTTAACCATTTTTCATTCTCATAATTCTCTTCTTCTATTTGATTAAGTTTCAAGGAGTGATCATCACCTACTGAACGTCGATTCCAAAACACCTTATACATCTCAGATACACCAGTCTGCGCCCAGCCCTCACCCCTAGTCCTGGGCGCCCGTCTGCATGAGGCTCTCAGAGTCCGCTGCACCGTCAGCGCTGACCCGGCCGACCTGGCCTTCTACTGGCAGTTCAACAACAGTGGGGAGAGCTTCCAAGTGTCCCCGGCTAGATATGGTGAGCAATGAACATCCTGAGGATTCAAATGGATCAGGAGTAGATATATTATGATTTTAGACTCGCCTAGGCTTATAATCTATAGTAAAATCCATAGGCCGCGTGGTGCCGGCAGAGTAGAATTCGTACCACCCCATGTCTGCCCGTGGGTATCGTACGAGGCGATAAAGGGTTTCCGGGAGGAGCAGCAGCAGCGCCTCCCGTGTTGACAACATAGTCCAAAATACAAACTGCGGTCACCAACCCGCCTGCCCAGCGTGGTGACTATGGGCAAATACCCCCCATGGCAGTCTTGTGGCGTGCCCTGGGGGAGTCCAGCAGTGGACTGCAATAGGCTGATGATGATGATGATGATGATGATGATGATGATGAATTATTATGGTTTGTGGTTTAGTAGATAACATGTGAATCGTCATCGTCATCAGCCTACTATTGTTGTCCACTGCTGGACGTAGGCCTCCCCTAGGGCACGCCACAAGGTTTGTGGACTGTCACGAGGGGTTTTTACCCATAGTCACCACGCTGGGCAGGCGGGTTGATGACCGCATGTAAATACAATCCCTTATTTGTGGAATATACATTACTAAGCTTCAATGCGTTAATCTGTGCAGTGATATTAATTAGTCCATTGTTCCTTAAACTTTCGTGGTAAAACTAGTTAAACTTTCTGTGTATTATACGTGACAATATGTGTCTCGGAATGCTCTTGCTCATCTTGTATCATGGTTCGTTGCCTCAACTTGCCTCAAACGAGTCCCTTATTCCCAGTGTCCACGGGTGGGACAGCCAGCGAGCTGCGTTACCGAGCCGCCACGGAACGCGACTACGGAGCCCTACTGTGCAGGGCCACCAACTCCGTGGGCCGACAGAAGAAGCCGTGCGTCTTCCAGATTGTACCAGCTGGTAAGATCCTTGGTTAGATGGCTAGATATAATATACAATGGCTTCATTTATAGAGGCTAAGTGCGAAAAATTACCGGTAGAACTAAAACTAACTAGATGGCTAGGTTGGAGTTAATTGTTTCACGCAGGCGACGAAAGGGTTACAGGTAGTACTTTATGGTTCTCATAAAAATAAGCTGTCCAGCACCGGTAGCATGGCAAAAACGCGACGCGGGTTTTTTTTTTATCAACCGCGCGCGTCTTTCCAGTCACCAAATGTGAGCATAGCAATGACAGAGATTCGGAACCGTCGCGCGACGCGTCTTTTTGGCAACTCGTGGAAGAGTTGCTACCATTTCGAAAGTAAAATGAACTTTATTACGTTCAACACTGAATCGGTAATTGAATTGATATACAGTCACACGAAACGTCAAAATAAGCGATTTAAGACCCCGCGTGAAAATAAACGTCATGCTCGAAAGCGCGGGTTATATAACGCGCACCGGCGCGACGCGGTTTTCGATGTCAGCGTGAAGTGTGAAACGTAATTTTGTCGCCAATTTTGACATTTAGGCGCGACATACGCGAGTCGCGGACGGCAGGCAGACTGGTGCTGTAGTGTGTAAGTAATTTAGCATAGTAAGCATTTTACGTAATTAGCGTATTTAATATAGTGTTATACATATAAGTGATTCATTCACTGTAGAGATGCAATACAGTGACTAAGTTGATGTGATTGAGTATTATTTATGAACCTCTCGGACACCCCACATCGGATGGCGACCTTGCCACACGCAACCTCTTCGTGTTGGTAAGCTAGAAAAATCGAACCTAGTTATCCAGGCCATGGGTGGATCTACAAGTAAGGAGGAAGTTGTCGTGGCTCAGACAGCGTCTGGAGGCAATAACCAGGCACAACTGGAGCAGCTGCATCACCATATCGCGAGCAACAATATTATATTGAGCATAATTGCAGCATTGTTTGTTACCATACTTATTGTTGGAGGCTTCTACCTGTACCGGAAATGTCATCGTAGCTGGATGCGCGAGGAACTGAGGAAGCAGACCATTCGTCGTGTGGTTAATGGTACCGCAAACCCAGCATTTAACGCAGCCTAAAACGTAAGTGTGCTATGTTGTGCTATTAAATTGTGAAGTGCGCGAAAGTTCTAAATATAAAAGTGTCACGTCGAGGAAAAATGAACGATAAACATTTTACAACAGATTTTTTAAAATGCAGTAGTCATAATAAGAATTTAATTAGATTTAAGATTGATTAGGGCCCGGTCCGATATTTTAATGGGTGTTTTTTTATATAGATGGAGGATAATTTATTAGTAATTTATAGCAAATTAAACGATATTAAGGAAAATATTCGTAAATTAGGGGAAAGTAGACGTACGGGATCTAACTATGATAATAAACTAAGTAATGCCAAAATATTATATGATGAATTCGAACAGTTTTTACAATCGTTTCCCACGAACATAAGTAAAGATATTTTATATCTTTGCATTAATATAAGGAAAACCTATTCTAGTATCTTAAGTTATTCCACACCTACAACATAAAAAATGTCGGACACGGAGAAATTTTGTTTAAAAACTGCGGTTAGCCTTCTACCTAAGATGAATGGTGCCACATCGGAGTGCAGTTTTGTTTTCACTTATCGGGATGTAAGTGATAGCGAGTTACACGAGTCCCAATGGCATGGAAAGATGTTGCAAACACCTTCTAACTCATAATGGTACATGCTTGTTCAGGATTTCAGTATTTCCCTGGCTGTCACTTACAAACTGTATGTATATTATTATTATATAGGTAGATATCTTAAATTTTAGTTAAGTTTCAGTGCTTTCATGAACTTCATATCAGCTGAAGTATACCTATCAATAAAATATTACTATTAGTAACGACGACAACAGATAAGCATAAAATAAAAACGAACAAAGAATGATTAAATTTAAAATAGTGCAGGAGCAGCACGTACAGTCGACGACATAAAAACTGTTTTTAATCGACTTTATAGCTCAGGAGCTGGATAAGGTCTTTACTCATCAAAACATAGCTTAGCTTTATTGTTTATGGTGTTATTAAAATTAATATGACATGATATAAATACTTTATTATTATCAGATAGGGGTCAACCGTTTTATTAATATTTTGAAAGACTGATTTTGGTAGAAAAATGTAGATTGTAGGTAAATAATCTAAACAATCAAAAGTTATCTTCCCGGGGCATACTGTACAAGTCAGAAGAGGGGCCAGAGGGTCTTGGTGTTTTGTAGGCGATGGGCTGACCACCTGTTACTACTAACCGAACTTGTACATCTCAACTACACCCTCAAAATTGGTAAGAAGTGGCACCATGTGGTTTTATCGGCCCTTGGTGCTCTGCCTACCCCGTAAGGGATAAAGGCGTGATTGAATGTATGTTTGTATGTAATTAAAAGTTATTCATGTCGGGTTCATCTACATAACTGCTTGCTGTTGCCCGCGACCTTGTCTGCGTGGACATAATGAAGGCTATGTCCTTTTCCGTACCCCCAACTATATTAGGTACCTATGTACTTATACAAAATTTCAACAAGATTGATTGTGTCAATAAAACTTGAAAGGGTAACATACAAACAAATATACTTATTTTCGCATTTATAATATTAGGTGGGATTCCATTCGTCGTTTTCAATTAATCTATATATCTATATGCATATTATAATAATGTAACTGATCGCTGTCTGTACATGGAAGATATATGAGAAAAAATATTATAGGAGACCTTTATCAACGCAATAGTACCCAAAATAATGTTTTTTTGTCTGGTTGTCTGTTTGTCGGTTTGTCTGTTTGTCTGTGCGTTTGTGCACGCTAATCTCAGAAACGGCTGGACCGATTTCGATGCAGTTTTCAAGTATATATTGTGACAGGTCCCACTTAACATATAGGCTTTTTATCCCGGGAAAATGTTTTTATACCGGATAATTTCGACATTTTGTTTTTTCTGTAGTCCACGCGGACGGACTCGCGGGCGTCCACTAGTTGTTAAATAAATATTTCACCATAATTAATGTAAACGTGCGTTAGAAGATATTCCTTATCCTAAAAATTTAAACAAAAGTATTTATACAGAACTTTTTTAAACTCAAATTTATATCCGGATAAACTTCTAAAATTCCGCTTGCGTGGCTAAAACTATTTTATAGTAAATATTATTTAAAATCCCATGTGAAAACCGTAAATCCGGTTTTTATCGTACATACTGATGCATGAGCGATATAACGCGATTTTATGGACTACAAGTTTATTCTTTTATCGCTTTCTTTGAAAACATACGAAATGTGTTAAACTGTAAACGAAAGATGTTAGGGTGAAACTATAAGTTTACCAAAACTGAACTGCCGAGATTCGAAAACTGAATTATGTATCAAGGATCTGAGACTATAATATCGTGTTAGAATCGGTAAAAGTTCGTCATCTACAGGTTGTAAAGAAAGGAGTATGTCATGCGAAATGATATGAAAATAGCCCGCTCTGAAGAAGCTATCCACGGAATTTTTAAATCATAAACATGTGTCATTTCAACTTACACCCTGTATAGGTGCATATAAAGTGCTTTATCTAGATTGGGTTAGGTACTGACGGATCAATGAATGCACAGTCTAGTCCGCTGATCTTAGAGACCTGGGAACATAGCATAACAATAATTTTAACTCTTGTCAAAGAAATCAACGTTACCCACAACGAACTCTCTATCGAGCGCCCTTAAGGGAAACTCACTACTAAAAATACGAACGAGCGTAGAAGTAGGTATACCTAGCCATGAAAAATAATATGAGTAAACACTAAAAACAGTTTGTAATTAAATACGTTAGGATTTATTCGCACATTTACATAATTGTTAAATACCATTAAAATGCTGGTTTATATTACAATTTTAATTAATTTTCTTTTAATACAAGAACGTGTTAAAAACGGTTCAACAGTCTTGAACAACAGTAATGTTTCTTTATATTATTTTCTTTTATTGGATTCCATTTTATATTTAGAAAGGAAAATATAAAGGAGCGTAGCTATGTGGATGGTTTTGTTTTAATTTATTGGGCTTTCAAAGAGATTTATTATGCCTTTAGATTTATATTTCTTACTAGTGAACGCCCGCGACTCCGTCCGCGTGGACTACAGAAAAAACAAAATGTCGAAATTATCCGGGATAAAAACATTTTCCCGGGATAAAAAGTAGCCTATATGTTAAGTGGGACCTGTCATAATATATTCCTGAAAACTGCATCGGTTCAGCCGTTTCTGAGATTAGCGTGCACAAACGAACAGACAAACAGACAAAAAATCCAAAAATCATTCTTTTGTGTACTATTGCGTTGATAAAGGTCTCCTATAACATTTTTTCTCATATATCTTCCATGTACAGACAGCGATCCGTTACATTTTTATTGTATGTATGTATAGATCTAGCCTAGACCGTTCTAGTATTTTAATAACGATTGTAACTTTAGATATTACCTTCACCTTCGCCTGCAACTCCATCCGTGTAATTTATGTAGGTACCTATCTATATTATGTGTATTTATTCTCATGCCGATACCGGTATCTACGGACTACCTTAGCTACGGACTACTAAAGTTTGATCAAAATCCATTCTATAGCTTTTCCGAGCGAGCTACAAATATCGAATCATCTTTCAAATTGTCACATCTATACTATATCTATACTTAATATTATAAAGCTGAAGAGTTTGTTTGTTTGTTTGAACGCGCTAATCTCAGGAACTACTGGTCTGATTTGAAAAATTCTTTCAGTGTTAGATAGCCCATTTACCAAGGAAGGCTACAGTCTATACAACAACCTGCCCGGCTTCGCACGGGTACAACGCCCCCTCACGCGGACGAAGTCGTGGGCGGCTGCTAGTTTACTATAATATTACATCGAGCGGTGAGAATATATTTTGGCAACTTACACGGTTGACGAAGTAACGAACGTTAACTACTTTCTAAGAAGTTATATTACGTTGAATGAAAGTCGCTGGATGGAAACCATAGAAACATTGAACTACCGCAAAATTCAAAAGTATTATACGTACCTAATTACGAACGTATTTCTTCTTGCTTAGGCGCAAGCGAGAGTGAAAATCAATGGAAAATCTAACAGTACGTTTCATAAAATGCTTCATAAAATTCCAAATTCACCCAGTGACGAATAATAATAATAAACTAAACTTTAGTAATTAAGGAATCGGCGTAACCGAGGCTAGTAACGTATAAGAAATACGAGCGAACTTACATGTCTATAGCATAAACGAAGGGCAAAAAGGAGGTGGCCAACCAACGATTAAAATATTAGTTAAGTAATGTACCCAATGAGTAAATTATTATTAGGCAAGTGTAAGCTATGTTAGCTTATAATGCCGGCAACGAATCCATTGGAAAATATTCGTATTGTATCCACAAAGTAGACAAAAACGATGTCTATACAAATGCCTTGTGAAATAAATAAATTTTCACACACTTCATAACACCTAGTCTCGCGGTAAAATCGGTAAAAGGTATATACTAAGGTAAAAATTATATAAAATATTCATGACTTAAAAACAAATATATTCATCACATCAATATTTACACCTACGGGGACACGAACCTAGGACTTATGGCACGGCAGGCGAGGTCATTAGCAATTAGACTGCGTTTCAGCAAATAGTTGCTCTGAATGATGGCGCTAGTTACTATGTCAATGACTATACATATTATCTATGTAACTGCATACAATAGGTTCCGAAATCAAGCATAGAAGTTATTCTTAAAACGAACTCTACGCAAATCAGTTGTCCTATATCGCATCTCTGCTATGTTCTTCCTCCATGGACTTACATGGCAGGCTTAACGAGAAAACTTCCGGCAAACTCCACGTCCTTACACATTTGGTTTTTAAACTTTACCGGCTACGTTTTTTAACCCGTTTTTGCATTATTTTTAAGCTAAATCACAGATCTTTTTGAAATTATTCCGGCAATTTACGCTTTAAAGTTATTATATTAGGCTCGAACTCTTTTAAGCGTAAGGTCTGTTGTTGCAGGTTGTAAACATATATACATACATAGTCACGTCCATTTACCTACACCTAATAGAACTGTGTAAATTGCACACCCACTTTTCACCACCTATTAAGTCCCACGTGATGAGGGGTGAGCCTACCGCCGACTTTTTAGGCACAAATACAACAATCTAGCTACCGGTAACAAATCCAATGGGAAACGTTTACGAGTCATTCTAAAAAGGTATTAGAAACGTTAATTCCTTGATCACACGTACCGAGTAAACGGGCGAGACAGTGAACTCGGCCGAGTGCTCGGTTCGTCTGAATGCTTTGGCGAGTGCTCGGCCGGCCAGAGTGGCAAGACAGTAATTTGGACCCTGTTCTATTTACTAGACTGAGTGAGCTACTCGCCCACGTCACTGTCTCGGCCGATAATCACTTTACTGTCTCGCCCGTTTACTCGGTACGTGTGAGCAAGGCATCAGCGCCAGAGCCTCGTCCGTTCAATAGCAGGGTGCACCACTGGCAGCTGAGGTTAACTTTGGGTCCTAAGGTATTAGTAAGTTTATTGTTGACTACGATATAAATACATAGATAAATTATACAACCTATCAGTAAATTATATAACTGAAAATTTCAGTATACGCTGTCATATATACCCTGTACAAGATCTTGGGGTAAAGAGCTATTTGCGAGGAACTTTTTATTGGTTTACTTTGTTGTTTGCGGATTCGTGTGGGCACTGTATTGCCTGTAAAGGTGAAAGGTAGGTCATTCTTTAACACACTTTCCAACCTTAATAAATGAACGACACGTGTATGCCCTGGAGATTTCTTTTTCGGACATTTTTATTTCTTGTGAACTATAATCTTGCGGTCTTCAAGGTCTGCAACGGTGCTTACCATCAGGCGCGTTGTGGCCGAGCGTAAGCCTGTTAATTTATTTTTAAAAAAAACACCTAAGTTCCAAGGAACTCGGGCATTCTCTCAAGCGACAAGCTAGCAACTTGTCACTGATCGTTTACATCTGTCCCCGCTGTGGTAAACGTGGCTGCGGGATCTCCTTATGATCCTGCAGTTCTATGGTTCTAGCTTAGCTGTGCATTGGTTGATACTCGTAGGTACGTCAGTCGTCTTTGCGTTTTATTAATTAATATTTTATAAAATTATTAATAAAGAAATTGTAAAAATTCTTCACCCGCGTGGGAATCGAACCCACGACCACTGCAAACCGTGCCAGCCGCTCTAACCACTAAGCTACCGGGTCAATTACTCGGATGACGAATTTTACCATCTCTTTTCTAAATTACATATTGGCAACGTTATTTTTCATCCCGATAGCTATACACTAGCCAAATCTCGGCAAACAAAGCTGAATCCCTCAGCACAATGTTTAAAGATGAAACGATGATTAATATTTTGTATTCAATTATTTTTTTCTCAGTATGACTGTTTATTGTTAATTTAATTATTATTGTTTTTTAGGTTTATAAGTTTATGTAAGTATTAGATTATAAGCTTATGTAAGATTTAGGATTGGTTAATGTATCAGAATTGTTTTGCAGTGGATTCTGCTAGGATTAAATTTTAGTCCAACACCCTGTTACATTATTTTATTTTTATTCATTAAAAAAATGTAATCTGTGCCAAATATATATTTTTTTAAATTAACTGGGTATTAAAACACTAAGGGCCTTACTAATAAAAAGCTTTATACTAGGTATAAGCTATACTCAGTTTAATTTGACAGATATTCCATGTATTTTGCTGTCAAAAGTCATGTATAACGAGGATATAATTTTTTTTAGCGGTTTATTAGTAGCACGGTAATTTTCTTTCCCTAGCTCGACCATCACCACCCAGAAACTGCACGGCTGCCCGTGTCCTAAAGAACAACGAGGCATACCTCTCCGTGCGGTGTATAGCCGGCTACGACGGCGGGCTGACGCAACACTTCACCTTGGATGCCGTGGGGGACACGCCTAGGGTGCTGGCCAATAGCACTGCTGGTTTCCTTGGTGAGAATCTTTATTGTTTCTTCATTAGTGTCTATCACAGTCTTCTTGGTCAAAAGTCAACTTTAATTGGTATTTACAGACCTCTTCTGTTATATACTTAAGCCCAAGTGCGCACTGGCGGCCAAGCTGCAGCGGTCAGGCCGCGACGGCCACCGATTTCACCGAAATTTATGCGATGTCAGTGCCCGCACTTGACCTCTTGACATGTCGTTGATCTCAGTGGCCGCCGCGGCCTGGCCGATGCTGCTTGGCCGCCAGCGCGCGCTTGGGGTAAATATCTATAATATAATACATAAATCATATAGGTACATTTCTTTCTCTCTTTTTTAGACGTAATAGTCTGGCTGAACATATCATGGTCAGCGCTTGAATCGCTGAGCGATCGCGAGTCTCTGGTGGTTACTGCTCGAAACAGCAAGGGCAGCGCTGAGCCGTTGCCGCTTGCAGCTCTCGTGTTGAGAGATGCAGCGAAGAGTGCTGGTAAGTTATATTATCCTGGTTTCTAGGGCCATTGGAAAGATCTGGGTTCGAATTCCGGTTTGTGCAAACATTGACATGATGAATATCGATGTTTCTTTCCTAGTCATGGTTGTTGTGAAGTATGTGCATATTTATTATTATTTATTTATTGTTTCTATTGACGTATAAATCTAGAATTGTTCTTTCCAATGCTAGTCTATATGTTTAATTTTCTTATGTGTCTAACGTAGTAATAAGGTATTGTTATATCTAATACAGAGAGCAGTATTCGCGCAGTAAGCAAGTTCCCAGCGGCAGCCGCGCTCTCTGCGCTCGCTGCTGTGTTCATAGCTGCTGTTGCAGTCGTTGTACTCGCTTTACGAAGGTACGTAACTTTCCTAACACTGTATTACTATCCAAGCGCTTGTGGTCGAATCATTTCTCGAAAATTTTAATAAAACTCATGACTCGAGCTTCGAATTTCACCATAATATCAATATTTTTGGTCGCGTGGTGCCGGCAGAGTAGAATTCGTACCACCCCATGTCTGACCGTGGGTATCGTACGAGGCGATTAAGGGTTTCCGAGAGGTGGGCAGCAGCGCCTCCCGAGTTGACAACATAGTCTAAAATACAAACTGCGGTAATTAACCCGCCTGCCCATCGTGGTGACTATGGACAAATACCCCCCATGGCAGTCTTGTGGCGTGCCCTGGGGGTCTACGTCCAGCAGTGGACAACAATAGGCTGGTGATGATGAGGATCAACATTTTTAGCAATGGATTAGCTAATAATTGTACTTATTACTAGGAATAAAATGTAAGTATGTTACAGACAAACCTACCTTAATATTTTTCTTAGCCCACGAAACGACTAGGTAGCCAGCGCTGCTTGCAAGGTAGGCACGCCTATCTTGTCTTAGCAGCATCCAGCTGAAAAGGGACCCGTTTGACGGTTGCACGTACACGGGACTGACGGGCTCCAAATAGGGCACACAGTTCTACTTACTGTTCTTCGTTTCATGTTACTTCTACCTGTCTACTTAGGTACTTCTTTTGATCTGTATTTCTACCCTATTTCTATTGTCCTTTTCTATGTTACTTCTGTCCGTGTATGTGTAATTTTCAAATAAAAATCTATTCTATTCTATTCTAGCTATTTACCTATATCTCTTCATTCAAGTAATATTGACATCCTGACCCCGATATGCCAAACGTAACAGTGGAATCTCCTACCTATACTATAATATTGCAGTTCTGACTACCTTATTTCGGAACCACAAATTATGTATGTAAGTAACATTGCTGTACACTTTTGTCCAGGCGCTCAAACACGACAACAAGCAGTAAGCGACCTTCGCAGAGCGTGGTGCAGATAGACTCTCAAGGAAGACGCTACCTTATAGCGTACCCTGCGGAGAAGCATGATGCCAAACCTGATATACTGAATCCTAAGCCAGGTTAGTATCCAAAATTCCAAAGTAAAATTCCAAAATTTTCCGTCATTTTTTTCATATTTTTCTGGAAACTATTGTTTAAAATAAATAAAAATTAAAAAATTACCAAAACACGATTTTAAAAAAAAAAGTTGCCCTCAAAAAAATTTAAATAACTGATCTACCCAAATGGAGAGTCACAACTGTCACAAGTGATCCAATAAACAGCAATGTGTCACACAATAACCAATAAGCCCATTTAATTAGTCTCAGGATCGCCAGATACAATTGGCGCGGAGAGCAAAGATTACTGATAATCAAAAATACTTACATTTCCTGCGAGTTATAACACTGTCGTATATCTCAACACAATGGTACTTGTTCAGCATTTTAGTATTTTCCTGGCTGTCACCCACACCCTGTATATGGCTCATTCAGAGTAACATTAACACACATCTACGAAACTACACATCTCAACTTGCTTACAATAATATAATTACTTGTTTGTTAAGAAAACTGACTAATAAAGCATACCTAGCTGTATTAAATCCTATCTCTTCTACCTTCTCCATTTTTTAAGTTAATTTAATACATTCACTCGTCCTTGACATAATTTACGATTAATGAACAAAATAGTACATAGCTACATCCACTAAAAACCTTTCATTTCGGAATGCAAATTATGAGCCATGAAACACAACGCATTAATCATGAAGTAGAAGCAAGGAGGAGATCTAAAGACAATATAAACAGACACCCTTATTTACTAACTCCTCAGAATAGACAGAAGCTTCACATGATAGGCAGTGAGTACGAGTAAACGATACTGCGCGCTACCTTTTACAAAGCAAGATAAAATATTATGTTGTTACAAAAAAAAATGCCTTTAAAGGCAAACATTTTTTTATTATAACAACATAATAACTTATACATAGGTAGATATACAAATATACAGGGTGTTTGTGACAGCCAGGCAAATATTGATATGGTGACTTCAGACCATGATTCTGAGATGAAAACCAGTGAACATTTTTGCAGGAAAATTCTAAAATTTTCCGACTTTTTTTATTTTTTCAGGAAAAAATTAGTGTGGTTAGTTTAATTAGGCCTTCAATAATGACCTAAAAATAAAATTTTAACGTTTGGATGTCTTTAAAAAAAAAAGTTGCTTTCAAAAAAGTTCAATTAACTGGTCAACCCCAAAGGAGAGTCACAAGTGATCCAAAAAACAGCAATGTATCACAAAATACCCAATAAGCCTATTTAACTAGTCACAGGATCGCCCGATACAATTGGCGCGGAAAATAAACATTGCGTATAATCAAATCAAAAATTCATTTCCTGCGAGTAATAACACTGTCGTATAACTCAAAACTATGGTACTTGTTCAGCATCTCAGTATTTGCCTGACTGTCACAAACACCCTGTATAATAAGCAAAATCTCGCAAAAAATTAATCATCACTAAACAAAAGATCGTTGCAAGAATTCGCTGTAACGCTAGTCTCTCGTTCGTGGCGCAACAAATATTATCATCTTGAATTAATTAAAGCTTCATTTGAGACAGAAACAGCAAAAAATAAAATAAAACTTTTACAGTGGGCAGTATTCTGTCACAATTTTCTGTTATATAATTACATTATTATCTAATCACAACTCCTTCACACATCTGCTACACGTCATCAACAATGTGCTTAGAACCGCAAAAAGCAATTTTCGTATCCACCTGTCGGTAAAGGCATGTCTCGTATGAATGGATTAGCTAGTGATGGCGGAATAGGCTCTGATTACTTTTCATTATTGATTTCTAATAACTACAGTTTGTATATTGTGTAGTATAAGTAAGCGGTGATAGCCCAGTGGTTAAGACGTGCAGCTTCCAAGCGGGAGGCGTAAGTTCGATCCCAGTCACGGGCCTGTACCAATTAATTTATTTCATGTACACATTTTAATGTTGCAAAATTGTCACTTAGCTCGTGCCTCGGAAAGAACGTAAAACGATGGTCCTATGCCTGATCTCTCACCGGTCGTGTCGCCTTTCCGTCCCATCGGACTATGAGAGTGAGGGAATAAAGAGTGCATCTGTGTTTGCGCACACGCTTGTGCACTATAATATCTCCTGCGTACCTGGCCAATCTCCGTAGAGATTGGTCGCCTTGGCCGAAATACGGCCGGAGATCATCATCATCAGTATAATTTCCTGTGATGATGCGGGGCTTCACTAGAATCCAATGTATCTCCTTCATTGCATACTTTGAGAGTCCACTAAGGAACTCAGGGTCGTGCTCTTAAGTTTTGAGCTGACAACTTGTCACTGATCTTTTCCATCTAACCCTTCTATACTAAACGGGATATATGATCCTGCAGTTCAATTGGCTTGAACTGCTTACAGCTATGTGTAGGTATATACGTATGTATGTATGTACCTACTAGTAAAACAAAACATTTCTCATACATTAAACATAATAAAATCAATGTATTGGCCAACTAATACCGCGCGCTTTAAATTCGGGCGGGATGATTTTCCAATAAAACCTCGTAGGTCGTCTAATCTTTCCCTATGTTTATAGATACAGAACCACCAAGAGTGGTGTTGGAGTCTACCGACAGTAAGGGATACACCATCAGGGAGGTCAGCAAGGATCCTCAGGTGTACACCACGGCCCCTAGTGACGAGGAAATGGTAAGAGTTACCTAATTGCTTCACTGCACTCAGAAAGTTTCATTAATTTCGTTCCATTTACTCTATTTAACTGATTGACAATAATTATATGTCGAAGGCGTATTATACATAGAATACGCCGCATTACAAAACGGATAAGCATTTTAATTAATAATTATGAGTTTTAGAGGAAGATAATTCGGCCATCTGGTCTACAATGTGAAAAAGCTGAGTAAATCGTATTCGTAATATACAGGGTGTAACAAAAAGGGTATGTTAAGCGAAAAGCTGTGTAAATAGCCCACTATAAAGAACATATCCACAAAATTTGAGATCTGAAATCACATGTTTATTTTTCCCGATAGTATGGAGAATTTTTAAATATCCCAGGAATTTTCATAGAATCTTGAAAAATAAAAATGTGATTTCGTGTTTCAAATTTTAGAAATAGGTTCTCTATAGTGGGCTATTTATACAGCTTTTCGCTTAACATACCCTTTCTGTTACACCCTGTATTTTTCAAGGAAAGTAAAAACTTTGTCCCACCTCTCACCAAGTTGGTGTTTTTTGTAAAAGTTGTACGTAAACGTAATTAATTCACTTCCGCTCTGAGTTCGCCGTAAAATAAAAGGCGATTTCCATAATTTGTCCGACAAATATTTTTCGCGGAACATACGCAGGTAATTTACTGAAATAATTTTGCTCCAGATTAAATCAATAGGTAAGGTAACCTTGAATTTTTTGACAGTTCGTAACTTAGGTAATCGTCATATTGGCAGATCTCATAGTGATTGCATATTGCGCAACGATAGCGTAAAGTTACCTAGGATTACGTTGCCGTCATTTGGCGGCTGTATTGCTGTAAGGGACATCCCTGGAGTGTTTTCTATGTAATATAATAATAATTAATTACCGTTCTTTAGGAATATAGTTTTATTAGATAGACAACGTTCTAGTGACGTCATTTCACCAATGTGTTACGGCCGCTGTGTGGCGGTGCCGCTATCCTATCGAACTACGTAAATCGATAAAATAATATCTTGGTCTCATCTGTTTTTTCTTTCAGATGCCACAAAGATAGCAAGAGGAGTACGATGTCTGTGTATTGTAAATATTTAGTGTTAAATTGAAAGTCGCACGCCTGAAGGAGAGCATTAAATGTAATCGTTTTTTAGTAATCCTTTTTAGGGCCACTTAAAGCAAATGCTAAATCTAGTTTTCAGACATACTGTCTTGCTTTAATTTAAATAAACAGAAAAAGCTGTCTTGTGTGCTAATTCTCGGTTTAACTTGTATCTAGATTAATGCATTTGCTGCAAGTGGGCCTTATTATACGAATACGTGTTTATATAACATTACGTGTTATTTGTCATCCATTCCTTCTTCAAGGGCGAATTTTTCCAATGATCAGATAGCTTATCTGTCTAACCGACAAAGTTGCGACAAAGGCAGCATGTCTTTCTTTGAAAGTTGTTCAAGATCAACATCATCAACTTTATCCTTCAGTAGGCTATGTGACCTTACATGGAAGAAAAAGTTTATCAAATTTTCGTTGTTTTGTAAAAATAGTGTTTTTTGCGTAATACTGCTATTATATCTAGGTGTGCGAATTTAATGTGTTAAGTATTGTACATTTCGAAGTTTGCCAATTTTAAGCTTTAAGACTAAGTAAAATAATGTTAATAAAAACTTCCATATCATAAACTAAGATATGCTGTCCATTTTATAAATTAAATTATAAAATCTTGTACATAATAATAATAGTCGAATTTGTTCAATATCTAAAGTTCGGACGCGAATAACGGAAGATTTTGTTCAATGATCCCTCACTTGTACATAAAATGTGTTTCTGTCACGCTCGTGATTGACCTTGCCGCGGCAGACTTCGTCACATCTATACTCCAAAGACAAATATGTATTTAGGGGTCATTGTACGGTATTCTTTGTAGTCCGCGTCCGTACTTTAGCTAGGTATTGCTAGAATGCAAGGTTTCGTCATAGACGATGATTATGGTAATATATATTTTGTTAATTATTTCAACATAGTTCAAATTTAATAGTTTTTCAAAGAGATTTTTAATCGTAGAAAGTTTAGGTATATCTTATTTCTTGACGGATCGTTATTTGAGATCTTTCTTTTTTTTTCATAGCAACTGAAGAGTTTTTTTACAAGTGTACAACATCGATTTTCTACCATGTATAAGCAAATCAGTATTTAAAAAAAAGAATCTCAAAAGCTGGAGCATTTCTTACTATTCCATAAATGTCAAGCAATTTTCTATGTTAGATAATATAATTTTATTAGTTTAAATGCGTTTATGTTGCGACTCATTAATATAAACTATATTTTATTAGACCAAAGTTGTACATAAATACTAAATAATGTTACTATTATGAAAAATTATAAACAGCATTAAAATACTTAAGTAAATAAGATTATTAATATAAATGTTGATTCTTGAAATAAACATTATGGTTTTGTATCTTTTTTTTCAATGGACATATTTTCCAATCACCCCGAAATTCCCAGGAGATGGATGCAATTCAATTTTGACGTGTACAAAATACACCAGAACAGAATATAAAGGAGTGGAAGGACAGGAAAAAAAATTAAAGTAATTTCATTCCATAGGCAAATATTTGACCACGTGATTGTAATAGGTACTAGAATAATAATAGAATAATTCTCCGAGGACTTAGACAAGTAATATTACGTTACGACAAAGTTAGGTCAGTACTAAAAAGAACTAAAATTTGCTTCAACTTACTTAAAAAGCTTAGATTAGCTAAGAGCTATATTTTGATTTGATTTGACCGCGTGGCAAACAAATATGTTACCTATCACGAAACCGCGTCTTAAGTTAGACACTATTTAAAATGACTAGACAACTATAGGTATGTGTGAAATATAGGTCAAATTTAGACAATGTTTACCTTAAACGATGTTTAAATTCATTTGTGATAACACAGCTACTGCTGCCCAAAGGTGTCCATGACCATAGAGGTATAAGATCTTATTCCTCTGTGTCTCTAGTATTGAAATCAGCGGTAAGTAAGGTATTTTAAGACACATGTTTCTTAAACTAAAGATTATTCGTTTCTGAAGTTTTATCATTAAAAATCCAGTCGGATATATAACATATCATACCAATCCATATCTTACGTTGACACCGGCAGCTGCATTACGTATTAACGAGCCACGTTTCCAATCATCCCGCGTCCCGCCGTCCCACCGTCCCGCGGGACCGGATTCAATTGCGCAGCCTCGGCGGAGCAAATACAAGGGAATTCTGAAATTTCATTACATATGTCTAGTCTAGACTTATGAAATAGTTGCCCGATATATTGATAACTTTTTGTGTCCCTACACATTGTATAAGTGGGTATAAGGCCTATGTTATTCTGATGGATGGGCTAATCATATTCAACAAAATCCGTTCTATAGTTTTTGCAAAAAGCCGTAACAACTAGCCATTCTCTCTTCACTACACTTTACTTTATCTCTAAACAACGGTATAAATACATAGGTATGTATAGAAACATCCATGACTCGAAAACAAACTTCGATATTCATCATAATGTCAATGTTTGCACCAATAATATAGGTTAGTAGGATAGGATAAGAATATATTTGCACTTGTTAGTTAACGGTGGGACTATGAACCGAGTCGTGTGGCAATCGTGAGGCCATGGCGTCATGATAGGGGCGGAGCTTCAGGGCCAGTGTGTGTAACGCAGTAGCTATAACCACACGCTTATGCAAGTAGTTTGGCTAGTCACTACAAGGTGGTTTCTATGTAAATGGGCAGGGCTACTCGTACAGTGTTAGGATGCTCCCCTCGTCCCATACTTCACCCCCGCTCAGCGGCACACTATTATTGTATGAAAATATACTTAGCCGTTGCTCCTCTTTTATTTCTTCTTCATGGTTAAAAGTCTTAGGATAGTCACTGATGGATGAGGATAGTCCTAATGCCAAAGACATAAATAGTAAAAAGCAAAGCATTAAGCTCGCCCTTGTACACGTATTTTGTTGTACTCACTTACAATAAAAAAGCGGGTGGGGCTGTGTCGGGGCACACGGCCGTTGGTTTTAACGTGAAACGTCTATGTTAGCGAATCGCTTTTAAAGTAAAAGATTGAAATGAAAACAAGATGGACGCTGTTTTAAGTATTTTAATAAAAAAAGAACAGGTACGTAATAGAAACATAAAATACATAGCAAATGTTTATATATTTATTGTCACTTTCTGGTTATTTTAAATAGCAGCCGCCCACGACTTCGTCCGCGTGAGGGGGCGTTGTACCCGTGCGAAGCCGGGCAGGTTGTTGTATAGACTGTAGCCTTCCTTGGTAAATGGGCTATCTAACACTGAAAGAATTTTTCAAATCAGACCAGTAGTTCCTGAGATTAGCGCGTTCAAACAAACAAACAAACAAACTCTTCAGCTTTATAATATTAGTATAGATATAAATACTGTCCAAATTACACTTATTTTTGTATAAATCAATCGGTTCAAATAAACTTGACAAACACACGAAAGAATCACCACGCTATAAAGTCGGAGTCACGAGTTACACTGAATAGAAACAAGCGTGAGCGCCGGTTTCGCACAGTTATCGCAGTATCCCTCCCCCGCCCCCCCGCTTGACCCCGACACGAACTCAATGTCATAACAGCGAGCTGACTATATAAGTGAAATATTTACACCACATTTTTGTTTCTAAGACCAATAGTTTTTTAATTATTAAGGTACGATGATATAGACCTTTTCGTTACGGTCCAGTTTTTAAACCTGGTACCCGTATGTGTCGGCGCGATTTTAAAGACGTTTCACGTCAAAAATTGTATCTATCTATATATTTATTTAAGTACTATCACTTCCCTCAAGTAAAGGTGGACTCAAAAATAACACTGTAAATACTCCAAGTAAAAGTATTCAGCTTGGTTTTATTATGTGTGAATGTGATGGACCGATGACTTGAAGAGGGCGACTGGTAACTGGACGGCAAAACCGGGAGATCAAGCCTTGGGGCGTGCTCTAGGGGGGCCTACGTCCAGCAGTGGACTGCAATAAACTGATGATGATGATGTATGTATTTGATGGCCTAAAGGGTGAATGCGAAGGCTCCTAATGGGGACGTTAATAAATATGGACTCTATACAAAGAAATGCTGGTATATTTCAGTCGTTTCGGGTGACAATATTCCGGACAGTAAGCTATTGAAGTTAATCTTAAGATGCGCGTGCGATGGCTAAGGCTATGTTGGACCGTCTGCCGGCGCGCAGTAGGTTGGTCTTCCTCCCCAGAGGAATTACGATTAATATCTTACCAAATTTTCATGTGTGCACCTACACGAGAAATAATAGTAAAAAAGCGTGACCGCCACATAAAGGGCGTACCTACGCCTATTATCTTACGCCTATTAACCTTTTCAATCATAACTGACATATCATGACTTGTTTACCACATTTCTGTTACGTGCCCGTATATATGTTACTGATGAAAGTCAGGGTTATGGTGGAATGAGCATTGACACTTTTTACTTATCATTTTGATTATATCAGGCGTTACTATTCCGAAGAGCAAATCTGTAAATAATGTTCTATTCGTCCCCCTACACCCTCCACTCACCCTCGAATCTGACGATTTATGGTTATAATCACAGGCACCTACTGTTAGCAATGAGAACTTCAATAGGCTGCTTACGGATCATGCAAAAGCTAAGAAATGCGACACAAAAAAGGATGAATTTTTTAATTGAAATGACAAAATTCTTGTGAGATTACGTACGAGTAATACGAACGTCTCCAACTATCTTTACTATTTGTAAAAACACGTAGATTAAATTGTGTAAGGGCCAATTATTTCAAAGACGCCTCTCTGGAGGACAAATATGATGCTATATCTACCTATATTACTTGATCAATATTCGGCCATAAATGGTAAGTAAATTAGCTAAAATTTTCGCGTGCATCTATTACTAGAAATAATATCGCAATATGAATATATAAGCTCAAACAATGGTGTTTAGCAAGCATCATGTCCGTAATCAGAATCAGCAAAACATCCACGAACCTGGTACATCAAGGATCTGTTATAATTTAGAGACCGCCATGACCACCACTGTGACAGTTATCAGGTATTTTCTGATATTTTTATGATCATTTATGTGGAGTTTGGAGATAATGTCGAGAGACGTCAGAATCGGGACACAGAGAACATTACACTGAATTTAAAGCGTTGTTTCCCTACAAACAGTGAATCGCACTTAGAATTTAGTAGTATTCGTGATGTCCCTAATTCGGCCACTGGAGATTGAGACCTCTCATTTATTATACAGTCCACACACCTCCAGCGGAATGGAAAACATCGGCATTGTGTTAGGATAACACTAGTTTAACGTAAAAAATAACTGTTCTCACGTGAGATATCACGATGTTTGTTATTCAACAAAACGCAATCTGCCTATGAACCCAAGTATACAGAGTAATTTTTGGTCGTCAACGTTCCCGAAAACTACGGAATCTCCTCATTATCACGATCATTTTTCTCCGTGGAAGCATATCTGGGAACTGTCTGGTTCCCAAGATAATAGGGTCCAAAGTTGAGTAAATAAACTGCGTTTTTCTTCATAAATGCACATAGACGCGCGTAGCAAGATTTTTTCACGAAAAATAATTAATATGTCTATTAAAAAACTAGCATAAACACTGGACACTATAAATTTCGCCCAATCAAGTAGTTAAACATTTTTTTTTTAAATTTCCATCATTTCCCAGCATTTTTTTTGCGTTAACTTACTTTATTTGATGTATAGAGTACGTGCCCTTCGTTAAGGGTGGCAACGAAAAAACATCCTGTATAAAACTTTATTTATGATTTTTTGCTGCTCTCTGCTGTCCTGTCGTCTCTGTTGACCTTGACTTACAGTGATACCTACCACTTGAGTGGTAGATGAAGCAAATTATACAGTGATTAGCTCAAACTGCTTATTAGCGTCCATATTTTATTGGAGCTTTTGGTCTTTAGACTGTAAACTACTTTTCTGTCTCCACAATAACATCGGATTCCGGGTGATTTATTAATTCCCAGGCGCCGGTATCGATACAAATCAATTATTCGCTTCGCTCGTAAATCGAGCTCGCTCGCGTCGAAACCAATCCCGATGATTACTTATACCTGAGATTTCTGGCCTTGATATGTTTTTAGTGGATTGCTTTTTCAGGTATCTCGCTGGAGTAATATTTCATAATATTAGGATACAGAAGGGATTTGTGGTAAGCAGGCGATCGCCAATATAAAAAGTGCCTACTTAAGTACGGACGCGGATTACGAAAAATTTTGTACATCGACCCCGCAACATTTATCTCTGTCACGTTGCCATGGGTTGTTTAACCTAAGTATGCTAGTAGCCTATGGTGCCTTTTGAGCAATGGTGCTAGTATTCTATCATTTTATTATTATGTTCCATCACACTTCACCATAGACCGTTCCAGCATGCTTAGAGCTCTAACACATTACATACGATGTCGCTTCCACCACGTATCGTAGATACCTATGTTTAAGAGCCCATACAATGTGTCATCGTAAAACTATACCGTATCGCGTCGTAGCACGTAGCACGATGCTACGTCGTGTCGTGTTTATGTGTATGTGACCTTAGTGTAGGTAGGTACATTATTTATGGGGGGCATAAATGTAAAGAGTTTGTTATCTTACTCCATATTGCTCGCCAAACTAAAGTTATCTATAAGGACAATTTGCCACAATCCAAGTCCGTCCATCTAAATGATAGCCATTATTAGAGGAACATAAATCGATGGGCTGGTCCGATGACAATTTATGGGCGACGATAGCCAAAACTATTTTGAAAAGGCTTTTTTATGGAGTCGGACCCGCAGGGCGTCGTTGACGTCGGCCATTTTAAGTGCGCGCGTTTTTGTGGAAAAGCCCTCGCTTTTTTCTTTACTTTCAGAATAGGGAAAGACATTTTGAAGTAGACAGCCAAAGTTAGATAGTTTTTGTTTTTATGTTTATTTTTTCATTGTTTTTGTTTATAATCGTTGAACAAATGTGGTTTCATAAGTTTATGTAATGTCAGTGGAAGAGTTTTTAAAAGTTTTTCTTCAAGGTAAATTTTCTACAACTTGATTGGTTGCCACTTAAACTTTGACTTTAGGCTAGTATTACCTAAGATAGCAGTAGTATTACTTAAAAAATCATGTATGTAGTAATATAAGGAAGGACCAGGCTTTGTTTATACGGCTCCCCTTCAACTCAAGGTAGTATTTACTATCTTCTCTTGTAATAAATTATTTTCAAACACAAATCTAAGGTACATCAATGCCAAATAATTCACTATTACATCTAAAATTTATCTACGTTCCTACTCATAGACCATTTTATCATAAACAACCAATTTGCAGCTTTAGTGTAACTGAAATAGAGGCCCATTCAGCACTGAAATGCCATCAATTAGGTAGTTTTGCTAGCTTTGCTTCGGATACATGGGGCTCAACGCGATACATGGATCTAGAGTTACTGAATAGGTACAAAGACTTGGCAGCAAAAGTATTGTAATGCAGAACGTTCCTCCTAATTGATCTACTAATTAGTAAATAAATAATAGCAGCCCTTTTCTAATGACAGCAGCACATTGCAGCAACCATCTTGTCATCATCATCATCACATTATCATCTTTAATTTTAACATTAGTAGGTAGATGAATGTGATTATGTACCTGCCAATATCTTTCAAAGACTAAGCCATACATGGGCATCATCTATAGGTATTATTAGTTACTAGCGGCCGCCCACGGCTTCGCCTGCGTGAGAGTGGATTACTCCCGTGCGAAGCCGAGGCGGGTCACTAGTTACATATTATAAACCTTCCTTGTAAATCACTCTATCTATTAAAAAATACCGCATCAAAATCCGTTTCCTAGTTTGAAAGATCTAAGCATACATAGGGACAGACAGCAGAAAGTTACTTTGTTTTATAATATGTAGTAATTCTATGACGTTTCATTGGATTAAAACTACCTATAATAACTTAGAGCTAATTTAATACAGGTAGATACCTAACAGAATTGAGAGTGCGTGCGTGCGCTCAACGAGCGCTCGGCGTCCTCCCGCGCACAACACACACTCAATTATCGCGATCGCGCGGCTTCGGCATTGCTATTGCTTTTACGTAATCAGGGGGCGGATATGCAATGAAAAATCCCTCTACCTCTCCAAGAATGGGATAGCACATCCATGTTCCTAATTCCATGTCCATCATTAATACCACCCCGCATGCTCCCGTTAATTGAGACAGATCACCGCGCCACGGGTAACGGTGTTCAACGATCGTTACTGGAGTAACGGTTATATTATTATAACTAGTTATAGTTTCCCTTTGGGCGGCTTCACTAGAATACATCAGCTGCATCTCCTTCCGTGAATGTCGATATACATGCAATCAGGGGCGTGTTACTTTAGGTGAATTGCTAGCTTGTCATAGATCTTTAGATTTTTCCTCGATGATGTTGAACGTAGCTGTGGGGTATCATTCATGATTCCGCAGTTTTGTCTACACAGCCGAGTATGTAGGTAAGTTATATATCGAGCTTATTTACTTAAGCAATCTTTGTAAAATTTTGCATAGGTACTTACATATAATTTTGAGAGTAGGACACAAGGCTCTAAAGTTTACGCAGACAAAGTCGCGGGCATCCGCTAGTAATAAAAATCAAGGATCTTCACTTAACATACAATATTAACATTAATTGATTAACATACGCCGCGTGGTGCCGGCAGAGTAGAATTCGTACCACCCCATGTCTGCCCGTGGGTATCGTACGAGGCGATTAAGGGTTTCCGAGAGGTGGGCAGCAGCGCCTCCCCCCTCCAAAATACAAACTGCGGTCACCAAACGGCCTGCCCAGCGTGGTAACTATGGGCAAATACCCCCCATGGCAGTCTTATGGCCTGCCCTGGGGGAGGCCTACGTCCAGCAGTGCACTGCAATAGGCTGATGATGATGATGATGATTAACATACATTAAAACAGTAATATGGATATTCATTACTGGTTTTCTTCCTTCTTCTCTTCCTGGGCATACTGTACAAGTCAGTAGAGGGACAAGAGGGTTTTAGTGTTTTGTAGGCGATGGGCTGACCACCTGTCACTACTAACCGAACATGTACATCTCAACTATACCCTCAAAATTGGTCAGAAGTGGCACCATGTGGTTCTATCGGCCCTTGGTACTCTGCCTACCCCGTAAGGGATAAAGGCGTGATTATATGTATGTATGTATGTATTACTGGTTTTATCTGTCACATTAAAAGATTTTATGAAACCAACCAGCAATGGACTACGGTTTTATGTCAGCAGAGCTACCCGATCCCAGTCCCAAGTGATTACCGTTCTATCAGTTTATATTATCATCTCTACAGCTCATACCCTGAGGGAAGCAAAATTGTGAAAGTTTTACTCACGAAGGACAAACCGATCATAATTACGAATGATTTGTACAAAACTTTTTCTTTGACCTAAAAAAATATAAAGTCGAAAGAAGTTTTAGATTCCGAACAATCCGCTTTGCTTTGGAAGTTTGTAAAAACTGGCATCTTGAATAAAACAAATGTAGGTTTTAGCCATAAAGTTAGTATATTATGGTTTTAGCTAAGTTTTAGGACATATATGAATACATGAGCTAATGCGGCTTCACTATAATACAGCTCCGCCCGTGCATGTTGTAAGAGTCGACTGAGGAACTCGGGCATCCTCTCAGCTAGCGCGATCGCGCTGCTTCGGCTTTGCTATTGCATGTTACGTAATCAGGGGTGCGGACCCTTTTGCTCTCCACATTACCAGCGCTGGAAATGGAATGGAATTAGGATACATAAATGAAATCACTATTTATTTTCTCAAAACATGGGGGAATTGCAGGCTATTGTAACTGGCTCTTTGCTGTAATAGGGTTTTACATAAATGTTGTAGGAATAGATACATTTATGTACGTATATAATTGAACCTTTTGACCTAACCTAACCGAATATTATTTTTATTCTACTCGTACATCTCAACTATACCCTCAAAATTGGTCAGAAGTAGCACCATGTGGTTCTATCGGCCCTTGGTGCTCTGCCTACCCCGTAAGGGATAAAGGCGTGATTATATGTATGTATGTATATAATTGAAGTTTGGGGTTAATCTAGCAGGCAATAGATGTGCTAAATGTGCTAAACATCTCATAATAAGGATGAAGAGCCATGAATAATGCAGGCAGCGAGTGCACTTGACGACCGAATAAAATGCAAAACCGGTTTTGTCCTGTCATGTATTTTAAAACAGTTTTCATGGAAGCACTGAAGTTAAGTGACGTCATATGGAGTAAGGAAAACGTGGGGTATTGAATTTGAACATCATAAAAGTAAAGGAAAAACTAATCATTTCCAAAAATACATTCGACAATATGAATATACCAATTTAATACTAGGTACTAAGTAATAGGTTCAAAAATATATGCCTCCGTTTGTAATTGTAAATAACTACTTTATATGCAAAGGTTACAAAAACATTGATAAATGTAAAACTGCAACTATCTACCTACCTATTAAATTCAAAAAATAAATTACGACTTCCTACAATGAACACACCCTCTAATCTCCAGCCAGTCAACCAGGACAAAGCATTTTGTATGGTACAGAATTATATGAAATTGTAACTATCGTAATACCCTAAATATTTTACTGTAACTTGACGTATCTGTTACCGACACTACCGATTTCAATAGCAGACACAAACCCAAATAACGTTTTCACAAAATAAAACGTCTAATATTTGTGTAAATAGAAACGCGAAACCTGTCGGGAACAGACGTGCCCTGGAGTTTGAGACGAGGAACTTACACTTAGTAACTACATAACTGGAATGTTCTCGGAAAAATTATGCTATCAAAAATAAAGCTTACTATTAATGCAGGATGTCAAAGCGAGGATATGGAGGCGAGTTTCCGCCAAATATGTGCTATGCTATTTTGTTATAGATGCGTTTGATAATCCACTAATCAATTTCATTGATATGTTCATGGACCAATGAATATGATTGGTGAACATCTCATGCATCCGTAGCAACGTACCACATCTCTGGGAGCAAGGCAGCCTTAGCTGTATACATTATTTACCATAGACTAACGAGTCTCCAGAAGGATTCATCAATGACAAATGTATGCCGGGTAGTGAAGCAAAAGACGAGGCCAAGATTCCGCATCTGCACTTCTATCTTCTTCTTTTTTAATTTATTGGATGTATTTCCGATATAAAAATACAATCTTTAAAGTATGGTAAGGCATTTCTCTCTCTCTTCTACCCGCATTCTACCGCTATTGATAAGAAAAAGGACCATCTGTAGGAGTATGTACTCAATCCATTATTATAATATCCTCGTTGTATTTACATTATAACGTAGTAACAATAAAATATCGAATCCCACTACAGTGGTCCCTTATCGACGAACAACGTAGAACAGAGAAGATGCATAATCAGTCAATAAATACATAACCTTAGCATGGACGTATAAAGAATAACGGACAGAGTGTTGTCACTACACGGAGTGAAACATTCATAGTAAGCTCGGTAACGTAGTAGGGATGTGTATTGACGCGTTATCCACCCACACATACATTGTTCTTTATATGTTCATGAACTTTAGTATAACTTTCATCTGTCCCCGTATGCTATGTGGCTGTGAGATTACCTTTATCATTCTGCAGCTCTGGCTAACCCATGTCGGGAACACAGTGGTGTGTATGTATAACATTCATACAGATAATGTCATACACAAAGGGTGGCTTGGTGGTGAATAGCTAGAAATTCACATGCTAATAAAAAACAGGATATCTTTGGTTTTTTTGTTTTCACTAGAATACATCAGCTGCATCTACTTCCGAGAGTTTTTTTTTTATTCTGATTTATTTTACAAGCCATACAACGTATGACTAAGTCGGCTTACTTCCGAGAGTTGACTAAACTAGAAACCTAAGGGGGTTTCTCTCAGGCGATGACTAGCAACTTGTCAATGATCTTTTACATAATCCGCGTGGCTTTAGGATATCCCTCGTGGATCCAGCGGTTTTGGCTATCCCATTTTGGGGACTCAGCCGTATATAAAAAATAACAAAGTACCCTTATAAGGTACCTCTCCCGATAAAGTAACAGAATTTCTCAAATCCTTCATTCATTCTAAATTCCAAACAACACGTTCTTTTCCGTTCAAAAGTCGAACTAAACAATAAAATCGAAGGTATTCGAATAAAATAAATCGGCTGTGCGATTAAATCGTCACTCGGACATTCCGGGGGGAATCGAATCGTGTGGGAATCGATGGCGAAAGGTAATAGGTGCACGGCCTTACTACTGGTTGTCGAAAGCTTCTCGATTGTGACGTCTTTTCTATTACTCCTTTTCTTGGGTCGTTATCTATTGAAAATAAATACATTATAGGTACTTATATTTTTAAGCTAAATCAATGTTTAGCAATATATTTAATTTTTTTTCTTAGATCAATGTTATGTTAATAGACTTTTCATAGCTGAAATGATATTATGTTTATAATTACAACTAAAATGGCTTTTATTTTGCAAAATATTTAGGTTTATCAAGACTTAACAAGGATTATTATATGTTCATATCCAAAATTGCAATAGAAATAGAACCCCCGAGGAGTTAGAATGAATCATCTACAACAAAGTGGGAAATCTTCGGGATATTTTTTTGAAAGAGTTTACCTATCATGGGCTTCAATTTCGACCGTACCTCTTTTATAAGAAATACTTCTCGAGCTTTTCATTAACAAAAAATATGACAACGTCATTTTCGAGTCTACGAATAGCTATCGAGTTTCCACAGTAAGTGCTCTGTTGGTAAGGGCTCCGGAGCGTGAACCTCTCTCGGGCGCCACCTGATTGTTTACCCTTCCCGAAAGCTTCCGGGAACGCCCGGGAACAGAAGGTCGAAAAACATCTGATTATTTATAGCACTTTCAGGGCATATAGTTTACTGGAACATGATGAAAGCTGTATGGTAAAATTTTGTATAATAAAGAATGATTTTTGATCGTCAACGTTCCCGAAAACTACGGAATCTCCTCATCATCATGATCATTTTTCTCCGTGGAAGCATACCTGGGAAGTGTCTGGTTTCGAAAATATTAGGGTCCAAAGTTGAGTAAATAGACTGCGTTTTTCTGCATAAATGCACATAGACGCGCGTAGAAAGACTTTTTCACGAGAAATATTTAATACTAGTGGACGCCCGCGACTCCGTCCGCGTGGACTGCAAAAAAAAACAAAATGTTGATATAAACCCGATTAAAATATTTATATCATATTTTTTCGAAATAAAAAGTAGCCTATGTTCTGTCTCAGGGTCTAAAGATTGTCTGTACCAAATTTCATCAAAATCGGTTGCGAGGTTTAAGCGGGAAAGCGTAACAGACAGACAGACAGAGTTACTTTCGCATTTATAATATTAGTTGGGATATGTCTATGATAAAACTTAAGCACTGGACACTATAAATTTCGCCCGATCAAGAAATAAAAATAAAAAATTCAAAAAAATTTACATTGTTTCCCAGCATTTTTTTTGGCATAAACTTACTTTATTTGATGTATAGAGTACGTATTCCTTGTTTAGGGTGGCAACGAAAAAACATCCTGTACATATAGCATGGAGCCGGCAGAGTAGAGCTTGTACCACCCCATGGCTGCCCGTTGGTATCGTACGAGGCGATTAAGGGTAACCGGAAGATAGGCAGCAGCGCCACCCGTGCTGACAACGTAGTCCAAAAATCAGACTGCGGTCACCAACCCGCCTGTCAAGTGTGGTGACTATGGGCAAAAACACCCCTATGGCAGTAGCCTTATGGCGGGCCCTGAGGAAGGCCTACGTCCAGCAGTGGTCTGCAACAGGCTGAAGAAGATATACATATAGACGTGTCTATATACCTTAGAAGGGGTAGCCAGTACTGCAGTATCATAAAGATAAGCGGTGATAGCCCAGTGGTTAAGACGTGCACCTTCCAAGCAGGAGACGTAAGTTCGATCCTAGTCGGGCCTGTACCAATGAATTTATTTCATGTACAGATTTTAATGTAGTAAAATCTGTCACTTAGCTCGTGCCTCGGAAAGCACGTAAAACCAATGGTGCTGCGCCTGATCTCTCTCCGGTCGTGTCGGCTTTACGTCCCATCGAACTATGAGAGTGACGGAATAGAGAGTGCATCTGTGTTTGCGCACACACTTGTCATATCTCGTGCGTACCTGACTAATCTCCGTAGAGATTGGTCGCCTTGGCCGAAATACGATCGGAAGATTTTTTTTCCATCATAAGGAGATCCCACATGGCTGTAGCTGTGACAGGTGTTGATGATCAGCACAGTGACACTACCTTATCGTCTGAAAGGCGCCGGTCAAGTGCCAGGGTTGCTAAGAATCCTCGGGCGGGTTCCAACTGTCGTACGACGACAAATGCTTACCTGGCCAAGGTCGCAGGCGTCGGTTGGATTCAGGCTGCTTCCGACCGGTCGGAGTGGAGGTTTGTTGGGGAGGCCTATGTCCAACAGTGGACTTCTCAGGGCTGTAAATGATGATGATGAAAGAATGTCCGGGTTCCTTAGCCGACTCTTACAACTTGCACGGAAGGAGATGCAGCTGATGTATTCTAGGGAAGCATCGGCATCAGCATAGGACTTTGGATATTTCGTCAAACCATTAATGGACTTATCAGCATCTTTTCTTTCTAATATTATGTAAAAATATGAAAGAATGATTGTAACTTTTTCATGCAAAAACTACCAAACGGATTTTGATGAAATTTGGCAGTTATAAACATGTGATTTCCATTCTCCAATTTTATTGGATAGGTCCTCTAAAGTGGGCTAATTTTATGGCATTTCGCTTAACAAACCTAACACCCCGTATAGTTCACGCTAAAGAACTCACGAGCGGCTACTAGTTATGTCATAATTTTAACAACCCTATTATGATTATTCGGATAATGCAATTTTTAAGTAAACAAAACTAACCTACACACATTACTAACGTTATCCTCAGCGGGAACTGAATCCACTTCCTGATACATCTAACTTAAACCACGCATTAACTGACCACAAATACGGAACAAAAATACCATTTACCCAAAACTAAATCTTCAAAGACACATAATAAAGTTGATAACTCATCGGGCTACATCATATTTTTGCTAAGTAAACCGACGAGAAGTTTTGAACCTTTATGTTGTAGATTAAGGGTTGAATTTCGAATGGTTTGCTAAAGATTCCCACACGGGCTAACCTTGCCGCGTGCTGAATGCTAATGTTGCTCGGACAAAGACGCATGCTAGGCCAAAGACTCCATGTTACTCGGTACAAAAATTGTGGCGATTAGTACAATTTTTTGTCAAACATGTAGCTGAAGGAAGACATTGAAGGGAGAAATATACGGTCTAAGTAAGACTAAGGCTAGAAAAAGCCATGATATAATATGATATGATGATACTATGGATAATGTTTTTTTATACACTACCATCTATTGAAATTTGGTTGAATTATCATCAAAATCACTGGAGGAGTTATCAATCCATGATAATACGTGGCTATAGCTCAGTTTGCTACGATTCGGTCTTACGAAATATTATTTTGAAATTGAAGGTGCGTGAAAAAACTGACATGGAGTATTCTAGAAAAGGTAAATATAATTTAATATTGTTTTTATGTATACTTTTGGTTGTAATTATACAACATTATCATTATTCTTAATATTTATAAAGTTACACTCCTTAATCAATGCAGTTTTATAATTTATTTTGGTGAATTTCTTTCTGTATCATATGTGATACTTTGGGCACCCACTACTTAAGGTTTTATTTTTTTAGGGTTGAGAAATAGTGAAATTTTGACAAGTTTAATCATCTTGGATAAATCAGCGTGTGAAGATTAAATGATCAAGATGATGAAGAATTAAATATGGTACAAAAAAAGTCTCAGAGGAAGTACTAGCTCGTTCTTCAGATGATAATGAATGGTAAAACCTACTCCTGAATAATTTGAATAGTTGAAATTTGGCTTCACTTCGAGGCTAAAAGGGTAAAAGAAGCTCAATATTTACTCATTAGTGTGAAGGGATCCTAAAGCAATGGGTCTAAATGTAGATAAGATCAATGCAGCCAACTAAAGTTCGTTAAATGTTCTACTTGTAACGTTTTTTTTTTGTTTCAATTTGATTCGTAATTGTTTTTCTGATTTCCATGCAAAAAAATATTAAATATTATAAGATATATAATATAGAACATAAGCAAAATAATTCAGACGTACAAAGATCACCGACATAGCTCAACGGTCCAGCAAGCTGAAGTCGCAATGGGCAGGGCACATAGCTCGAAGAACTCATGGCTGATGGAGTCGGAAAGTTGTAGAGTGGATACCACGTATCGGCAAACGCAGCGTGGGAAGGCCACCCGCGAGGTGGACGGACGACCTGGCCAAAGTCGCGGGCGTCAGTTGGATGCAGGCTGCTTCTGACCGGTCGGAGTGGAGGTTGTTGGGGAGGCCTATATCCAACAGTGGACTTCTCAGGGCTGTAAATGATGATGATCATAACATCATATCTAAATCAACCTCTGAACTAAGCTGGCGAAGTAAATATTATAAAATTTAATTTAAAAGTATGAAAAGTTGTCAAATTACATGGTACCGTGTGGTGTCGGCAGTTTCCGAGGGGTGGGAAAAAGCGCCTCTCGTGTTGACAACATAGTTCGAAAATCACACTTCGGTCACAACATAGGAGGTGCTGCTGCCCATCTCCCGGAACCCATAATCGCCATTTACGATACCCACAGGCAGACATGAGGTAGTGATAGTCTACACTGCCGATACCTCACGACATTTGTTGTTTAGATAAGTAAACTAAATATAAAGGTGACCCTTTGACCGTATATCCAGCAAATGATACTAGAAGCTATGAAGATTAATGATTCCAAAGAGCAATGAACTCTGTTATAATTACCTATCTCCTAATGACTAGAACAGACGTGCCTTCACTAATATTTATTAACTCATATTAATAGACTAAGAATCTTCGTCATTACTCCTAATATTTTTTTTATTACACATACAATACTGGAGTCTATCAGATGTCTTTGCCCAGCAGTGGTCTTTTTTGTGATTTACTTATTACGCTGGTGGCCTGCCATACTAATGATAAGTCCTCTGGACACCTCCAAATTCCTTAGTTGTCTTAGGTATTCGACACAGTCAATATAAGTTCCAGATCCTCATCATCATCTCAACCATTTAAATCCACTGCTGAATATAGGCTTCCTTCAACAACCTGTTTCGGTGCGGCCTGCATCCAAGACAAAATTGAAGATTACATCTTAAGATATCAAGTTGAAATTCAATAATGTAATGGAGTCACTGGTAACAGTATCATGAAATAAATAGATTATTACACAATACTCGTATTACTGAAGCATCGCGTGCGTGTGCGCAATCAAGGGTAACAATTACATGAAAATATGGCTACATACCAGTTTGGTATTTACCGTATTTTAGAGTTCTACTGACTTGGATTAGTGACACGCCTATGTTTTTTTTTTATAAATAACACAATATTTAAAAGAAATGCGCTATTTCATATACGTTGCAGAGAAGAAATTATCCAAATGACAGTGAAAACCCTATTAAAGGTCAGCAAAGAGTGAAGATAAAAGTTATGTGCGTAGTATCTATATTTTAATATTGCACCTGCAGTGATAGTAATAGGTAGAACCTATTCATCCATTATTTATGCAAATAAATGATCTGAATCTGAATCACCCATCCGACCTATCATATAATCTTGATAGGTTGGATGGATAGGTTCTTTATGTTGGACTTTTTCATAGCCTTTGGCTTTACATACCAGTTTTGTTACAGCCTGTATAGTTTACGCGGACGAAGTCATGGGAAGCCTACTACAGTCTTGTCTACTATACAATCATACGTACATACAAACAAGAGACCAGAAGTGCATTCCTCCACGTCTGTACCGCATCACCAGCGAAGCACCGCGTTCGCGGTCCCCATACAAAACAGTCCAGTGAATCACATGCCTTTCCTGGATACTGCACTTATAATAACAAACAGGCATAAGTTAACTGAGTTCCTTCGAGCACGCATGTGTGACAGCTATTGTGCACTCTAGGTACGTGTCAGTGATCTTTGACCTTCCAGACGACCCGATTTGATTGGCAATTAGTTGAAATTGCTAAATTTTCGTGAGTGGAAAGTGACTAGTGTTTTATGATATCCAATGAAGAAAATCTAATAGTGTTTTGAAGCTGTGGTTTAGCAATCAAATCGTGTTGTCTGGAATATACTTTATTGTCACCTTCATGAAAGAAATCCTGCGATACTTACTCATCACATAAGAGATATTCAAAGTAGCGATAAAAAATCGTGTAGCAATCTAAAAATTCAAAAATAATATAAACTTCTCGCTTCCATTTTCAAATCCACGTACTGAAGTTACTACACCAGAAAAAGGAGTTCGCGCGAGATTGGATTGTCTCTGGTAATCGCAGTTCAATTCAAATCGAGGGAATAAAAAAAATCCAGCCGAGATTAGTCGTTCTCACACTCGCCGACACGATTATGAAATTAATAACCGTAAAATAAAAGTGGTACCTGAGAAAAGCCCATGCTTCTTCCACCCACACTTTCAGAGATTCTCTCCAAACAAGCTTCATGAAGAATGCTTAACTTACTAAAAAGATATAAAAAAAACACATAAAATTGGATGGACAAGATATTTACTTACTTATTTATTCAGACAAAATACTTTTTTTATAAATATTTTTTTAAACAAAAGTTTCAATGAATAAACATTTTTCTAACTATTAACAATTTATCGTTACCATGTCATAATCACATCGGCAAGTGTAAAATTATATTAAAAACTGGAACATTGGTTATTGTTCAAGCCAAGTTTTACCGTTAAATGTCCCTTTAAAAAGCGAGTAAAAGGAGGCCGCACTGTTTATAAACTCTAATATTAATTCAACAGCGTGTAATTTAAGTATGCATTTAAACGATCCTTAAACAAAGATCGTTAACCTCGAAAATACAGTTTTAATTACGTTCAATTTATTATCAAAGCGTTCGTAATTAACAGTGTAGAGAAATTATGAGAAATAAAAATTCGTGGGTCCTTTTTTTTAATTTCACCGACCGACTATCATAAAGTTGAAAAATAATCTTAATTATTTTTTTAAACAACTTTGCATATTTAAAGCATACAAACAAATCAAAATGAATTACTTTACTTAAAGGTAGGTAAACATTGGGTTCAACAAAGAAATGCAATTATAAAATCAACAATTAAGAATAAGAGCCACTTGTACTAGATGTGTAAAAAAAATCTTGATTTATTTAAATAAATCAAGATTTTTTTTTAAATAACTATGCCATCTTGCTTTTTTAAGATTTGTTTATTGAGAAAACCAACCGCGTTCCAAATAATAAGTAGTTATACATACATACATACATAATAGGTAGTCAAAACTGCAGGATCGTAAAGGAGACACCACAACAACGTTCAGCATAGCGGGGACATTAGTAAATGATCAGTGATTAAGTTGCTAGCTTATCGCCTGAGAGAATGCCCGAGTTCCTCAGGCGACTCTAACGACATGCACGGAAGGAGATGCAGCTCATATAGCCTATTCTAGTGAAGTCCCGCATCAGCACAGATGGCACAGGACAATTCAATCTGTCAATTTGCCTATAAAAATAGGGCAGATGGCAAGCAGGAAGATTTTTTCGGCACAATATCACTAGCAATACAAAATGTATGTCAATACATCTAACAAAATGTATGTCAATCGAGCATGATGCTTCGGAGGTGTGGTCATCATTGTCATTCGGAATGAGTCAGTGTTCTAGTACTCTAGTACAAGGTTGTTACATGGTTAAAGAATACTAGAACGTCTTTGCTTTGTTAGGGTGAAACTGTATTAGATACTGCGGCGGCGGCGAGCGCAGGTACTCGTATATACCTTAATTCAAGCCTCAACTGTAAACCATTATTAAAAAATCACAATGTAACAATGAAATTGAAATTAACATACATTATTTTTAATGTAAAAGTATTGTAAAACTCTAGTTGCTAATGAAATAAAATCATTAAACCTATCGTTAGTGCCGGGGTTGGCCCACCACTCATTCCCGCCACTGTAACTCCTGTAGCCAGTACACAGGCGGCCAGAAAAATGTAAATAAGAAAAACCTAAAAAGCGACTATAAAGCCTATTGTCATATATAGGTATAGTTTACATCTAAAATAAAATTGCAAAGAGAGGACCAAAGGAGATAGTAATGTAACTTCAAAATGTTATATAACATTATAAATCTTATATACGGGATGATTTTTGGTCGTCAACGTTCCCGAAAACTACGGAATCTCCTCGTCATCACGATCATTTTTCGCCATGGAAACATATCTGGGAAGTGTCTGGTTTCCAAAATATTGGGGTCCAAAGTTGAGTAAATAGACTGCGTTTTTCTGCATAAATGCACATTGACGCGTGTAGCAAGATTTTTTCACGAGAAATAATTAATATCTGTCTATGAAAAAACTAGCATAAATACTGGACACTATAAATTTTGTCCGATCATGTAATAAAAAAAATCAAAAAAATTTACATCGTTTCCCAGCATTTTTTTGGCATAAACTTACTTTATTTGATGTAAAGAGTACGTACCCTTCGCTAAGGGTGGCAACGAAAAAACATCCTGTATATACCATGTATGGTTTCGTTAAAGAGTTACATTTGCTTACCTACTATCGATCTACTATTTCGTTAAAGAGTTACATTTGCTTACCTACTACCGATCTACTATTTCGTTAAAGAGTTAGATTTGCTTACCTACTATCGATCTACTATTTCGTTAGAGTTACATTTGCTTACCTACTATCGATCTACTATTTCGTTAAAGAGTTAGATTTGCTTACCTACTATCGATCTACTATTTCGTTAAAGAGTTACATTTGCTTACCTACTATCGATCTACTATTTCGTTAGAGTTACATTTGCTTACCTACTATCGATCTACTATTTCGTTAAAGAGTTAGATTTGCTTACCTACTATCGATCTACTATTTCGTTAGAGTTACATTTGCTTACCTACTACCGATCTACTATTTCGTTAAAGAGTTAGATTTGCTTACCTACTATCGATCTACTATTTCGTTAGAGTTACATTTGCTTACCTACTATCGATCTACTATTTCGTTAAAGAGTTAGATTTGCTTACCTACTATCGATCTACTATTTCGTTAAAGAGTTACATTTGCTTACCTACTATCGATCTACTCGTTAAAGAGTTAGATTTGCTTACCTACTATCGATCTACTATTTCGTTAAAGAGTTACATTTGCTTACCTACTACCGATCTACTATTTCGTTAAAGAGTTAGATTTGCTTACCTACTATCGATCTACTATTTCGTTAGAGTTACATTTGCTTACCTACTATCGATCTACTATTTCGTTAAAGAGTTAGATTTGCTTACCTACTATCGATCTACTATTTCGTTAAAGAGTTACATTTGCTTACCTACTATCGATCTACTATTTCGTTAAAGAGTTAGATTTGCTTACCTACTATCGATCTACTATTTCGTTAGAGTTACATTTGCTTACCTACTATCGATCTACTATTTCGTTAAAGAGTTAGATTTGCTTACCTACTATCGATCTACTATTTCGTTAAAGAGTTACATTTGCTTACCTACTACCGATCTACTATTTCGTTAAAGAGTTACATTTGCTTACCTACTATCGATCTACTATTACGTTTATACTATGTACCCATATTGTTCTGATAATTTTACATTTTGACCCACATCCCAAATATCATCAGGTCATTAAAAGTGGCAGTCATTTAAACTGTAGCGAACTAGAAAAACATTAATTAATCGTCAATTAGTTATCTAACATAAGTTATTAGCAGGCTTAGTTGCTAGATTGTTAAGTTAAGTAATGCGGCAGGAGGCTCGCCCTTTATCCAACAGGAAATGTGACGAGTTGGAATTGGCTAGACGTAATGCCACCGGACTTTTATTATTATTTATTTATTTCTCACACACTACACATTACAATTCCATGCAACTTAAACTATACAAATTATAAAAACAAATTGTAACGCAAATACTTTTTTTTTTTTTTTTTTCGTACTTGTGCGCACAAGAAAAGTAAAAGAAGACAAAATAATAATTTTACAAATGAAGGACAAAGCTTAATTACCTATAAATATTTACCGTTGTTATATTGAACGGATACTTAAAATCTATAATCGTGGGACAGCAACATTGAGGATGTCCCTAAGAATTGTGATATATTGGCTCAACCTGGGAACAAATATGTCAAGTTCATTGTTAACCTTCGCCAATTCGTTATATTGCCGAGTCATTCTACTTATAGGATTATAATAGGATGTATTGTTTTTCTGTATTTGTAAGGCAAACAGATTCGTTTTATTAGAATTACGTACTCTAAACCTAATATTAATCGATATAGCTGATAACAAGACAGGAGAGTGTATCAAAAATTTAATTAATTTATAAAAATACATAAAATCAAAATATAAACGCCGTGATTCAAGGGATTGTACGTTATATTTAATCAATCGTTCCTCATAAGACTCATAACATAAGTTTGAGCGGCCTGGTTGCAAACGATAGCTCAAAAGTCTTAGACACCGCATTTGAATGCGTTCAATGGTATTCTTGTGTACTTCATAGTTTGGTGACCATACCGGGGACTAGTCCCAGTAAGGACCATTAGGCGGCCTTCCCATTAAAGACGTGCCATGCGACGTTTCTACGGATGCTTATGATATCCAGCAATCATATTAATTTATCACGATGTCAAGTAAGTCAAATGCATTCATAGCAATGTTACATCTTTAGTGGAAAGGCGGCCCTACTGACCAAAAGAAAATATAGCTTCGGTGGTCTGTGTAAAAATCTTTATTTCAGAAATATTGCAATTGTCACGTACATTTTTTAGATTTTTCACTGTCGTATTGACAAAAAGCCTGTCCGTATGTCCAAAAAAAAATGTTTTTCAGGTTTAGGTACTTTTTCATGTAAAAGTTTTCTCTTTTGTGGCAGATGCACAGTTTCTGGACGTAGGATAAAGCCACGTTTTTATTCATGATAATTGATAAATAATAGGTGCGATGCATAATGCATCAAAATAATCAGCTCTTAGTACCTACATCAAATTACTAGAAGTACCTACATTTTACTGTACCTACCTAAGCTAGTAAAAACATAAACAACATATTTTCATTAAAAACATTTATTATATCTGTGCCTACCTCTAACATAAAGGAAGGATGTCATAACATTAACCTTTGCGGTACCTTACTAAATATATTAATACTCGTAAATCATTGATATATTAATAGGACATTTGATATTCTAACTAAGTTTCTCCGTGACTTTGGCAGCCCTGAAAAGGGCGATGGGTAAATACCAAAACACAACAATAAACAATAAATACTATCGATTCAAGTTATCAATATATATCTATGATCTTTGTAGGTATACAATATTTCATTTAAATTACATACATATAATCACACCTTTATCCCTTACGGGGTAGGCAGAGCACCAAGGGCCGATAGAATCCACATGGTACCACTTCTGACCAATTTTAAGGGGATTGTTGAGATGTACAAGTTCGGTTAGTAGTGACAGGTGGTCAGCCCATCGCCTACAAAACACCAAGACCCTCTTGTCCCTCTACTCACTTGTACAGTATGCCCGGGAAGAGAAGCAGCTGTAGTATTATACGTTTTTTTTTTCACCCAGAGCAGCATAGAAGATTCATTCAAATTCATACTGATAATACATACCACGCCATGGCTCTGTTCCCGAATGGGGTAACCAGTACAGCAAGATCATAAAGCAGATCCCAGACAGATGTAAATGACCAGTGACAAGTTGCTAGCTTATCGCCTGAGAGAATGCCCGAGTTCCTTAGTCGACTCTTACGACATGCACGGAAGGAGATGCAGCTGATGTGTTCTAGTACCTAAAGCCCCTCATGGGGACAGGTATTAAAATTCGTTCTTCCTTTTCACCATATAAAAAAATGGGTACGAATAGAGAAGATTGACCCTCGATTTATTATCAGCAATAGTGCATTTAATTTAATACGTTTAATTTTAGCTAATGTATGGGGAAGTGGGGCAGATTCATACAAGGGGCACCGTCATACACTGCAGATATCTATTGTTAGGCGCACATCAACTGAACGACTTATGCGTGTACGTATAGCTTACTTATGTGTGTGTTGGCTCACGGAGTTTGAAAGCAGTCGGTGTGAAACGTGCGATGAGGTGACCCGCAACGTGATTCAGCCATGCGTAAGTAATTTTATAACTTCAAATTTAAACATGTTTTTTGATTATTCAGCTGTTTCTAGATTATTCAATATTATTTTATTTAACAGGTAATAGGGTCAAGTTTGTGAATTAATACGTAAATAATTATATATATATGGTTGTTTTTATTGGGAATACTTTCATTTCATTTTCTTGTGATGGGGTAGGTTCATACAGCAGTAGTCGGGGTACATTCATACTGTGTGAATGTGCCCCACGTTTTTATTTTAGTTTGTAGAATTGAAATGATATTATAATTTTGTTTTACAGAAAAAAATATGGTCAGAAATTACAAGCTAGAAGTGGAGAGGTGGACGAAGAGGCAATGTTAAAAGCTATTGATGATGTTTTGGAAAACAAACTGCAATCAGCAGCCAAATATTTAGTTAATGCACAAACACTTCAAAGCCGTGTCAAAAAAACAGGTTCATTTTTCGAATCTAAATTTGCATGGCAGCAAGTTTTTACAAAAACAGAAGAGAATCTTTTAAATAAATATATCTTAGAGTGTTCTAAGATGCACTATGGATTGAAATGTATCCAAGTTAAAAAAAACTTGCATATGAATCTTGCCGGGGTTTCCAGGGCGGCAAATAGATTTTTTAATTCCAGTTGGAACGCGTCATGTCCTGCTTGGGGCAAATTAGAACGGAGAACTCGCCTTACCATGCGGCTCCTTTCAAGCTTGAAGTAGATATTTAGGGTGCCTCTTACGAGCCGGTGATCGCTTCCGGTGTTAAACCTGTTGATCACTGAAACATCCCTAAATATATGCCTTTTATCCGTCATGATAAAGTCGATCTCATTCACCACCTGGGCTCACTTCCTTTGTGGTTTTTCTGGTAGAAGGTGTTTAAACTAACAGCCCCTGCATGCTTTGTCCAGCATTTGGCCCCTCTGGTTTCTGCTCCCGTAGCCATGTGGTCCCAAGCACGATCCACCGCTTTCCTGTCCCACTTTGGCGTTGAAGTCCCCCATGACAACAGCGAAGTGCGTCTTTGTGGTGCGGTGTATGGCCTTCGACACATCGTCATACAGTGCCTCCACCTCTTTATCTAAGCTTCTCGACGATGGCGCATATACCTGTATGACCTTGAGACAATATCTATCGGTCAGCTTCAATATCAGGTACGCTTCGAGACGCTACAGATCTCCTTCACGTTATCACGGAGGGTTTTGTTGACGAGAAATCCCACGCTACCTTGGGACTTTGTGCTCCTTTCCCTGAAGTAGAATAGGTGGCCTGATTCAAGGGTTATAGTGTCCTCCCCGTCTCTTCGGACTTCTGATAATCTAAGAACGTTCCACTGTATTTTTTCTAATTCCACTATTTGGAGACTTTCGTCCAGCCGTAAACTGCGTCTATTTTACGTTGCTAAGGTCAGGTTGTTGTGGCTGCCATTACCCGTAAAATTCTTTGCACCCCCTGCCACACCATGATCCGGGCCGCTGCCGTGGTCCGGGGTAGTATGGTTGCCGGGAACTGGGGAGGTTGCCTTCATTGGGGTATTTCTTCCCATAGTCACCACGCTGGGCAGGCGGGTTGGTGACCGCAGTGTGCTTTTCAGACTATGCTACACGGGAGGCGCTGCTGCTCACCTCCCAGAATCCTTAATTGCCTCGAACGACACCCACGGGCAGGCATTGGTACAAACTCTACTCTGCTGGCACCACGCGGCCCTTTATCTTTTATTATATATAGGTATTATCACTTGGTATTATTTGGTTATTACTTAGCATAGAGACTAATTGCTTTTGTTTTCGAGAACCTCGTGTTTTTATATTTTGATTTTGATAAATATATAAAATATTTCATGCTCAAATTGTGGTATTTTTTCATATGTATGAATCTGCCCCATAGCCTGTATGAAAGTACCCCGCATGTGGGGTACATTCATACATTTTAATAATTTTTTTATAACCTTTACTAAAAGCCACACAAGTGTATTCACACAAATTACCAGATAGTAAGACTATTAGTTTTTGATGGATCGATACAGGTATTGATACCACAGAAAATTCTATAAGGCGAAATATAAAAACTGTATGAAGCTACCCCACCTTCCCCTATTGTTAAATATTAAATCTGTAAAATGTATTTTTTGACTTATATTTATTATCATGTATGCAAACAAAACAATATTTTAATGTCGGATCCTAGTAAAACTTTTAGTTTTAATGGCTGTAAAAAGCCTAACCATGTTTTATATTTGACTTATTTTTTAAATAGAACTTTAAAACACTAGACACATTAATGGCCTAAATAATGGATCGGCCTGAAATAAACCTTTTTAATGGATTTTCAGTTTTACATTTTACAAATTCAACAACTTTTCTACGATTTTGATATAATAAGGAAACAAATTTTACAATTAGGTACCGTAGTAAAAATCATTAAAATAGTTTTAAGCACGTCTAAAAAAATATTTAATTAAAAGATTATTTTGTCAAATTCAGTTCCACAACTTAAGAACCTAATAAAGTAACACTGTTTATTTAAAGCAAACTTTCTCAACTGCAAAGGATTTTGCATATTTGTATTCACACAATCGCAACCTTATTTTTAGCTTTCCAACCTCCTTTGGCGCACAACCTCATTGCGCATATCGGTTCAACGACACTTCTTTAGTATGTGGACATGAACTTGAAAAAAAAACACTGCATTGTGCTGTATTGTATGCAAATTCGCGCTCAAAATTTAGCCTAGTTTTTTGTTACTCTCCTTTTAATTGGGCGATGACAGATGACAACTTTTCAATGCGCTATTGTTTAGGGGAAAAGGCTTTGGGAAAAGGTGTTCTTTGTTATAATCGTAAACATATTTAATTTTACGAAATCGCTTTTCCTCGTAACGTAAAATGTGCACAGAAGTAAGTACTTATGATTAATTTTTACATGAGATTATAGAGATATCAGTATTATTTTAGTTCAGCCATGTAACACGAGGAAGTAAAGTCAGGAACCTAAGTCAAGCCTGGTTTTTAGTTTTTAAGGGAATTTATTGTCATTATTAATAAACGCAAAAAAGCTTCCTTTATAAATAAAAAATAACATGAAATTTTCTTGAAAATTTGTAAAACTAATTAAAATCGATAAAATGTGAGTCAAATAACCAATAAAAACTTAAGTACTATTGTAGTACTTACAACGTACGGTACTTATTTGATAATTACGTAACTTTTTAAACATACGAGAGTAGGATGTTAACTTAAATAGCCTATAGAGAGAGATTCGAAATACGAATAGTATGGAGAGGAGAAAAATGTTTTCGATCTCAAATTACTCTACAATGTAGTAATCGTTATCTTAGAACCAGAACCAGTTAACTTTTGAAAGGGGTCTATGAAAAATGAAAGTTTGGGAACCCCTGATCTAAAGTAAAAATAATCCAAGCGTCCGTAAAACTACATGATAATACTTTCTCACTATAAACTTAGAACAGATTGGATCAATAGGTATAATTTATATATTTAGGTTATCATTCATGATGGAAGCATAAAGATATTGCTTGAGTTAATAGACTGTGATACATGCTTTACGATGTCTATAAATATAATTATAAATATCTATTTAGCATATATTTTTATTTCATGTATAGAGTACGTAGAATCTGATTAATACTCGTATCTATTGATATTCTAGTACCTAATGTTAACACTATAAAAATTTGTTTATACGGTCATGATGATGTAGTCGGAAAACGTGCGGTCGTGATTTTTAGTATCATAGATATAATCCTTTAATACTCGTATCTACGTATTTTAATATATTATTAAGTAATATTTTCTGGAATTTTCTTGAAATATAAAATTAGCAAACAAAATTAAATATGTAAAGATATTTTTTCTGTAAAGTGCAATAATACTATTGTTCGGGCTTGTGTCTTGTGTATTTTTTCAAAATATTATATTGAACAAAATTAAAAAATAAACATTACAAATTATATAATATATTTAAGAAAATAGAATTTAAGGACCAAATATAAATGAAAATATTCCACAAGTTAATTATAATTTTAAGTTCATCGAAATATAAAACGCAAGCGACGCTGATAGAAGCCAACAAATTTAAATCAATACCTCAGCAAGGTGTTACAACATAGTAAACAGTATGATAACAATGTCAGTTAGTCATACGGGCTCGGCTCATTAGTAGAAAAAAAAACAACAAAAAACGATTAAAACCGATTACCTTGACCGTCCCGATGTGACCGGGATTCAAAACTGGGCTAACGATTTTATATTACATATCTCAAAATCAGTGCGATATATACATACTATACCATACAATACTGGCTCCTCCACACTAGCGGTCGTCCTACAATACCCATCCATATAAAAGACATACCAACCTCTCCAGCCTCAGTGCTATGTCAACTTTTAAAAGTGAATATTGTGTCCAACTTTCTTTTTAATTTTTAATTTTAGAACCGGCTATGAGTCCAATATTGGCGGCGGTGATCTTCGCGGCGGGGCTACTCGCCCTCTCCGAGTGCGGCCCTCCAGGCAGGCCCTCCTTGGGCTGGGGGGAGCGAACCTTCGCCATAGTGGAAGTCAACCAAGCGGCCACAGCATATAACCAGCTAGTGAAGCGACATGATGGTGCGGACGTTGCGGTGACATGGAACGTGTGGTCCGGCGATCCAGCTCAAAAAGCCAGGGTGCTCCTGGATGGAAAGGAATTCTGGTCTGGAACCGGCGCTTCCTCTGGATCTGCTACATTCAAAGTCAAGAAAGGTGGGCGGTACCAGATGACAGTAGAACTTTGCAACGCCGATGGATGCAGCTCTAGTGATCCAACAGAAATCGTAGTTGCTGACACTGATGGAAGTCATCTTGCACCATTGCAGTATTCGATGAATGAAAAGAACAAGCCCTTCAAGCAAACTTCTGGAAAGGTTGTCGGTGCCTACTTCGTTGAATGGGGTGTGTATCCTAGAAAGTTTCCGTTAGACCGTGTACCCATCCCCAATCTGACTCATCTTCTGTACGGCTTCATCCCAATTTGCGGTGGTGATGGCATCAATGACAGTTTGAAGGAAATCGAAGGCAGTTTCCAAGCTTTGCAACGTTCGTGCAGTGGCAGGGAAGATTTCAAGGTATCCATCCACGATCCTTGGGCTGCTTTACAAAAACCCCAGAAAGGACTAGGCTCATGGAACGAACCTTACAAGGGCAACTTCGGTCAGTTGATGTCTTTGAAACAATTGCGACCTGATATTAAAATTCTGCCTTCAGTCGGAGGCTGGACTTTAGCGGATCCTTTCTTCTTTTTCACCGACAAAACCAAACGTGACCGTTTCGTAGCTTCAGTAAAAGATTTTCTCCAAACTTGGAAATTCTTCGATGGAGTTGACATAGACTGGGAGTTCCCTGGTGGTAAAGGTGCTAACCCTACTCTCGGCAGCCCTAACGACGGTGAAATTTACGTTGTCTTGATGAAGGAACTCAGAGAAATGTTAAACGAACTTTCCAATGAAATGGGTAAAAAATACGAGCTCACCTCAGCTATCAGTGCCGGTTGGGACAAGATCCAAGTTGTAGACTACAGTGAGGCTCAAAAATACATGGACCATATTTTCTTGATGAGCTACGACTTCAAAGGTGCCTGGTCGAACGATACCCTCGGTCATCAGACGTCTCTGTACGCTCCTGCCTGGGCACCAAAGGAGACATACACCACTGATTTCGGAGTCAAATACCTATTGGCCCAAGGCGTAAACCCTAAGAAAGTTGTCGTCGGCGTTGCTATGTACGGCCGAGGCTGGACGGGTGTCCATGACTACAAAGACAATATCCCCTTCACTGGAAACGCAACTGGAGCTTGCAAAGGTACCTGGCAAGACGGTGTAGTAGACTACAGGGAGATTGCCAACGACATTGCTTCTGGCAAATGGGAATACCACTACGACAACGTTGCCCAGGCTCCGTATGTTTTCCGGAAAGAAACTGGGGACCTCATCACCTATGATGATGCTAGGTCAGTTATCGAAAAAGGCAAATATGTGAGAAACAACAAACTGGGCGGATTATTCGCTTGGGAAATTGATGCCGATAACGGGGACATATTAAATGCCATGAACATGGGCCTTGGAAATAGTGCAGCGTGATTCGATCTAATACATTAACTTAATGTTAGAATGTCAGTTGTGGAAAGAGTGAATGTGATTATAATTTAAGTTATGTAGTTATAATTTTATAGCTTAAGATGAAGGTCTCAAATGTAAAAATAGATTTAATTGAAAAAAATATATAAATCCTTTAAGACTGAGTTGTTTGTTTTCTTTTGTGTGGTAGAAAAGTAAAAGTAAACGAAAGTGTTTTGTTTAAAAGTATAATAGAAAAATTATCATTTTTATTATGGTTATTGACCTGGTTAAATATCTAGATCCTGACGAAAGTTGATTTTCAAGTTTAAGGTAAACAACACTTTCATTTAAGTATGCTTTGTCATAAAAATGCGAATGTGTTATTCTGATTACTAAGAATTTTAGGTTATCAAAATATTCTATTAGTAAGGCGTTTGGATATACCTGGACATACTTTTATTATATTTTACTAAACAAAAAAAAAAATTTTTTGTTTTCAAGTAAATGATATTGCCGTAAAAAATACTCTATCATTTATAATGTGAAAACTTAAACTTTAATCACACTCATACATTTATTTATTTATAAAATTATTAATAAAGAAATGGAAAAAATTCCTCACCCGGATGGGAATCGAATCCACGACCTCTGCATTCCGCGTGTCAGTGCTCTAACAAAAAAAAATGTTAGTTCTGAAATCAGGATTAGGAACTATTCTGTGAAACTGACGACAATTATTCTATATAAGTATATTAAAGTACGATAGTTAACTAATTATTAAATAATTATTCTAAAGTATAAAAGGCTAAGAATTTGAGTTTAATAAATAATGTCAAGAATTTGAGTTTAGATACTGTTAAGCAGATAGAAGTATAATGATTTTTATACATACATATAATCAGGCCTTTATCCCTTACGGGGTAGGCAGAGCACTAAGGGCCCATAGAACCACATGGTGCCACTTCTGACCAATTTTGAGGGTATAGTTGAGATGTAAAAGTGATAATCACACTCAACCGTTGAAATATAATAATTATACAAAGGCATGAAATAATATACGTGATACTTGAGTGTCCTCAAGGAGAAAGCTAGCACTAAGAATACGACCGTTAGTATCTATCTACCTATATTCTAAATACATGTACATACGGCTGTGTTCCGAAAACTGCAGAATCACAAATAAAATCCTATAACTACCTACTTTTAATTATAAAAGTACTAGTGGACGCAGAAAAAACAAAAAGTCGAAATTATCCGGGATAAAAATATTTTCTCGTGATGAAAAGTAGCCTATGTGTTAATCCAGGGTGTCAACTAATTCGACAAGGTAGTGACCACGCCAAGGTCCTGGGTTCGATAGGTGCATTGTACCGAGTCATGGATAGGCAGTACAAGACCTAGGGAAATATGGGACTAGCTCTAGCCGTTTTATAGCGAAAGAGAAATCCATCCATCCATACTCACAAATTTTCGCGTTTATAAATTTAGTAGATATAACTCTTCAATTAATAGTCCTCATTTTTTTTATTAGCTATCAATAAAAACATATAACCTTTCACAAGACATTCAGTAAAAGAAACAAATAACCGTGACACATAGTCCTAAGTTGAGCCTAGAATTCTAAAATAAAAAAATGTCCTTCATGTACCCGAGACTCACCTATTAATAGTGTTTAAGATTACAAGAGGTAACTTATTTTCTTTTTAAATTGCATTCGGGAATCTGAGGAGCTACAGGAGGACTTCACACTGGTTAAGTATATTATAAATATGTTTTTTTTTTAGAAATGAAAAATTTCTTCACCCGAGTGGGACTCGAACCCACGACCTCTCGCATTCCGTGCAGAGCTCTCCCCAACTGAGCTACCGGGTCAATTACTCGGATGACGAATTTGACCATCTCTTATTTATATTTGACCATTTCTATTATTTTAATCTGCCGCCTTTGCAATTAATATGCTGTTGGTTGATCCTGTGCTGATGCGGGCTTCGCTAGAATACATCAGCTGCGTCTCCTTTCGTGCATGTTGCAAGTTGACTAGGGAATCCGGGCATTCTTTCAGATGGTCTAGCATCTTGCCACTGATAATTAACAAATACGGTCTCATCACGGACATCTGTCCCCGCTGTGCTAAGCGTGGCCGTGGGTTGTCCTTTACGATCCTGCAGTTCAGCTGCCGCATTTCGAGAACACATTTGTACAGGGTGATTTTTGGTCGTCAACGTTCCCGAAAACTACGGAATCTCCTCATCATCACGATCATTTTTCTCCATGGAAGCATACCTGGGAAGTGTCTGGTTTCCAAAATATTAGGGTCCAAAGTTGAGTAAATAGACTGCGTTTTTCTGCATAAATGCACATAGACGCGCGTAGCAGGATTTTTTCACGAAAAATAATTAATATCTGTCTATAAAAAAACTAACATAAACACTAGACACTATAAATTTCGCACGATCAAGGAATTTAAAAAAAATTTTCAAAAAAAATTTTTTTTTTCCCAGCTTTTTTTGGCATAAACTTATTTTATTTCAACTATAGAATACGTACCCTTCGTTAAAGGTGGCCACAAAAAAACACCCTCTATATGTATGAAATATTCATACATTTTATGTATGTATGTATTATTATTATTGTAGTAAGATTAACGGCCAATTTCAATACTGGAGATTATAATTTTTATAAGGATTTTTTTTTCCAAATTTGAAATTTTACACGAAAACCATGGAACTTTTAATCCGAAATATGCAAAAAATCTCTCGAGATCGGTTTTTAAAATTGGCTGTTAATGATATTTAGGTATATTTAACACCGAAAATTTTTAGTTACTTATACAGGGTGATTTTTGGTCATGAAAACTACGGTCTCCTCATCATCACGATTTTTTCTCCAAATACCTGGGATTCTGGTTTCCATATTTCCAAAGTTGAGTAAATAGACTTTTTTATTTAGACGCGCGTCAATTTTCAATAATTAGTATCCATAAAAAAACTAACATAAACACTAGTATAAATTTCGAAAAATTATTAAATTTTTTTTTTTTTCCCATTTTTTTGGCATTTTATTTCATGTTTTACCCTTCGTTAAAGGTGGCAACTAATGGGTGATAATATAATTATAGAAAAATTATTAAATTATTTATTTTAGTTTTACACAACTAAATAATATAATTATACATTAATTGCATTAAATCATCGGTCTAATTAAACAACCTAAACAAGCCCTTACCTCTCGCAAGTCCGAGTCGCCGCAAACGAGTTGTGTTTTTATTTTTATTTTATTTTTATTTATATAAAGCACATTTTTCTGGATTACGCTCCGGTCAAGAACCGGACTCCGGGCGTTCACTTTGATATGATGCAATGGAATAGATTGCAAATTATAATTTTATTTTTTACTTATGCTAATGAATATTATAAAAAAAAAGCTTTTTCTACTAGAAAGGAATGGAAGTAAATACATATTACGCCAATTTGAAGTAAACAGAAAGGGACCAGAGTAAGAAGAAGACGCTTTTAGTTAAGCTAATGAATATTATTATTAAAAAAAAAATACTATGTAAGTGACTGGGAGTATGATTAAAAACTTTGTCGTTTTTGTATGTTTTTTTAATCTACATACTCTCGGTTGTGTTCACAAAATGGTAACTGAACTACATGATCATCATCTTCTTCTTCTTCTTCAGCCTATTGCAGTCCCCTGCTGGACGTAGGCCTGCCCCATGACACGCCGCAAGGCTACTGCCACAAGGGGGTTTTGCCCATAGTCACCACGCTGGCCAGGCGGGTTGGTGACCGCAGTGTGATTTTCGTACTATGTTGTCAGTACGGGAGGCGCTGCTGCCCACCTCCCACCCACTACATGATCATCAAGGAGATCTTAATATCATCATCATCTTGATGAAGTTTTAGATAAAGACATCATCAATTTTATCCTTCAGATGGTCATCTGAGCATCGGAAAAATCGGCCCTAAAATACATTACATATGTAGGAAATTAACTGATAAACTTATGCAATTATTATTATTATTCATGTGGAAGGAAAAACAAAAGTGAAATTTTAGTTTAGCTACTGTTAAGTTGTTAGTAAGAAAGTGGTCTTTTGTTAACGTTAAATATTTATTTACCGAGAATTTGTCACATATGCCTTATTTGAAAGATTGTCAAGTACATACATAACACAGCTGTGTTCCCGGAACGGGGTAGCCAGAACTGCAGATTCATAAAGGAGATCGCACAGCCATGTTTAGCGCATCAAGTACCGATGTAAATGATCTGTGAGAAGTTGCTAGCTTTTAAGAATAAAAAAATAAGTATAAACTGTGTGTATTATATATAGATAGATAATAAATATAAAAAGTGGGAAACTTGCAAAGGAAACATAATAACACGACATACCCATGTTAATGCGTAGGCATGTGAATAAACTAGACCGTATCATCCGGCGTTGTTTGCAAACAAAGACGTTTCTGGGACGGGATTTACATTAATTTTTGGAGCCACTACACTGGCGTTTGTTGTTTTCAATTATGTGTTCAATAAAAGGGATTAATTGGTGGCCAAAATATCTAAAAATTGAAAGTTATATTTAAATGAAACTAGCAGGAGAATTAGGTAACCTGCAAAAGCAAAGCCAAAGCAATGCGATCGCGAAAATTGTGTTGTACGCCACACATAGGTTACCAATTTTTTTTCGCCGTCGCATTTCTTTGGCAATTCTTTTGCCTTTTACGTAATCAGCTCATGGTATTTTAAATATCACTTACCTACGCCATGAACGTATAAAGAACAACGGACTTAATGCTGTCACTGCATAGATTGAAGCACCGAAATGGCGGCGCGTTGGGCATGTGTGCGCATTTTCCAGTAGGCGCAGAGCTTACTATGGTTTGTATGTGCGTGTGAATAACACATCCCTACTCCATGGAATATCATTGCCGAGCTAACTATGAATGCTTCACTCTGTGTAGTCACAACACTCTGTCCGTTATTTTATATACGTTCATGACCTACGCTTACAGTTTGATCCCTTCTCTAGTTTTACATAATATTTTATTAAGATTATACAGGTTGTAACAGAAAGGAAAGCGAAATGGTATGAAAATAGACTACTATATAAAAACTATATCCAAAATTTCACTTGAAATCACGTGCCCTCATATTATTTCCATAATCGCCTTGTTGGTGGCCGCACAAAGTAAACAAGTTCTTATAGCCCGCGCCGGTATGTCACCCGCCGGTATAACGCCAAATAATGTAGGAAGGTGGTCCAAATATCTAATGGTACAAATAATGACTACAGGGTTTGTGGGTGCATCATTAAATGGTACAAATAATGACTACGGGTTTGTGGGTGCATCATTAAATGGTACAAATAATGACTACGGGTTTGTGGGTGCATCATTAAATGGTACAAATAATGACTACGGGTTTGTGGGTGCATCATTAAATGGTACAAATAATGACTACGGGTTTGTGGATACATCATTAAATCGATTATTATACATACTTACTTAGACAACTTTAGAAATCCTGTAGACAACACACTCTAGGATTCAAATCCCTGAGATCAACAATTTATAGGCTGTACTCGTAGGTAAGTTGATCCGTTACAGCCAATTTCTATACCTGATCTTAAGAGGTTTTTTTTGCATATCTTAGATTTAATCTTCAGTTGTTTTCGTACAAAATTTCAAATCTATCTATACATATAGTAAAAATGTAACGGATCGCTGTCTGTACATGGAAGGATATATGAGAAAAAATATTATAGGAGACCTATATCAACGCAATAGGATCTTGAATACAATCTTAACGCAATACAATCTTGAATAACTACTGCACTGATATGTATGGAACAGCTGTTTTTTTTTTCAATATTTCGGAGTTGGTCCCATAGTGAAAGTTGTTTCTTTTTACCTACCTAGTTTCGTGTCAAAAGATAATCACTAATTTTGGATAGACCTTATACAGAATGTTTTTTCGTTGCCACCCTTAACGAAGGATACGTACTCTATACATCAAATAAAGTAAGTTTATGCCAAAAAAATGCTGGGAAACGATGTAATTTAAAATAATAATAATAATAATTAGTTGATCCGGCGAAATTTATAGTCTCCAGTGTTTATGCTAGTTTTTTCATAGACAGATATTAATTATTTTTTAATTGAAGACGTTGATACCAATACATACATGATTAATTAACACATATTCCACACGTGTGTATATTACACATTTTATACAGGGTATAACAAAAAGGGTATGTTAAGCGAAAAGCTATGTAAATAGCCCACTGTAGAAAACCTATACACAAAATTTGAGACCCGAAATCACAAGTTTATTTTTCCCGATAGTATGGAGAATTTTTTTAATATCTCAGGAATTTTCATACAATCTTGAAAAATAAAAATGTGATTTCGAGTCTCAAATTTTGGAAATAGGTTCTCTAAAGTGGGCTATTTACATAGCTTTTCGCTTCACATACTCTTTCTGTTACACCCTGTATAATAAACAGTTGCGTGGTATTTATAATTAGTTATTGTGAACTTCTTCCTGTTTTTTTTTTAAATCTAGACTAGACTACTTAGCCTCTCAGGTTCATGATTTATTAATCCTATGAATTTGGTGTAATAATAATATTTAGTAAATTAATTTAATATTTAGTGAATTAATTTAATTTAATATAATTAGTAATTTTAATGTAATTTAAATCTACTAACCATTTTATTTTACTGTAACTTAACTAACCCATGGATCTTAGTTGTCCAAAATAAAGAATTTGAATTTGAATTAGCCGCGTGGTGCCGGCAGAGTAGAGTTTGTACCACCCCTGCCTGCCCGTGGGTATCGTGCGAGGCGATTAAGGGTTTCAGGGAGGTGGGCAGCAGCGACTCCCGGGCTGACAACATAGTCTGAAAATCACCTGCCCAGCGTGGTGACTATGGGCAAAACCCCGCTGTGGCAGTAACCTTGTGGCGTGCCCTGGGGGAGGCTTACGTCCAGCAATAAATTGCAATAGGCTGAAGACGAAGACGAAGACTACCTAGACTAGGTTCTATGCTATATCTAAACCACACTTGTGACCTAAAGTTATAGACGAGCAAATAACTTTTCCAATACATCTGCCAATTTTATTTATCAGTCTATTTGTGGTGCACGCTTTGTATTACATCCTGTATTTCTGAAAAAAAAAAAGTTATCTTCAGGTTGTAACAAAAGGGTATGTTAAGCGAAATGCTATTAAAATAACCCACAACAAAGAACCTATCCAGAGACTCTAAATCACCTTTTTCTTTTCAAGATTGTATTAACATTTCTGAGTCCTTAAGGAATTCTACCTGGAAAAACATACATGTGATATGGAGTCTCAAATTTTGTATAACATTCTCTACAGTCGGTTACATTCGTAACATTTCGCTGTAACACCCCTTTAGTTACACCATGTATACTCGTAGTTGTGGAAAAATATCTACGGTAAAAAAATTGCAAACATCAACACTCTTGTGCCCCTACCAATTCTCAGCAAGTATTTATCAATACACAATAGATAGATTTTTCCGCAAGTCCTCGGACAAGTAAATAAACATGAGATATGATATGAAAATAATTGTTTCGCCACTCCATACGTACCTGTACATAAGTGTGCCCCTAGTGTACTCCTGTTACTGAAATTATATATGGTCCTTTTTGTTATCTTCCTATCAACATAGTACTGGAAATTTGATTGTTTTTTTGTTCCCATTCTTATAGCTGGCTTAGCTGCGTACCTATAATAATTATTTGAAATGGCTTTAAAAGATTTTCAAATGGATTCGTTACTGAGTGCCAGATTGAATATTTGTACCAGAAAGCCGGCGGTAGGCTCAGACACTTGCCACATGGGACTTAATATGCTTGGAATAAAGTGAGTTTTTGATTTGCCCACTCCTGCACAACCTCATTGGGTATAATGGCCTGATGGTAGATGGGCGTGATGTATGTATTCCATTAGTCTATTGAGGACTTTCGCAAGGTTTTCGTTCATCATCATCCATCACAAATTCAGAAATCATTCTGCTAAACTCAATAGCTGTATGGACATAGTTTCTCTTGCCTTATTTTTCGGATAAGTAAGAAAAAAGTATGTATTCCACGTACCTTTATGAATAATCTGTGGAGTACACAAACGTACCTGTACACATATACAAATCCGTACACTCCAGCGGACCGAGATAAGCTCAGAACACGTTTTGTATAAACGTAATGGATGCTACAGAGGGGGCAGGCCAGGCACGGGCTTTTTTCACGCTCTGGAGCCTAAACACTTGAGAGGTATCATTAGATTCATATGAGTCGTGAGTGAGAGTGAGAGTGACACAGGGTCAAAACGTAGTCAGATTTTTTTCTTTAAGTAAATGAGGTCAATTGTATCCGGGTTATTTTTCACACTAATAACGTCAATAGTGCACATGGACGGGCATCATTGCCGGGTGTATCATATTTGTGTGCTCAGTGATGGTATTTGCCATGTATTGAATTGAATTTAAATAATTTATTCGACATAAAGTCGTACACAACTTATTCATTATCATTATTATTTATTATATCTAAATTTGGCTATTTAGGTAAAGAATAGAGATTGCTTACTAATAACTCCACAATTTGTAATAAATTCCGCGAAGTGTGAAACAACTGTTAGGTATTAGCGCCTATTGAATAAACCACGAATAAACCGTTAGCGTATAAAAACAAAATTCGTCAAAAATATCATCCGAATCTAATAATTTGAAGACTTGGCAGTATTCCCGGCAAGTTGAGAGTTTGCAGAATATTATTATTAATTAAGTAATATTATTATTAATAATAATAATAATATATAATTATTTTTGTTATTATAATCTATATCTATATACCTACATATACATATAATAAAAAATTAACGGATCGCTGTCTGTACATGGAAGATATATGAGAAAAAATATTATAGAAGACCTTTATCAACACAATAGTACCCAAAATAATGATTTTTGTAACTTTTTGTCTGTTTGTCGGATACCATGTCAAAATGTTATAATGTTAGTTTTGTAAGTACATTTGTACTTTGCGCATCAAACGAATACATTGCTTGTAATAAAATGACAATATTTTTTCATAATTTTTATGAAGTTTCCCAGGGTTGGTTCCATAGAAGAAAATGATCGTAACCTTACAAAGAATATGAGGTATTAAAAACATCGTTGTCTTTTTACACCCTGTATAATATAACCGCTTTTATGGAACTCGGGCATTCTTTCAGGTGATAAACTAGCAACTTGTCACTGATCCTTAACATCTGGCCTCGCTATGCGAAACATGGCTATGGGACATCCTCCATAATCCTGCAGGTATTTATTTATTATTTATTATTATATATTATTTATTAGTATTTATGGAATGGAGATATCCATGGACGTATGAAAGAATCCTTGTTGTTCTTATACATTCATAGATATACATATGTATAATTGTATTTATCAGACCTTGTACCAAGTTATACCCGCATCGTGTGCATGTATATGTTGATCTAATTTTTCTGACAGAATTGATAGACCAAGGTTTTATTCACGAAGATGTGAATGGGTAAGTGATCCTGAACAACTATTAAAAATGTATAAATGCAGATTTTTGAGATAGGACAGTATAATTCAAGATAATAGAACATAAATAATAACACTTTTGGGTCGAAAATGTTATATTTAAATTACAGAGATCACGTTATTATAGTGAAGGATGATAAAGAAGAGAGTGAGTGATTGGACTATTAAAAAGAAATATACATGCCAGCCAGAACAATGCACAAATACATATATCTAAAGAATAATAATAAATAAATATGTATCATCACATTATTTAAAGATCATAAAATAAAATAACAAAAAGGGTATGTTATAAATAACTGTAGAGAACCTATCCACAAAATTTGAGACCCGAAAACACATATCATAGTATGGAGAATTTTTAAATATCATAGGAATTTTCATACATTTGAAAAATAAAAATTTTTCGAGTCTCAAATTTTGGATAGGTTCTCTATTGGGCTATTTACATACTTTTCGCTTAACATATTTCTGTTACACCCTGATAATTACAATTTAGTACATAGTTCTAATTTCTATTAAAAAACAAAACAAACATATCCCGCACAATCGTTGCACTCATCTGGTTCATAATGGTAGATAATAAAAACACGTGCTATATATTCTTCAATTATGACAAGAATGTTCTGTGTAAAACTAAGGTCTATTATAAAATGACTAGGCAGTTTATTATTACTATTTTGTCCATTATCATTATACTCGTAACAGCCTAGCTTATACCTACCTGCAATAGGTCTCACTCATCCCATGGCTGTTTGCAAAATCATACCATAACTACTTATTGCATTTAAATATATGTACAAGAAATAAAAAAAAAACATGACAACACCAAAACATTTAGAGAGTACAAAATAAATAAATAAAAATTTATAACTTGTAAAGTAACTTGAAGTAGGTAAATAGGTATAGCTATTCACACTGGTAAAAGTCACAAGCACATATTAGTTCCTCTTACATACAGTTTTGGCGGACACTAACTGAAAGTAATTGCACGGATTTTCACACTTTCTGGCGAAGTATTGCCGAATGTTTTGTGATATAACACACTGTGTTCACCAGCGAAACGCCTGCTTCAAGCGATAATCCTTCCTCATCGACGGATTCAGATACACCACTGTTCAAACAATTGCACTGACACGTACGTTGTTGTATCCTCATCCGCTTGAAGAGTTCAGGCTGAATGTTATGGAAGCTCCTTCCTGCATTCCGCCGCTTCAAATATTTTGCTAAAGCCTCATTGACCGCGAGCATATTATCTGCTATAGCTGCCTGCTGATCTAGGTTTTGCGTGAAAAAGGTTCTATCCATATAAAGGAACTTGATGTCCACAGGTAATTCCCTCATCCATCTTCTCTAAAAGCAATCATTATTCCTATACTAAGGTTTCCATGCCCGTGAATTCGTCTACTTGATTCTTTGATTTTCCATGTATATGTTCCATTTTTACGATATCGCGACGGTTACTAAATGATATAGTTTTCTATTAATTATTCTAAACTTACAAACAGATAGTGTGTGAGCGCACCCTGCGCAGAGATTTTTTTTACAAAAGCATAGAAATTCCAAATCGACGTTAGTTGACTATATTTGTTTAAGAGACTCTTTAATATCAGCACCATAAGGATTACAAATTGACAAATGGTCTGCATTTCTGCTAGTTTTTGATACAATTTGTTTTTGTTAGCGTCCTATGGTTGTTTCTCTCTGACACACTACGCCCACTATTAAGGGTACTGTAATATCTGCACGAAGTTTTTCCGGACCCATCTCCAAAACACCACGTGTTTTTTCTAAGTGAAAAAGTTGTTGATATTTCGTGAACAGAGGGGTAAGCACGAACGTCTCGATAGTCCGTAACGCTATCGTCAAATAACTAAATAAATATAATAATACTAAATAAATATATAATACTAAATAAATAAATACTGTCAAATCTCATAGATTTTGCTAGCGAGTCGCTAACGTTACGCCGCATAAAAAGGTTCGTGCTTACCCACAGATCTTCATATTTCGTTTACCTGCGAGTAAGTATATTCATTACTGTTTTATTGATAAAATATTGGTAAAGGACCTGTTATAGATACCTAAGTTATAACAATGGACTCTATTTTCCCTTTTATGGTGAAGAAGCTTATGTTCTATATGTACGAGTATACCAACTCAAATGATGCCAAAAATTATAAGCAATTAATGAACAAGGCATAAAAATACTTAAAGGACATGGAAGGGAACCTTATTAGTCTTTTTATCTATAGTCTATACCTATAGATAAATATTTCCGAAATATTTTATTGTGTATCATATTTTTCAATCAATTTTTTTTTATTGTGTCCTGTGTTGGTGCAGGGCTTTACTAGGATACATCAGCTGCATCTCCTCCCGCGCATGTCGTTAGAGTCGACTAAGGAATTCGGGCATTCTCTCAGGCGATTCTGCCTTTTAGCGTTCATACGGCCGCTATATTACGGCACCGCTATACTAGGAAATATAGGTATATAGTAACGGAACCCCAAAAATGTTAACATCCATATACTTAAAATAAAATTACTGGACAAATTGTATAATAATACCCATTAATTAACTTTACTAGCGGATTTACTTAGGGGACTTCGACCGCGTAATTTTTGATTTTTCCCGTGAGAATCGGAAATAGCTGTCATATTTACCACAAGTGGGCTTTACTTCTGCTGCTCTTGCATAGGTAGGTACTTCGCTTCTTACGAAACTTCTAGATAAACTTATCAAAAATCGCAAATTGCTGGTCAAATTCGTATTACGTAAAATTAATTACAAACACTTTGACATTTCAAGGCGAATATTGTACAATTTTCGCTATCGTACCTATTGCTTCGGCTTTGCTATTGCAAATTAGGTAATCAGGAGGCCGGCCTCTTCCTGGGCCCTGCATGGTTATATGTTGAGTGACACGGAGCCTCTACTTTCTCTTTCTCAGCGATTGTGCCCACAGATGATGAGACGAGCCTCAAAATATCTTCTGATTTCAGCATTGCGTAAGCGACCCCAACTTCTTTGAAATATAAAAGTCAAACTTTATTATAAACTTTTTTTTCCCTTTCACGGTAATATTACATAGCTGTGTTTTGAGTTTGCTAGAAGAAATCTCTTGACGAGATAAGCTCGCCTTTATACAATCTATGTAACTATGTTAAGTCACTATATTGTCCAATGTTTGTGTGTACAATAAAGAATACAAGATTTATACAGGATGATATTTGGTCGTCAACGTTCCCGAAAACTACGGAATCTCCTCATCATCACGATCATTTTTCTCCATGGAAGCATACATGGGAAGTATCTGGTTTCCAAAATATTAGAGTCCAAAGTTAAGTAAATTGACTGCGTTTTTCTGCATAAATACACATTGACGCGTGTAGCAAGATTTTTTCAAGAGAAAATATTAATGAAAAAACTAGCATAAACACTGGACACTATAAATTTCGCCCGATCAAGTAATTTTTTTATTTTATTTACATCGTTTCCCAGCATTTTTTTTTTGCATAAACTTACATTATTTGATGTATAGAGTACGTACCCTTCGTTAAGGGTGGCAACGAAAAAACATTCTGTATACCTACTACTATTCTAGGGACTCCTTTTGGATTTCAATGTCAGACATTTAAATTACTTGTAACCCTTTACTGACACGTTAAAATTGCTTTATTGGTTTTCCAAAAACCATAACTTATAAAACGTAAATACTATGAAAAGGTAACTGTAAAAGGTCCTATTGTTATTAGTGTAAGTAAATAGATAAGCCAACTGAAATAACTATTGTTAATGGCTAAACCGTTAATGGGTAGTGATTTTGAGAACATAATTAGGATATGTTAATCCTCACTTAGAAATAGAAGAAGAGGCGGTCACAAAGGTGGAATTTGTGGTGTTTTAAACCAATCAGAGCTCCCTAATTATGCTGTGCTTTGCTTATCCACCAAAAATGAGAGAATGACTTATTTAGTTCTACGTAGACACCAGTTGAGTACACATCGCTGGATTATTCTCTCTTTGAAATCTTTTAAAAGAAGTTTGAACTTTTCGAAAGATGGAGAACGCACAGGATATTATGTCGGAACTGGGACAGCTTTTAGCCGGAGTGGAAGTTATAGAAATAGGGGACATGAAGCCTTCGGAACTATTAGAGAGGATGAAGATTGTAAATAATAATAATGTCCCAGACAGAAAACTGGTCATTGCGTGGATATTGCAACTACCCGAGGACGTAAGATACTGTTTCCAAAATCCTGCTTGTATGGACTTGCCGTTCGATGAGCTTGGAAGGCTAGCGGACCGTATTCTAGCGTTCTTCGAGCTCATAAGAATCAATGTAAGACTCCAGGACATCAGAAGAAGATATGTTGAATCTCATCGCAGAATCGCCGAGATGTCGAGATATGTGAGATTGGAAGAAGCGCGCCTGTGTAATCAGTGTTTCTACAATCGTACAGGCTCCAGGAAAAGAAGGAAATCCCCTGACAATGACCCGTCGCCGTCGCTGTAAGTCGTGTAAGAAGTAAAGGATAGACAAGGCTCATAAAGGAGATCTCACACCACGTTTAACATAGCGGGGACAGATGTTACCGATCAGTGACATGTTGCTAGCTTATCGCCTGAGAGAACGCCCCTGAGTTCTTTAGTCGACTCTTATGACGTGCACGGAAGGAGATGCAGCTGATGTATTCTGAAGCCGAGGAGAAGTGAAGTAGCTACCAAAATCAGCAGAAGTAATTTCCATGGACTATTTTGTGTGGTTTCGAATGCGAAATAAAATATGAACTGTGTTGATATTTTATTACCAGAATCAAAAGTTCAAATACAGCACTGAAGTAAAATTTTGAACGGCTGATGTTAATTATGGACTTGGTATATTAATAGACATATTGTTAGTGTAGAGAAAAAAAATGTGTAATGTGAAATTATTGCTACAGCTTGGCAAAAAAGAGTTTGACGTGGTGACAGGTGGTACTAAATATTTTGCTTAATGGAAACACCACTTCTCTGTCGAAAAGGACAATTGTTACGCTTACGGCATAAGCAAGCCACAATTTTATATGTTTACTCCCTATATTTTGCTGAGTTACTATGAAAAAAATGAGCATATGAGATGTTGCGGCGCCCTCATTATTTCCATACTCTTTTTTGCCAGGCTGTAGACACTTTGCTGGTGTGTGCTACTTATGTATTGTAAATATTTTTGTGTTAATAGTACTGTTTGTGTCTCATGAAAATAATAAAATAAATAAATACAAAACTATTTTAGTGTATACCTATTAAACGAATAATAGGGTCGATTCCAGCAGTCACACTTAAACCTAAATCTAATCTTAGTCAGGTCTATCTCTCTCTGTCCTTAACATAAATGGCTGAGAGAGAAAAGGACAGGTAAGACTAATTTTACGTGTGACTTAAGTGGTTTAAGTGTGACTGCCGGAATCGACCATAATTTGATTGCAATATTGTACGATTGACATTAAAATACGAGGGTACACACATTTTGGTACCAACATCACCACAGTGTAATACAAACAATAAATCAAGTTTTACTTATCTATAAGATCACGACTTTTGTTCGCAATATTTTTTTTTATATTGAATAAAATATCTTATCTGTTATTAGTAAGGAACATAATTAAGTCGAGTAATCGATTAATTACCTACTGTATAATGCGTTTTACTTATAAAAGTATCAAAGCTTAAATCCCACGAATATTAATCCACGATTATGAAGTAATTACTTAATTAGCTACATGTAGGTAATATATAGGTACTTATCTACTAGTATTTTCCGAGTGTAACCATTGCGCTGCTAGAGTAAAAAATGTTTTAATTTTGCTCCCAAAAACGATTACCAAATAAATGGGAACGATAGCAAGCGTAGGTAGTTAGTGCAGACAATACGTAATTCCGCCCGTAACTGCATTCTACAGAACATAATGTAAACACACGGAAAGACGATGTGTGTGGTCTTCTTACTACCACTTTAAGACATATTTAAGGTCCAGTGCCCATTATTAGCATCAGTAAGGGAAAGGATTGTAGATGGCAAACCCTTCAAATAAATACGAAAGTATCTCGCTTTCACGCCAAAAGAAATTAACTGATTTAAATGAAATTTAGTACGACGGTAGTCTAGACCCTGAGAAAGGACATAGAAAACTTTTTATCCCTGGAAAATATTTTTATCCCGGATAATTTCGACATTTTGTTTTTTCTGAAGTCCACGCGAGCGGAGTCGTCCACTAGGTAGAAATATACATTAATATCATGGCAATAAACAAGATTTTAGAAGTAAATCGTTTATTATAGGTATATACATTATACAAACGCATGACATGGAAATTTCTTATTCTTTATTGCACATGCACAAAATAAATATGGCATACAACATAAAAGAAGAGACGATAAAATTGTACTTAATTTATTTATTTTTCAGAAGTTTTTGCCATCCAGTCACTACCAGCCGCCTTCATTAAGTCATCGGTCCATCTGGCCGGATGGCGTAACTTACCTAATGCTTCACTTAGTATTTCTTAATCTGTGGACGCCCAAATTATTTTACTACCGCAACAGGAATTTTCCTAGCGTATGTTTCCTCATGCATTACAGTTAAAGGCGATTTTGAATACAACGGCTATAATAGAGATGTTTATAGCCACGTAAGTACCGCACGCTACTTTACATGTCCGATTAGATAGTTCGCCTGGGAAGTAAGTACTTAAGTGCTGTGCAATAAATTTGGGTGATCTATTCATGGGATTGCAGCATAAGGAGGTCTATGCCCAGCGGTGGGACACACTTAATTTAGATATTGTTTAAGCTAAACATTGTCTAAATTTGACAGATATTCTACACATTTACTGTCAAATGTCTTTTTTAATCAGTGTCGAAATTTAGACGCGGTTTTATTATAAGACCGATAGTTGGTACAAAAATATATACAGGGTGTAACAGAAAGGGTATGTTAAGCGAAAAGCTGTATAAATAGCCCACTATAGAGAACCTATTTCCAAAATTTGAAACTCGAAATCACATTTTTATTTTTCAAGATTGTATGAAAATTCCTGACATATTTAAAAATTCTCCATACTATCTGGAAAAATAAACATGTGATTTCGGATCTCAAATTTTGTGGATAGGTTCTCTATAGTGGGCTATTTACATAGCTTTTCGCTTAACATACCCTTTTTGTTACATACTGTATACTAAATTTGATACGAAGGAGTTCATATCATTAGGTACAAATGAAAGACAAAAAGCTAAATCGAAAAAAAAACTTTATTGTAAATGACATAGAACGTAGAATTCATAATAACAATATTAGAGAACATGCCTAAGCGTTTAACCAACAAATTCCATAATACGAGTACCTACCTGCAATAACATTATATTGACAAATTACTAGCCAATTAAGCCTAATTTATTAGAAAAATTCAAAAATTAAAATATTACATAAATAATTCTGTGAATTTCGGAAAAAAACATTTACTGGGTTCACATGAACCAATAGCAGAAGTAGATACCTTCCAATCATGGAAATCCATTTCCAGTTCTCACCCGAGTACCTTAACCATCAGTCAGAGAGCTGAACTTGTCAAATGATCATCAAGTAGTAACAAGAAAAGTTTTCTGATCAGCCCGTTCCCTTCCCCCGCCACCCTTACCACTTTAGGATACACCTCCATGGTGGTGGAAAACGCGGCGTGTTGTCTGCGACGACTATGTTGGTCGTTTGCTCACACGCCAAATTCTTTTCAACTATTAAAAAATGTGCTTTGTACTAACGCTCAAAGAACTTTCAGTACCCTTGAGTAAGGCCTCAAGGGAAAAAGTCGACCACCGTTTATTATTTTTAATGAACATCATTAATACCTATCTAAGTAACTACTATCCATCAAGAACTGAAATAAGAGAAAAATGCAATTAAGTACTTACTTTAAAAACCCAAATACTCATAATATGGCCTGAACAATAATTCCTGAAAATGAGCTTATCTCTACCAGAGATTTCCTACAGCAAACTAATGGATGATATACCTACTGATGAGAGGCATTTGTTAAAAATAATTAGTGATTGGTTTATATTGCACTGCATTGACTACATTAGAGATCGCAAGTCTATAGTAAGATTAAATTTACTATCGTACGAGTATCTTCATGTATTTTCTTCAAGGGACAGAATTTTCGACATCATATATAAACGACGGATTTCTCGCCCGTGGAAAGCACGCCTTACCTCTGGAAATAACTCCTAATCATAAGTTAGATCGGCCCGTATTGAGTTATGTGGACATAAGTTGCCACTTCCAAGGTCCAAACTCATGGATAATATTGTGTAGGTAGGTATGTTACACGAGTGGATACCACCAAATTGTTTAGAAAAAAATACTGATAACCTAAAATCTCTTTATAGAAGTCGGTTGAAAATATTTCTTCCCAATAATTCGGCCGCAATTGGAATATTATAGTTAATGTTCATTATAGTATAAAAATAAAATAAGAAATAACAGAAATAACAACATAACACCCTCTACTGACTTGTACAGTGTGCCCGGGAAGAGAAGCAGCTGTAGTATTATATGTTTTTTTTTTCACTCAGAGCAGCATAGAAGTTAAATAATTTTAAGAATTCTTTTAAGTATTCAATTGTATTCTAGTAAAGGAGGGGTTTCGCACGGTTTTTGTTACAAAAACTTAGTCATACTACAGACAGACACAATAAATAATTTAATTAATGTGTTTAACTATCATGATGCATGGAACTTGCGCAAGTTCCATCCCTACCCACTTGTATCCCGAACTGAAGTAGATAAGCCAAGATATCCGAATCTAATTTCGCCACCCACCCTGTATGTAAGGTAAAGCAATAAAGAAAATAACACTCTTTTATTCGTACTAACAGTTTTCTCGGCCGGTTTATTTATGGTGTTGCTAATTCTTTCGCCCCTGTATATTTGTACTACTCGGCCACTTTGATATTAATTGCTTGAGGTATTCTATCCTACTAATATTATAAACGCGAAAGTTTGTAAGTATGGATGGATGGATGTTTGTTACTCTTTCACATAAAAACGGCTGGAGCGATTTTAATAATATTTGGGGTTAGTAGTCGATTCGCACGAAATTTGTTCGCACGAACGTGCCAAATGTCCCCTTTCAAAAATAATATTATTTTAGTGGGCGTTTCATCCGAATGTATTGTAATCTATGTACTAATATAATCTAGTTTACAATACATTCGGGCGAAACGCCTACTAAAATATTGTTTTTGAAAGGGGACGTTTGGCACGTTCGTGCGAATCGACTACTAACCCAAAATTTGGTATGGAGTTAGCTGACACCCTGGATTAACACATAGGCTACTTTTTATCCCAGGAATATATTTTTATCCCGGATAATTTTAACATTTTGTTTTTTCTATAGTCCATACGGACGAAGTCGCGGGAGTCCACTAGTAAATTATAAATATGGAATAATTGTCGTATTCTGAAAATTCCAAGGGTGAACGTTACCTATGGAACATTTTATTAACATTACATAATATTTCCACCTATAGCGATTAGACTTTCATCACGATCGGAAGCATACGCAAAATGTTTGAAAACTGTTTCCATAAATGCATAGAAGCAGGATTTTTTCATGATAATTGATATCATAGCGATCAATTGCTACTGTGCGTACTAAAGGTGGCCACTTGCGATTAGACTGTGAAAGCGTATGTGCCATGATATACGTAAGCCCTAATGTAGCCGCAGTAAGCCGATCGCGAAAATTGTAGGTGTATGATTGCACCGCAGGATGCATGTTACGTAATAGCCCTGCCGATCTGGTTTCTTATCATAACTTTGCCTGTGATAGCTTTACCAAATCCTATCATAAGTCAAATAAACCTCAGATGTGTATAAATACATACATACATATAATCACGCCTTTATCCCTTACGGGGTAGGCAGAGCACCAAGGGCCGATAGAACCACATGGTGCCACTTTTGATGTGTGCAAAAATATCGCTCAAACGATTCGTTTAACTTCACCTTAAAATATTTATGTAAATATTTACGACAGGTTTAGCTGAACGTAACCCAACACCACTAAGGATATAAAACTTTTAGCGGCCACTAACATAATATTTATTTTCCCTCGCTGAAATAGACATTTTCCGGGTTTCAATCACAATACCTATATCAGTGAATCAATATCAGTTTATCGTCTGAATAAGGAAAGCTGAAAAATACGAGAATGTCTCAAGTTACTTGAAATTCATATTTCTTTTATAAATCGAAGCAGGTTCGAAGCCAGTATATAAAACTTCAGATATTTTACAAAGCTTTGTTATAAAAATTAAAAAGATAAACTATTTCACTATCGCATTATCATAAAAAAAATTGTTTGTATAGTTTTGATTAGTTACTTCTGGGCACCCTGCCATAATTAGAGTATTTGCAGGCCGTCTTTTATTTGTAAATAGCTTCAATCGATAGGTAGTTTTAATTTTGATCAATACTTAAATCATTATTACAATCTACAAAAATAAATAATTTAAATAAAATAATAAAGTAAGTTTATACTTACGTATGTATAAAATGGTAATGTACTTACCAAAATTTGGTGATGCTTGAGGATGGCTAAACCGATTTCTGCATACTGAGCCAGCCAAATCTGAAGTAGTCGATTTACTGCCCTCGGCACAACACATTATTATCGTAATAGAATCAGTTGAGAGGGTACAGTACAGCTATCTCACTCTTATTTATTGCGTATATCACACGCGGCCCATTAGTTTTCTTTGTATCGCTTCTTAATGCTCGAAAAAAATATATTTAAACCTGCTGGTATTGTGGCTCGTATTGCCATTTTGTTTTCCTTTTTATTAACATCTTTTATGTGTAACATCCATATACAGGGTGTAACAGAAAGGGTATGTTAAGCGAAAAACTATGTAAATAGTCCACTATAGAGAGCCTATTTCCAAAATTTGATATTCGAAATCACATGTTTATTTCTCAAGATTGTATGAACCTTCCTGAATTGTTTAGAAATTTTCCATAATACATATCTGAAAAAATAAACATGTAATTTCGAGTCTCAAATTTTGGAAATAGGTTCTCTATACTTGGCTATTACATAGCTTTTCGCTTAACATACCCTTTTGTTACACCCTGTGATATTCACATGGCTGGGTCCCGAAAATGGGGTAGCCGGAGCCGCAAGATCACAAATGAGATCCACCTTTAGTAGTGGGAACAAATTAAAGTACATCGTGTCAAGCAACTCTTCAGTGATCTTTTACATCTGACCCCGCTATACCTAGACGTGGCTGTAGTTTCTCATTCACGATCCTGTAGTTCTGAAATTATTACCTAATAGTTATATTAATTTATAAATGTATGTTAGCTGTACCTACAAATGAACCATTCTATTCCATATTATGCAAGCATCTAGCTCAGTGGTTCCCAAAGTGGTCCAGATGGACCCCCAGGGGTCCACTGGAGACTCGCTGGGGGTCTACATTGAAGTGAAAAAATGGGGGTTCACAATTAATTTGTATGTGGTGTAGACCTGTAGGGGGTCCACCAGAACCAGTTAACTTGTGAAAGGGGATGAGAAAAAAGTTTGGGAACCCCTGATCTAGCTTAGTACTCACTTAATTATGTTTACAGCTAGTGAAACGTAAATTCGTTAATTAAATCTATATTTATTTAAATTAACATACAACTTATTACATTAATACAATTCTCAAATTACACGCCACATTTAAATCCACCAGTGTTTATTCAAAATATTTGTCTAAAGACATTATACTTGCGTGCTGATAAACTATACTGGGTGTAAAAATACAACTTTGCTCTTTTAATAAATACATCATATTCTTTGTAACATCACGATCATTTTTTTCTATGGAAGCACCCCTGGGAAACCACGTGTTTCCAAGATATTGAGGTCCAAAGTTACATTAATATTATAATTTTTTTTTACATAAATGCATCTGAAATCGGTAAACAAACTTTTTTTCAAAGATACCATGTCAAAATGTTATAATTTAGGTTTGTAGATATATTTGTACTTTGCGCATCAAACGAATACATTGCTTGCAATAAAATGACCGTATTTTTTCATAATTTTATTGTCTTTTCCCAGGGTTGGTTTCATAGAAGAAAATGATAGATATGAAAGAATACGAGGTATTCAAAAAACATCGTTGTTTTTTTACACCCTGTATAAAACGCCAAAAAAAAATTTCTTTCAAAATTCTTATTCCACTACATGCTAAGGATTTGACATTTATATTTATGTATTTCATCGATATACAATTTTCCAGCTCGCAACTATATTTCGCGTCAAATTCAGCAAACAATAGTGCGACTAAATTGTCTAAATTATAATTACAATATAATTTGGGCTTGTCGCGACAAACTATCGGATGTTGGGGCGCCATTCAGCAGTGGGAGCCTGTTTCCATTGCTATCTCCCGATATATTCGCAAAACAACAGTTTTAGGTCATGCCATTGCCCCACTAAATACCACTAGGGACAGTATTGAACACCTTAAACAGTGTTGCCACCTTAGTGGATTTTCCACTAAAACTGGTGGTTTCGACCCCCGCTTTAGTGGTGAAATATTGCTTTTAGTGGATAGTGGATTTTTCTAGCGGTTAAATAAAATTGACTTTCAATTACTGAAAATACTATATCTCAACCAGTAAGCCACGTTTAAAAGTATTATTATTTCCACTTAAGTTTATTTCGGGAGTGTTTACATCTGTGTAGGCCACACTGATTGATCCGTCAGAATCACTGAGGTCTAGAATACTCTATACGCAGGGATTCCCCGTAGAATATTTTCTGTATTAGTTAGTTTACATGCCGATGTTGAAAGACTACTCGTATTTAGCGGTATGAATATAATAAAAAACAAGCAGAGAAACAGAATGAAGTTAAATCTTTTAACTGCTATATTAAGAATAGCAGTGAATATACAATTCCAATTGACGTCACAAATAAAATCGGTACCAAAGAATCGTACAAATCTGAAACCGAGGATGATGGTGAAGACCAAAATGGTTCATCTGAAGAAGAATTAATTTAAATTTTTTATTGAATCATTTGATGTGACAACAAAAATGTTCATGTTGATTTACTAATTGTTATTATATTGTTGTTTTTGTAATTGTTTATTAAGTTATAGTAAAGGCTATTTACTAAAATACATAGTGTTATATTTTGTTTCGTGGAAATTTTAGTGGTTTTTACAGTAGGACCGTTTTTCGTTAGTGGTTTTCTGGTGGTTTTAGAGGTTGAATCTGGTGGAAAGGTAGTTTTACTGTTGGCAACACTGACCTTAAAATTCGCAGTAAAATCTGCCCCTACGAATATTTTTTCTAAGAATAATTTTTACTTTCATTTAATTTTAATACAATACCTACAGGATGATTTTTGGTCGTCCACGTTCCCGAAAACTACGGAATCTCCTCATCATCACGATCATATTTCTCCATGGAAGCATACCTGGGAAGTGTCTGGTTTCCAAAATATTAGGGTCCAAAGTTGAGTAAATAGACTGCGTTTTTCTGCATAAATGCACATAGACGCGCGTAGCAAGATTTTTTCACAAGAAATAATTAATATCTGTCTATAAAAAAAACTAACATAAACACTAGACACTATAAATTTCGTCCGGTCAAGTAATTTAAAAAAAATACTTTATTTGATGTATAGAGTACGTACCCTTCGTTAATGGTGGCCACAAAAAAACACCCTGTATAAGTACATATAAATTCTAAATGCTAGTGATGTCTGGTGAAAAGGCAACCCAAGCTTTTTCGATAATAGCTTTTTAGCTTAGCAGCAGTACGCCCTATAAAAAAAACTCATTTTATAATTGACCAGCGTGTATTAACACTATAAAAGTATTGTATCAGACTATGATCTATCTCTGTTACAAATGACATTCAGATCAGTTATTCTAGCGTTACTTATAACTATATCTTAATAAAAAATCCATACATTCGAATATCTCACTTTCTATTAGTAGGTACGATGGCTGCAAGATAATCGATCCTAATATCAATACCACAGGGATTTTTTCTGCTCTCTGAATAAGAAAATAATGCTTATTATTTATTTATTTCTCACCACAATGACAACTGACCTAATACATTACTGAGGGGTAAACACGAACCTCTCGATAGTCCGTAACGCTATCGTCCAACTGTCAAATCATATAGATTTTGCTAGCGAGTCGCTAGCTTTACGCCGCGTAAAAAGGTTCGTGCTTACCCCCCAGATGCTTGAAAATATGGTGAAAAAGAGAAAGAAGATACGTGGTAAGATAGTATAATTTTCACATAAATAAAATCTAGGTACTTTCGCGCAACGTATAACAGTGGACATGCGCAAATGAACAAGCAAACAAACCATACTCGTATGTAGGAAACTACGCCGGCATTGTTGACTTGACTATACCACCTACGAGTGTATTCTACTGCAGAATGTTTCTGTTTCCCGTCGACCTGGGAACATACATAGTACATACAGGATGATTTTTGGTCGTCAACGTTCCTGAAAACTACGGAATCTCCTCATCATCACGATCATTTTTCTACATGGAAGCATACCTGAGAAGTGTCTGGTTTCCAAAATATTAGGGTCCAAAGACTGCGTTTTTCTGCATAAATGCACATTGACGCATGTAGCAAGATTTTTTCACGAGAAATAATGAATATCTGTCTATGAAAAAAATAGCATAAACACTGGACACTATAAATTTCGCCTGATCAAGTATTTAAAAAAAAATACAAAAAATTTACATCGTTTCCCAGCATTTTTTTGGCATAAACTTACTTTATTTGATGTATAGAATAGAGTACGTACATACCCGCCATATTGAATTTTCTATAGAGACGATATGATATCCACGATGGGTGATCATGCTAGGGGGGCAGAGTTCCTTAGTTTGAATCTTACGATATGCACTGAAGGAGATGCAGCTGATGTATTCTAGTGAAGCCCCGCGTTATCACGGGATAGCATTTTATGTTATATTGTAAGAAAAAAATTAAAAGAATTTTGGTATATAAATATTCTACCCAACTTGAAGGATTCGTTCTATAATTAGTTTCTTGCGACCTAACTTATCGTGGTGAAAGGAACATAATATCTATATTATTTGCAAGCACCCTAATATACAGGATGTTTTTTCATTGTCACCCTTAACGAATGGTACATACTCTATACATCAAATAAATAAGTTTATGCCAAAAAAATGCTGGGAAACGATGTTTTTTTTTTATTTCTTGATCGGGCAAAATTTATTGTGTCCAGTGTTTATGCTAGTTTTATCATAGACAGATATTATTATTTCTCGTAAAAAAATCTTACTACGCGCGTCTATGTGCATTTATGTAAAAAAAACGCAGTCTATTTACTCAACTTTGGACCCTAATATTTTGGAAACTAGACACTTCCCAGGTATGCTTCCATGGAGAAAAATGATCGTGATGATGAGGAGATTCCGTAGTTTTCGGGAACATTAACGACCAAAAATAACGTTATTCCTGTGCTGATGCGGGGCTTTACTAGAATACCATCAGCTGCATCTCCCTCTGTGCATATCATAACAGTCGACTAAGGAAAACAGGCGATACGTAAAGGTGGGTTCCCACGGTGCGTGATTTCGCGGACGGACGCGGACGCACCGACGGCTACGGACGGACGCGCACCACGGACGCGTCTGTATTACCACGGACGCTCCGTTTCCCACGATCCGTGGTGCGGGCTGGTGCGCGTCCGTCCGTAATATCACGCACCGTGGGAACCCACCTTTAGCTAGCAACTTATCACGGATTATTAAATTAAACTTTGCCCCGCTATGAAAAACGTGGCTCTGGGATCTCATATGATGTTACCTAATCATTTATATATACCAGACGTTGTCTATCTGTACTTATAAACTCAACCAGACGCCGCCTAGAAACTAGAATAGAAAGCAATAAGCCGAGATATTGTATTAAACTATCGGAATTAGTTTGTCTATCAAGTATCTACAACTTGAACTACTAACTCGTGCCCAAAGTTATATACGGGCTCTAATCTGATAATTATTATTATTAGGATCTGTTTTACCAACCATCAGATAGCTTATCTGGAGAATAAAGTTTGATGCCGACTTTCTCTAAAACTTAATAAATTTTAACTTAAAGATTTCAGACCATATTGGAAAGATCGATCTTTAAAATAATAAGTTGCGAACCGCGATATTCTGATGCGCCAATGGCCGCTCTACGCACCTACTCCTTAAATAATCTGACTACTTTCCAAACTTTTTCTCGAAATCCTCTAAATCCAGGCATTTCATCAGCGCGTGGAAGACATTTCTATCCTAAACTTAATTACTGAATACTAATGCTTGCTTGAAGTTAATTTGTAAAACTAATGTTATGTACTATTCCGTTCATAAGTGAAACTAACTCAGTCTGTATTAAAAACTCGTGATTTTGAGACTGATTAAAGGATGATTCACGCTACACCGTGTCGCGACCGGGCCGTGCCCCGGCCTGGACACGTCCGCCGTGCACCCGGCCGAACCAGTTATTCATGTTACACCGGGCTGTTTGGGTGTATTACTTGCACGACTATCTGTGTTACGTGGTTTTTGTTAGCGGACCGTGCCGGAGCCGGGAAACAATGTTGGCGGCAATGTTACGAGTACGTTGAAAAACATACCGGGTTACAATCTCTAGCGAAAACCAGTTTGTAAACCACGGTTTTGCACTTCCGATTAGTAATGATAGCTAAAAAAAAAATACAATCGATATTATTAAAAATACAATCAAGGATTTGGTGTAGGTCCATAGAATAAAGTCGTTCGTGTACTATACGGAGTGATTTTTTGTCGTCAACGTTCCCGAAAACTACAGAATCTCCTCATCATCACGATAATTTTTCTCCATGGAAGCATACCTGGGAAGTGTCTGGTTCCCAAGATATTAATTAGGGTCCAAAGTTGAGTAAATAGACTGCTTTTTTCTGCATATATGCGTTGTGTGTGTAGCAAGATTTTTTCACGAGAAATAATTAATGTGTCTATAAAAAAAACTAACATAAACACTGCACACTATAAATTTCGCTTGATCAAGTAATAAAACAAATTACATCGTTTCCCAGTTTTTTTTTTTTGCATAAACATACTTTATTTGATCTATAGGGTACGAAAAAACAACCTGTATACCTAAATGCTCGTACGAACGCACTCGCGAAACAAATTCCGCTCAAATTCCACATAATGCGAAAATAATACCGCGAAGAAATTCGCGTTTCGCATTGCAGTCTAGTTTGGAACTTGTGCAATAGAAATAGGTATCTAACGGAATTACAGCAGAAGCGGAGTTTTAATGCTACTGCTAATATTTGGAGCGGCAGCAAATAAGAGAGCGTCGGCAAAAAAATCTGCGATGATAATGGTTCAATTATTGCGTATAGTGCGTTTCGAGATTTTTTGTACATTAATGGTAGGTACACTGTACATGTATTAAGCCCTTTTGGTAAACCAGTGATTTTTACATGATAACCTAAGTATTAACAAATTTTGAGATTTATTTGACAGCAGTTACAAAGCACCAAACGTTCTTATTCTTAGATACTTCTTTACAAACTTCTCTTTTGAAGGCTCGGTTGAGAAATGGTAGCACATTGTTTTCTTTGATATTATCTATAGTTACCTACTTACCTAATGTATAGAGCATGCTAAACGCTAATAAAAACACTTAATGCATATACCTACCTACATAAAATCATGCCTCTTTCCCCGAGGAGTAGGTAGAGGATCAAGGAATTCCATTTGCTACGGTCCTGACACACCTCTATCGCTTCATCTACTTTCATGATATTCTACATTCACTTTTTCTAAATCTTTTTAATTATATGCCTTTGCTGCTATCCGTACAGAGACATATAATTATATTAGCCTCTTCTCCCAGATATTAAACAGGAGTTATTGATTGTGTGTCTGTACGTTGTGTTTACTTTTACAATAGTTTCTTACAGAATACGTTGTCGGACGTGAACGGAATTTTTGATAATCTTAATAAGCTTTTGTTTTGGTATGCGAAAATAAATAGCATTAGAGCAAATCTTAATTTTTCATTGATGTTTTCTATTATATACCCAAGAGAGTCACAAAGAAAGTAGAAAAGCAAGATTATCTGAAAGAGATTTCTTCTAGTAAATCCATAAACACAACTTATTACAAAAAATATTTTTATTGGTTCACATCACGTTAGTTATATTTTATATTTTGATATCAGTGGCTCAGTGGGGAGAGCGCTGGCACGCGGAATGCAGAGGTCGTGGGTTCGATTCCCACTCGGGTGAGGAATTTTTTCCATTTCTTTATTAATAATTTTATAATATTTTGATCAATAAATTTAATTAGATGTATACCTTAAAATACAATTTTCGTTGTTCTCTCAGGCGAAGAGCTAAGCAACTTGTAACTTTCTTTTCTAAACATCTGTCTGGCCCTTATATGCAAAAAATATATTTCCTATATCAAACAGATACGTACTCCAATTTTATTTGTACTCGTATATAGGTATAGATTTAACTTTAAGGTATATAATAATAAATTCTCATACAATATATTGTGTAAAGGATACAGGCACATTCCTTTGTGTGACAAATCAAATGTAGGTAACTAAATACCGTGTAAAACCTTTTCAAAAGATCAAGTAAGATTTCACCTAATTGATCCATATGTACGGAAGCATAGAGCTCATCGTTAGCTTTGAGCGAAATTGCTAATGAGCTAGCATCTTTATCCTATTCTGGAGAAGCGCTAAGACGCTGCTTACCTTTTAATCATCATCATCATTTACAGCCCTGAGAAGTCCACTGTTGGACATAGGCCTCCCCAACAACCTCCACTCCGATCGGTCGGAAGCAGCCTGCATCCAACCGACGCCCGCAACCTTGACCAGGTCATCCGTCCACCTCGCGGGTGGCCTTCCCACGCTGCGCTTGCCGATACGTGGTATCCACTCTAGAACTTTCCGACTCCATCGGCCATCAGTTCTCCGAGTTATGTGCCCTGCCCATTGCCACTTCAGCTTGCTGGACCGTTCAGCTATGTCGGTGATCTTTGTACGTCTGCGGATCTACTCATTTCTGATTCGATCACGTAGAGAGATCCCAAGCATAGCTCTCTCCATCGCTCGCTGTGCGATCCTGAGCTTTTTTATGAGGCACATAGTTAGAGACCACGTCTCGGCACCGTAGGTCATCACCGGCAGCACGCACTGGTTGAATATTTTCGTCTTTAAGGACTGGGGTATCTTGGACACAAATAAGCTTCGTAGTTTCCCGAACGCTGCCCAGCCGAGTTGGATTCGCCGAGTTACCTCCTTCTCAAAGTTGGGCTTACCTAGTTTGACCGTCTGTCCCAGGTAAACATACTCGTCAACAACTTCAAGCATCGAGCTCCCAACCAGTACAGGAGTGGGCGGTACATGGACGTTCGACATGATCTTCGTCTTGTCCATGTTCATCTTCAGGCCCACCTGTTGGGAGACTCGATTGAGGCCATCGAGCATTGTGCTTAGATCCTTCAGCGATTCTGCCATGACCACGATGTCGTCTGCGAACCGAAGGTGAGTGATGTATTCGCCATTGATAATGATGCCGAGTCCTTTCCATTCGAGAAGCTTAAAGGCGTCTTCCACTGCATTGGTGAAGAGCTTTGGAGAAATAACATCTCCTTGTCTCACTCCCCTCTGCAAAGAAATCGTCTCAGTGCTCCGCTCCTGTACTCGTACCGACATGGTGGCATTGCTGTATAAACACTTCAGCACTTCGATATATCGATGGTCAATATGGCACCGCTGGAGAGACCGCAACACTGCCCATGTCTCGATCGAATCAAAGGCCTTCTCATAGTCCACGAACGCTAGGCATAGTGGCCGATTATACTCTTCCGTTTTTTGTATAATCTGCCGTAGCGTGTGGATATGATCTATGGTACTAAACCCTTTTCGGAAACCGGCTTGTTCGGGAGGCTGGAAGTCATCAAACCTGCGAGCAAGACGATTCGTGATTACCCTTGAAAACAACTTGTAGACATGGCTCAGAAGCGAGATGGGTCTATAGTTCTTCAGCAAGGCTTTATCGCCTTTTTTAAAGAACAGCACCACCACACTTCTGTTCCATGCTTCCGGCGTTACGCCTTCGAGCAGGACGGAATTGAAGAGCCTTTGGAGGACCTTCAGTACCGGAGTTCCACCCGCTCTTAGAAGCTCTGATGTAATTCCATCGTCGCCCGGCGCTTTGTTGTTTTTGAGTTGTTTAAGGGCAGTCCTAATCTCGTACAGGCTGATATCCGGGATGTCTTCAGTATAGTGTCGGGTGAGCTTGGCTCTTGGGTCTTTGTCTAATCTAACAGGTTTTACCTTTTAATATTTTATTGCATTGAGAAAAAAGACGAAGGAATATTAAAATCTGTCAATAGACTAATACGTATACCAACAGAATTTAGAAATCTGTACAATTTTGTCACTAACTCGCCGCTTTATACGATATTTCTATTATCTTTTTCGTTTATTTATTTATTTATTTATTAGGGTAAATACAGTGTATCACACATTTTAATATTCTGTTACCACTAAACCTGTATAGGTTTGTGGAGGCAATGACATTCGCTTACTCCATTTGTACACGACATTTAGTATACTATATACATTAGTACATTAAGAAACAACATTACAAATAACATTAGACCAAGGAATTATGTGGATATTTCATTAGTAGATTTTGTTCTATTCATATAATACTAAGCTTCTGGGGTGATTCGTTAAGTAGTTACTAGTTACAAGGTAAAATAAAATAAATTAATGTAAATAGAAGGTTGGTATGAGAGCGCCTCCGATCTCCACAGAAGTTGTTCTGAAATTGTTATTATTATTATATTATATTCTTAATAATAGCCTTGTCGCAAATTATGTAAAATATTAATAAGTACTTTTTGTTCGTTTTACACCCCAACTTAGAGACATTTTAAACACACCTTAATCATGAACAAATGTATATTAAATAAATAAATTAAATTATGATTAATCTATACATTAATTAGTTAGCTTTAGTGTATGCTATTACAAAAAACATAAACATTATTTAAGCTTAGCAATATGGTCGATTCTGACCGTCACATATAAACCTAAACGTAAAATTACTCCTATCCATCCTTTTCCCTTTGAGCCATTTATGTTAAAAATGGAGAGAGACAGATAAGACTAAGTTTAAGTTTACCTTTAAGTGTGACGGTCAGAAATGACCATATTGTCTGATTTACACAGATATTCCATACATTTTGCTGCCAAGTGTCATTTTAATCGTTAAATACTACTTAAAGTGACACTAGGCAGCAAAATGTATACAATATCTGTGTATATTACTTTAGACACAGGTTTGTATTATAACCAAGTATTTATTCACAATAAGAATGTCACCTCACCACCATGTTAGCGGCCCAGCATCACCATACCCCTGCATTGTGCGCGCTGAATGGATCTTATTACCGATAGCGGTTCGTGCGGTAATCGATCCTCTAGGCTGTGCGTAAGGGATGCTACACACGGGCGATTTACCATCGCGTTTGTATTAACACAGGTTGCCTCTTTACAGGAACAACCTGACATCACATACAGTTGTGGTTTATTAAATTATTTATTTCAATACATTCATAGGATGACAGTACAACGTTACAAATATTAATAGGTAAATTAAAATAACGCACCTAATAAAACAGTTGAAAGCAAGATGGCACATCACATTTAGTTGATGGTACTCGCAGGCCTTCGAAATGTTCTTGGCGAGATGATAATCGAGGAGGCTTCCTTTCATGGATAGGTCCACTAAAAAAAGATTTCCCGTAATTTCCACGGGATCGGGAAATAACGGGAATTCTAAAGTATGCATAACGTGGCTCCTTTATAAACCTGTCGTTCTGACTACCCCATTTCGGGAACAACAGTGTGTACTTGTAGGGGGATAGATAGATCTCCAAGAATGAAATACTTATTACATACATTCATACGTAACCTCACGCCTGTATCCCATACATAGGGATAGGCAGAGACTACAGATCTCCATTTAGTACGTTCCAAACATACCTCTTTCGCCTCATCCACATTCATTAAATTCTTCATACATGCTCGCCGGTTTCGGGTGCTCTTGACTAGCCCTTTTTTTAGCACATCTCCAAATTGGTCTATGTAGGTTCGTCGACTTATTATTTTTCTTTTAAAGTAAAATTTACAAAATCCATTTGTATAACAAGACCCTTAATACGCTTTTTCGTAAGTTTACAAGTTTGAACTCTAACGCTGTGGCCCGAAGTTTAATATTTAATTTTATGTATGGTATCAGTAAGTCTTGAATAGAATTACTTTACTATAGAGACGAAAGTTTGGTATGGGTGGGCTTAAACAATGCGACTTCTTCTAGATATTATACAGGGTGTAACAAAAAGGGTATGTTAAGAGAAATGCTATAAAAATAGCTACCTATATCGAACTTATCCACAATCACATGCACAATCCAATATCATTTATTATTTTTCTATATTGTATGAACATTCTTGAGAAATAAATCTATATAACGTACATATAATGGAATTGTAACGAATCCTATAACGAATCGATGTTTGTGCACGCTAATTTTAGAAACAGCTGAACGGATTTCGATGCAGTTTTCAGGAATATGTTGTGACAGGTCCCACTTAACATATAGGCTACTTTTTATCACGGGAAAATGTTTTTATCCCGGATTATATCGACATATAATTTTTACTGCAGTCCACGCGGACGGAGTCGCGGGCGTCCACTAGTCTTTAAATAAACACCCATTTAATTCCAGGTAGGGTTTTTCGGATAACACACTACTTTCTCATCAAGATAATATAACAAATAACACGCCGACCCTCGCATATATCATAACTTCATAATTGCTAAACAAAATTGAATGAAACCATAAACAATCAGCCTAATCCTACAATACGGACGCGTACTTAGCAGAGCCCATTATCACGAGCTATTAGGTGTTACTGGATTACATACTCTCAATAACCACTTGAAGTAATATAGGTATCGCGACCTTGAACAGACGGACGCGGATTACGACTAATTTCGTTCAATGGCTCCTCAGTATTTATGTCTGTTACTATAAAAATATATTGCAGGGTGTGATATCTGACCTCGGCGGGACTTAAACGGAAAAATATCAGAGGTACACCAATGACAGATGAATTGTGAGGAGTTAGTAGATATAAGGATGTAGGTGACAGCCAGGCAAATACTGAAATGCTGAACAAGTACCATTCGGCTGAGTTACACGACAGTGTTATAGCACGCAAGAAATGTATTTTTGATCGGTTGTTGTATCGGGTGATCCTGTGACTAATTAAATGGGCTTCTTGGTTATTGTGTGACACATTGCTGTTTTTTGGATCACTTGTGACTCTCCATTAGGGATGATCAGGTTTTTAAACTTTTTGAGGGCAACTTTTTTAATATCATCTTTTGGTTAAAATTTTATTTTTAAGCCATTATCTAAGGCCTAATTCAATGAACAAATCTATTTTGTCCTGAAATTATGAAAAAAATTGTCGGAAAAATTTGGAATTTTCCTGCGAAAATTTTCAGTGTTTTCCACCTCAGAATCATGGTCTGAAGTCATATGGTATCAATATTTGCCTGGCTGTCACAAACATCCTGTATATCCGTCATATAGACTATCTGACCTTTGAAAAAATTGACCCTTAGAAGGTTTACAGGTAGGTAGACATTAGGAGTGCTCCAGGTTATACCTAAAAGCTCTTTGCCATTACCCGAGCAACGAAAGTGGAAAACTGAAATACCCATTTCTCATTTGTGAGAAAACATAATTGCAGTAGGAATTAGGATGCATGGGGTAACTCAATTAGGGGCGGACAGGGAAATGCCTGCTTGTAGCTATAATATATCTATTTATATAAGGTCTATCAAAAATTAGTGATTATCTTTTGACACGAAACTAGGTAGATATAAAAAAACAACTTTCACTATGGGACCAACTCCGAAATATTGAAAAAAAATCTGCTGTTCCATACAATCTCGAATAATTACTGCACTAAAATGTATTATTATTTATTTATTTATTAGGATAATTACAGTGTCGGTCACCAACCCCCCTCCCCAGCGTGGTGACTATGGGCAAATCCCCCTGTGGCAGTAGCCGTGTGGCGTGCCCTGGGGGAGGCCTACGTCCAGCAGTGGACTGCAATAGGCTGAAGAAGAAGAAGAAGAATTACAGTGTATCACACATTTTAATATTCGGTTACCTCTAAACCTGTACAGGTTTGTGGAGGTAATGACATTCGCTTACTCCATTTGTACACGACATTTAGTATACTATATACATTAGTACATTAAGAAACAACATTACAAATGACATTAGATCAAGGAACAATTTATGTGCATATTCCAATAGAACATGTATGGAACAACAGATTTTTTATTTCAATATTTCGGAGTTGGTCCCATAGTAAAAGTTGTTTCTTTTTACATAGGCATCCAATAAGAAAGGACCTCTTGTCATATACACAGAAATGGGAAAAACGGGATTCTTATCGTGGCGTAATTTTACAACATCCTATGAATTTAGATAGTAAGTACCTACATAATATAAAATCCAAATATCGCATCTCCCAGCTAAATAGTACTTAACTACTTTAGCCCGAAAAATACCCACAAGTATTCTTCTTCCTGCCCTGTTTCCATTTACTAGAGGTCGGTTCTTTTCTTTTCTTTTCTTCCAGTCATCCCTATTATCCGTCATCTCATTACGCACTACTAGTATACGCCTATTTCACAGTCTTTGTAGGGCTTTAAATATTTCTTAGGGCTACTCATGGAGAATTATTCCTTCTCCATGGGTCTTCTTCTATAACCACCCACATTCTGTAAAACCATTCATTCCGTAATTTTAAATGTGAACCAAGACAAACGGTTACTTGGTTATAAATAGTTTTTTTTTAATATTAATTAGGCTTACGCTTGACCACAACGCGCCTGATGGTAAGCACCGTTGCAGTCTAAAGGTGGGTTCCCACGGTGCTTGATATTACGGACGGACGCGCACCAGCCAGCACCACGAATCGTGGGAAACGGAGCGTCCGTGGTAAAACAGACGCGTCCGTGGTGCGCGTTCGTCCGTAGCCGTCGGCGCGTCCGCGTCCGCGTCCGCGTCCGCGTCCGTCCGCGAAATCACGCACCGTGGGAACCTACCTTAAGATGGAGCGCGCTTGCCTAAAAGAAACCGGTTCACTCTCAGTGTTACCAACCCTAAACAGTAAACATAACGATTCCTAGTTTTTCAACTACCGCTCAGCGCCACCTATTACACTACTTTGCAAACGCACGCAATGAAAACCACTATACATGACACAGATGGCAGTATCTTCTTTAGTCGGGATTCGAGGGAATTCTTATACAATCCACGGGGAAATCCCAACAGCTACACACCTACTGTATTGCGTATCGTATTGTTTTATAGTCACAACACCTTGTGCTTGGGCAAATCTATGAAATCTGCCTTTTTTTTCTTTACCTGCTGTTTTCTACTGTTTTTTTTAGGCGAGTTACTGTTTTTTAGTTTTTTGAGGTTGGCAACACTGACTCTTAGTATAATAAAATAACGAAGATCTAAAGGGAAAACTATACATAACAGCACTCGTAAGCTATACCCAGTAACAATTTAACGAGTTTACTATTATTACGGTTCCGGATTATGTTCCCGTAGACAAAATAGTTTTTTTTGACGTCGAACCCTGGTTGAACCTAACCCACATACAGCACAAATGCACTTATATTTTTTTATTAATTTAAAGTTGCGATTAACTTTATCTTTCTCTTTGAATTACAAATGGCTATGGGTTTACTGGAAGAAAAATAAATACATACAAATGGCTATGTTCCCCAAATAAAATAGCCATTAGTGCAGGATCATAAAGGAGTTAGACAACAGCAACATTTATAATAGTGGGAACAGATGTTAATGATCAACATAACCTAACAAGTTGCTAGGTAATCGTCTAAGAATATGCCCGATGGAAGACTCTTATTGCAATATGCATTACCATAGGACTAATATACACACATAAAAAACAAGGCTTACAATCTTCGTCACATTCTCAAGTGAATTGACCCCCGACAAATATTTATATATAATTTGTTTTTTAACCTTGCAAAAGAAAACAAAGGAAAAACTTGTGTTTTCTCTTTTCTCAAGAATTCTATTAGGTTTTTGTTCAAAATAAACAATAAACATAAACAAAATGTCGCGTAGTCCCGAATAAAATACCCTTTTCAACGAACCGATCGTAAAACGCATTTACGATCGAAAAATATCGTGTCAAATGCCTTCTGTATAGTATAATATAATATTATTATATGATACATTTTACCTAAACATATAACTGGTTTGCATATAGTATGTGTTGGGTTTTAGAGTTTTATAATTAGTGGTTTACTAATTTCTATAATCCTGAAGAAACATGCCACGGGTTTGGTGAAACAATGTAGACTTATTTTTTATTTCGGGATAGTGCGATGTATTATCTTGCATACTGGGTCTGGTTTCTCGTGGCAATTGTAGGTAGTGCAAGTGCTTGTTTTCGCAGTTATGAGTTATCAGATCCGAGGGTCAGTGGAGGGTGTAGGGCCCAGTGGTGGGCGAGCCCTTAATGAATATAGTCGTCGAGTTAACTCGAATCCCCATCATTGAAATGAAGATAACCCTAACATAAATGACACAAAGTTATGTGTTCTAAAATGAGATCGGTCTTGAGGGATAAAATGCGACTGTGAATAATATCTACCATCGTAAAATGCGTAAAGTAACTGTTTGCTTAATTTTATGAAATACCTAACATCGACAATCTTACTTCATCACTATTACCATAGAGGATTATTCCTCTATGCTATTACACACATTTTATAAAACTAAGTTGCTTCCCGCTGTCTGTCCCTATGTATGCTTAGGTCTATAAAACTACGCAACGGATTTCGATGCGGTTATTTTAAATAGATATCCGGTCAATTTCAATACTAGAGATTGTAAGAATCTGGGTTTTTTAATTCCAAATTTAAATTTTGTATGAAAGCAATTGAAGATTTACTCTGAAAAAATTTAAAAAATCTCTCGAGATCGGTTATTTCAATTGGCTGTTAGTGATTCAAGAGGTAGGTTTATATGGATAACTAGGGACCCGCCCCGGCTTCGCACGAGTGTAATGCTCTTTCACGCAGATGAAGTCGTGGGCGGCCGCTAGTTTCCTTATAAAACAGAAATCAGAAGGTATTGGTACAATTAATTACATCATCATCATCATCAGCCTATTGCAGTCCACTGCTGGACGTAGGCCTCCCCCGGGGCACGCCGCAAGACTGCCATGGAGGGTATTTGCCCATAGCATAGAGGAATAAAAGACTATTCCTCTATGCCGATAGTCACCACGCTGGGCAGGCGGGTTGGTGACCACAGTTTGTATTTTGGACTATATTGTCAACACGGGAAGCGCTGCTGCCCACCTCCCGGAAACCCTTAATCGCCTTGTACGATACCCACACCCAATTAATTACATAATTCAAGGTCGGATACAGATTACTTGATGATGATGCGTTACTTTTAGGTAACATAATTTATTAATTACGCACTCTATAGGGTACTTATGTGAATCAAAATACTACGAAAAATTAATTATTTATTTGCCTCAAAGAGATCACGGATCTGCTACGATTGATGCTTCATCTACTGATATATGCAATACTGAGAGCTATTTCATATCAAAGGTGTTGTAGTCAGACAGCCCAGGTCAATATCACACTGATCAATGCTGAACAAGAAATGCATGTTGCTACTATGTTGATCATACCAGTAAAATGCTTTTGTGTTCTTTCCACATGCCCGTAATGTTTGCTTTCCACGCCAATTGTGTTGGGCGATCCTGTGACTAGTTAAATGTTCTTATTAGTTATTGTGTAATACATTTCTGTTTTTTTTATCACTTCTGACTCTGCATTACGGTTGATCAGTTATTTAAACTTATTTGAGCACAACTTTTTAAAATTTATCTTCTTTTGGTTAAAAATTTGTTTTAATCCATTATTTAAGACTAAACGAATAGTACTATTTTTTCTGAAAAAATAATTTTAAAATGTCGGTAAATTTTGGAATTCTCTTGTGAATTTTTTTTGCTCATAATCATGCTCTGAAGTCACCATATCAATATTTGCCTGGCTGTCACAAACACCCTGTATAGCTGGCAAATTTTTTTTATCGTTTTTTTTGTTTTTACGTGAAAGAGTATCTCGCAAACATCACGTTTACAAAAATACATAAGCAAGGAAGAACATTACGATAGCCATGTATTACTTTGAGTTTTTCGGCTTTTAAGTAAAATAAGACGTAACTACAAGTGGGAATAAGACATGGGTAAGAACGGAGGGAAGTTTTTGACCTCATTGTAGTGAAGATTAATAGCACGTGCGCCGCCATACGGGCACTTTATCTGCTTTCCTAACGGGCTTATTACTGAAATACCGACTCGATATGTCTTTCACACTTTTGCATGCAAAAAATGTAAGCGAAAGGCATGTGGGTTAATCAATATGCGTTTTTCCACTAGACGGCACGATCACGGCCACGACACGACCATGGCTTTTTTGGAAGCAAAAATGTATTAAATAGTAGGTATACTACGACACGACCCCCCATATTAGATGACGAAATGTCGTGGTCGTGTTGTTGTCGTGTCGTCTAGTGAAAAAACGCCCATTCAATCAATTGTATTAGGGCTAATTTGTTAGGTCATATTCAATAGTGTAATTAATTTATAGAGCTATGATTAGGTCCCCGTGGTAGAACCTGATTTTCTGCTAAGTTGTAACAGCAATGCCGACTGGCAATGCCGATTCTTCTACCACGGAAGCTAGACACACCGAGAGCCAGGCCTAACCTTAGTACCTACTTGTAAATTAAAGCTACCTTTGATAAACTCCAAACGCAGGATTGCTTCCATTGTACGAGCGAGTTTCTGCTTGTAGCTCTTCTCGCTTTCACAATAGAAATAATCCTACTTTAGATTGGTTATGCAGAAGCAGAAGCAGGTCCCAAGGAAAATAAGCCACAACACAGGGAAGAGTTTCATTCCGACGCAATTTTTTAAAGTAAAAGGAATACAAACGCTTTATGGTCGTAGACGTAGTCGTCGTCAGCCTATTGCAGTCCACTGCTGGACGTAGGCCTCCCCCAGCCACAAGGCTACTGCCATGGGGGATTTTTCCCAAAGCATACTTCGACCACCAACTATACCATACTATGTTACGACGTATTTTCACGTTCACGTAATAAGGACTCTCCCAGTGCAGATACGAACTTGGTCTTTATCTACAAAAGTTCTGCCAAAGGACAAGTTAAATTTTATCAGTAGACTGTTCATCTGGAGCTAAACTAAACTGCTGATTTGAGAGGGAAATTAAACCCGGAGATTTTGTAGTTTCAGTCTAGTTTCATTTTTAATTAGTAGAATAAAATTGCTTCAGTTTTTAAAACAGTTTTAAGGACTTTATTCTTTTCAAGCAGACAGTGTTGGTAAGTAATTTATACCGAAAAGGCTTGTCCGTTTTTTTTATGAAATCATTTTGTGTTGCCTACTAATTTTTTTGTACAATTTTTTTTTATTTATCATCTTCCTACTCTTATCTCACTATTTATAGGGTAGGTTATATTGCCAATGATTTAGTGTTTGTTTCACTGCCTGACACCAACCCTCCTCTTGGGTGTAGCTGACCGTTTTACTTACACATTATTTTTTAAACACACATACATACATATAATCACGCCTTTATCGCTTACGGGGTAGGCAAAGCACCAAGGGCCGATAGGACCACATAGTGCCCACTTCTGACCAATTTTGGGGGTATAGTTGAGATGTACAAGTTCGGTTAAGTAGTGACAGGTGGTCAGCCTATCGCCTACAAAATACCAGGACCCTCTTCTCCCTTATTTATTATTTGGCAATAAACATACACTTGACTATTTATTCACCATTTTGCCACCAACATAGAAATAATTTATATGTTAAAACGTTTGCCATGGCCTTAGAGGATCTTATTCTTCTATATCCATGGCTTAGGATATATCAATATAGATCCGTAGAATTAAAACTTATGCAGCATGAATTCCTAACTGTCCTGAAACTGAAACAAGTACAAAGTATAATTCTAAATTATAAACGAAGAAAGAAACTTTAAACACGCTTCCATCAATGAATTTGTAGTCTGTTAATTTGGACTTTCTTCGAGCATGAAATTGTATACAATAGAGAAGGCATAAAATTCAATTTGTAAATCAACCCGTTTTCCAATTCTTTAGTTATTAGTAGGCTACTAAAGGTCCAACCCCACCAAACGGCCCGCACCGCATCGCATAGGAATGTATACAATTTTTAAAAAGAAATTACTTCTTGTAATTTAAAGTCTATAGGTGATCATGAGTCGTATGATCAGGAGTTGGCTAACCCGCGGCATGTCACCGGCTGGGTTCATCCGTCGACGCGCGCGCCCGCAGTTTAGCTTTGTTTAATATAGCCGTTTGGCTGGGTTGGCTTTACATCACTCAATGTTTTGAACTTTTGACGTATTTAGTAATCCAAATTCCTGATTTTAACTAATGGTAAGCTTAACTACAGATCTAATAACTGACCCTAAGGGCAAATGGAAAATCTCGTTATACTCGTAACGAGTGACTAATAGAATCGAATAGAAATTATTACTTATACAGGATCTAACAAAAGGAATATGTTAAGCGAGATGCTTTCTTCTCGAAGCGAAGTTTTTTATAGTGCGCTATATTCCCAGCTTTTCGCTTACCATACCCCCTTTTTTCACCCTCTATAAAGATATGAAATAATCTATATGTAACTACCTAATCAGCATTATAAACAGCTGATCATGGGACATTAAATTTTTTTATTTATTTGTTATTTTATTAGTTGTTACAATACAGCAATAACATACGATTAACAATAATTTACATATAATGTGTGTAGTGCCAATAACCGTAACAACACTTACAATTTCATGGTGACATATCTCACAAAATATATATTATGTATTTATGATACTTATACCAGGAATTTGAACAAGTAACCGTTGACGATTATGTAAGTATCTATATTTAAGAAATTGATTCAAAACGTCGATTTTCTACCATGACAGGACCATTTCGACAAAATGCCACATCCACCGCCTTCCTTATCCCACCCCTGTCAACAATTAGAGCTTACAGAGCCACCTAGCGACTTTGTTTGAAACTTTCCCAGAGCGCTGGCTAATTCATTGTATAAAGTAGTATGCTAAAACGTTTTAATATAACGTAAGTGCTTTTAAATACATAGTTGTAGGATGTTGCAAAAACTATTGTATTGTATGTACATATACCTATTACTATTTTTATTATTATAAATTATACATAGTATTTCTAGCCTAGGGCTAAACACACGTATCTTATGCACTGTTTTTGATTTTGCTGATTTTAATTGTTTAAGTATAGATAATGAAATCCTTAATTGGCTTTATTCTATGTTTATTTTTAATGTATAATATGTAAGAATAGCTGTGGATTTTTGTTAAATAAATAAAAATAAAAAAACTACACAAATAAATTGTCTAGCTGATGCCCGCGACTTCGTCCGCTTGGAGTACACAATCTATACCTATACATACATATAATAAAAATGTAACGTATCGCTGTCTGTACACCTACAAAACACCAAGACCCTCTTGTCTCTTTACTGACTTGTACAGTATGCCCGGGAGGAGAAGCAGCTGTAGTATTATACGTTTTTTTTACTCCTAGAGCAGCATAAAAAATTTTAGTCATGCATAATTCATTTTCTTAACGCGGCATATTGTACCTACTCACATAGAGCACTTTTTGTATTAGCGAGAAAAATATGGTACCTACTTACATAAACGTTCTTATATCTTTTATAAATTCTTACGTACGCAAAAACCCTAAATCCTATCCCCCTCTACAATGATTGGCTGCAAAGCCTCCAGCTCCAACATATTGGAGTTCCGTAGCAATCGGGCAAAATCCAGGCCATACAGAACCCTCATATCCAAACAATAAACATTTAGAACCGATCCCGAGACAATCCAATCAATAAATGTTTTTTAGTAATAGCTAGTGATAACCATCCTTTATAGAGTTCTGTAGGGAATTATAATGAACCCTGGGATTATTTAAAATTTCAATTTAAATTGCTAATGGTATTTTTTTGTTACAGGCTAAAAATATTATCAATGTATTTTAGAAATAAGCTAACTTTACATTAGGTACAAGTTACGCATAATTATACAGTATGTTTATGACAGCCAGGCAAATATTGATACGGCGACTTCAGATCACGATTCTGAGGCGAAATCCACTCATAACCAAAACACATTCGCCGCCGGCAGATATTCTAAAGGTGTCGACATTACGCCAACGCCTAGCACCATGACGCAAATAAGCGTCAGCGGCACCTCTAGAAAGTCTAGAAGACGCAAATACATAATCGCCGGCACTGAATGTGTTAAAAATGCATTTACTGCTAGTGATAAGTTATAACTGATAACACTTGTCGTATAACTCAAAACAATGGTATTTGTTCAGTATTTGCCTGGCTGTCACACACACCCTGTATTACTTAAGATCTAGCAAAAATAAATTCTTAGTGGACAGACAAACTTCCAAACCTGTACCCAATTATCTAATAATTACACAGAACATTGAAAAATACTTTTCTGTTTTATTTATTTAGCTAAGCTCCTTTGACATACCCGAATAGCCGAGACTGATAAAATCTTCACTTGCGTAATTAAAAAAAACGTCTAGACGCGACAAAATCTACCCTAAGCCTAGGTCATTGACATGCCTACTTAGTGCATGGAATACTGGGGTTACGGATTAAATCTTGGGACCTGAAAGATTATTGAAATGTAGGGTTTTGCTGAGTTTGAAAGGGAGAGCTAACATACAAGGATTAGATTTCAGGCGCATAGCCTCGCCAATAATAGATATTGCGTACTTACTAAAGCTTACTTGTCATTTAGGTAGGTATAGTAAAAAAATCAAAAATATTATGAACTAGTGGACGCCCGCGACTTCGTCCGCGTGGACTGCAGAAAAAACAAAATGTCGAAATTGTCCGGGATAAAAACATTTTCGCGGGATAAAAAGTAGCCTGTGTTAATTAATCCAGGGTGTCAGCTAATTCCATACCAAATTTTATTAAAATTTAATAAATGCTCCAGCTGTTTTTACATCAAAGAGTAACAAACATCTATCCATCCATCCATACTCACAAACTTTCGCGTTTATAATATTAGTAGGATAGGATATCTACTCTAATCCGACATTTGTATCATAGATTGTTTAGATATCATCATAATTTAATTTTTTTAATATCAACCGAATGTCGTTTTTCGCCTAGAATTCGCTACTGCTCCTAACAACAGCACTTGGAAATAAGTTGATAGATTGAAATTCTTCAGGCCCTATCTACCTATAGACATAGCCATTGTAAATGTATCAATTTTTGCATTTAAAAATTATTAAAAAAACATCAATTTCAAGCGTTCAAAAAGTCAACGTCGATTCCGATTTCTATGGTCCAGGGTATTCACTCTAGTCCTCTTCAGAGGTAGGGAAATAAACTAGCACGTGGAAATTTTCAACAAATACTGTCGTGGTAAACAAATCTTACTATGTTATAGAATTAATTTATTTTATCTCTCTTATCTATCAGGATAAAAATAAAAATTAAATACGGAACCAATACAAAAATAATCGCAAGCCGCTGTTAACAAGCCTCTTCAATTTCACATAGGGAGGAACTCAGAGGAGTTTTTATAGCATTACCCTCTTATAGAAACCGGTAAGATATTGGGTATTGAAAAAAAATCTATTCTCTGCGCCCACTAAATCGACCAGCTCTTGTGTGGAAATGAAATGAGTAGGTGGATGTGGTGGAATTAAAGGCGAATGGAATGGTTTTCTTATTCTTATACTATATTGTTTGTACACATCAAATTGTTTCTTGATTGTATCTGATACCCTTGATTGTATTGATTGACCCGGTGGCTTAGTGGTTATAGCGGCTGGCACGGTTTGCAGCGGTCGTGGGTTCGAATCCCACTCGCGTGAAAATTTTTTCCATTTTCTTTATTAATAATTTTATAATATATAATATCTTGACTAAGATAAATTTATAAAAAAAAAACACTTCTCCATTAATATAATCCGTTAGGATATGGTTGATCGTTTCATCTTTAAACATTGTGCTGAGAGATTCAGCTTTGTTTGCCGAGATTTGGCTAGTGTATAGCTATCGGAATGAAGAATAACGTTGCCAATATGTAATTTAGAAAAGAGATGCTAAAATTCGTCATCCGAGTAATTGACCCAGTGGCTTAGTGGTTATAGCGGCTGGCACGGTTTGCAGCGGTCGTGGGTTCGATTCCCACTCGGGTGAAGAATTTTTCCATTTTCTTTATTAATAATTTTTCAATATAAGTGCTTGTACCAATGCGGGGCTTCTCTAGAATACATCAGCTGCATCTCCTTGCGTGCATCAAGGTTGCTCAAGGTAAATGTGTGAATATTTGTTCATGTTTAACACAAAAGTTCTATTTGGATATTAGGTAGACTAATGGCAATTTTACAAAGCGTCATCGGTCGGGTTATTCATTTTCGAGCTACTGTGGCCTAAATGCTGACAGCAGTTATTAACTTACAAATAAACCTATTAACAGTATGCTGATAATCGAATTTTGGCAAATTTTCGATATTGTTCACATACACAAATAATGTAGGTACATATTTATGTAAATATACTCGTACATGTATTTATGCTTACAGCTGCAAGCACAAGCACATCATTTCTCTCAAGGAAATACAGTAGGTAGGATACGCAAATATGAACTTGCGATGATCGACTTGATCAGGGGTTCTCAAACTTATTTTGTCTCCTGCCCACTTTGAGAATAAATTATTTTTTAGCGCCCCATTTTTTTACCTACATAAAAACTACTATAACTCCCAAGCCTCACGACACGACGCCCCAATTTACCGCTCCCTTTAGGCCGGCTAAAAAAATTATTAAGATGACGTTATGAAACGTCAAAACATTCATGCTTGCACTACTGGAGACACATCCAATTAAACCAAGGGTCAGCATCAGCACAGTTCTGCGGATAGATAAAATACAAAATATATTCTGTTTCAAACGACATAATAATAAGCTCTGGCAATTCATTCTAATTTCTATCCGAGGCTCCATTGTCCTAGCATATGAGTTTCAGCACATAGGGGTCGGCGTCCTTATTCATGAGGCTCGCAACAATTGTATTGTTACAGGATGTATTACAGTGCGGTAAAACTTTCCGAGAGATTGTGTGCAGCTAGTTTTAGATTGCCTAGTGTCCGAAATTGGACTGCAATATGAATTATTATGGACATGGAAACTTTGAATGGGGAATCCTGATTGATTTTGAGAAGATTAAAGACATAGAGCTTTTTATAGTGAAAGGGCTTGATGATAATTTTAGATAATGACATTGTGTGAAGCTAGGAACATCGTTTTACAGCGACGCCGTTTGGGCGGTGGCTGTGAGACAATTTTGTGGTCACGAAAATCGAGATGGGTTTACAGGTTTACAGACTTTTATTTGGGCGTGCCCTAAAGGCTGTTAAGTTGGCAAATCAAAATCACTTAAATATTTATTTTACAAGATTGTATAGGCATTCCTGGGTTGTTTAGGATTTCTCTATACTGTCATTATAAAAATAAGATTTAATTTTAAGTACCTATGGATAGATTCTCCATAGAGAACAAGCTTACTTAACATACCCCTTTTAATACACTTTTATATCACAATGAACTATTTCATTTTATGTTAAAATATTATGTTTTTTACGTTACAAGGGCGAAGTAGCGATCATTAGCTATAAAATATCTGGATATACAACATATTTCAACCATCCCATCTTTTACCAACAGCTTCAACCGAAGTCAACAGAAAGATAATATTTAATCTGTAACAAGTATTGTATACAGAATACGCCCGGCCTGGGCACGGATCGGAGCTCATTAAATTTTCAAGTGGCACCGAATCCGGAGCGACTGAGCTAGCGAAATTATTAATTAATCGCAATTTCTGGAACACTGTGCCATTTTTCTCGGGTTCTTGGTGCCATACGTTGGCTAAAAAGTAATTAATCGTACGGGGATTTTAAAATGCAACAATAGGGTGTTTTATGGTGTTTCAATTATGATTGAGGTGTGGCATTTTTTAATTGGCTTCAGGGCTTTTGTTTGTCAAATGCCTTGGCTTTTGTAATTAATTATTTATTAAAAAATACTAGAAAAAACCCCTATCGCAGCACCTTGTGGTGTTCCCTGGGGGAGGCCTACGTTTATAGCGGCCAGTCATCATCAGGGGAATGAGATCTCGGTCTTTTTCTAGAGCCTGCACAGTTAGCGGTTATCATGTAGACATGCTCGCCTTCCTAAGCTCTAAGTCAATAACGGCATGTCCAGTAGACAAAGATCTCCGAAGTCAGTTGCCTTCACATGTTCTCGGGCTATAAATAATGCTGAACAAGGTTCTATCGTGGGACGATAAGTCGCTTCATTGACTCCTTGTATTAAATAGACTTCCACTGCCAGTCCTATGAGCTCTTTCATTCACACAACACAAATTAATCATTTTTACTCGTAGAATTCTAATCAATTCCTTTCGTCTGATCATCCCGAAGGGTTTCCGATAGTCCTGATCAGTTACAATGTTCAGTTACATATGCTAGCATGCGGTTCGCTCGCCTTCCTAGCTCATCAAACGGCATGTCCATATAAGCAGGATCTTCGAAACAGAACCTCACGTCCTCGGGAAATTGCAATACCGCATCACGCAAGCTGGCATGTCCATAGTATTCTGTCTGGGTACATCTGGATTTCAATGGCATTATCTTCATTCTCATGTCTGACATAGTTCCGAAGGCTTGCAGCTCATCTGTCCCATCTTTCACGTAATTGCTTGGCCAGTATTCTGTCTGGGACAGGCAATCTTCAAGAAGTTCTTACAATTTCCAATTCCAATATAATGTCCTGTACGTCCTCCATCTTCCAAAAAATTCTAACTACTTTTAGAAGATAAGTTTTAAAATAGAGAGGATAATCCAGCGATGTGTACTCAACTGTAGTCTACGTAAAATTAAATAAGTCACCCTCTCATTTTTGGTAGACGAGTAAGCACAGCATAATTATAGAGCTCTGATTGGTTTAAAAACACCACAAATTCCACCGTTGTATTTGCTACTTCTTCTATTTTTAAGTGAGCATTAACAATTCCTAATTATGTTCTCAAAATCACTTACCATTGGGGTTAGCCTTAAACAATAGTTATTTCAGTTGGCTTATCTATTAACTTACACTATTAACAATAGGACCTTTTGTTCGCATACTTTTAAATCATTATTATTATTATTATTATATGTAAACAGGCAGGCAGTTGAGGCAACTGATTTTGCCTGTATCTGAATGTTCTCTTCTTAGGTTTTTCTATGTTCTTTAATGTGTTTGTCAAGTTTGTTTTTGAAATTATTGACACTTGGTGCCAAAACCACTTCTTCTGGTAGTTTGTTCCAAGGGTTCACTACCCTGTTGGTAATAAAGTTTTTGCGGGGATTGCTATGTGAGATGCCTGTGCTAAGTTTTAAATTTACAAATTATTAAATTATTAATTAAATTATCTTTACAAATTATGACTTTTGGAAAAACTAATAAAGCAATAAACGTGTCAGTGATGAAATAATACATAGGTAGGTACATATTCACATGGTAGTGTTCCTAAAATGGTATAGCTGGACTGCAAGATCATAAAAAAAAATACAAACAGCCATGAACGTACAAAGAATAACGGACTGAGTGTTGTGACTACACATACTGAAGCATTCCTAGTAAGCTCGGAAACGATATTCCATGGAGTAGGGATGTGTATTGACGCGTTATTCACCCACACATTCAAACCATAGTAAGCTCGGCGCCTACTGGAAAATACGCACACATGCCCAACGCGCCGCCATTTCGATGCTTCATCTGTGCAGTGACAGCATTACGTCCGTTGTTCTTTATACGTTCATGCATACAGCCTAGCAGCAGTTAACTATGCTATCATATGATAGCATATGCTAAACTGCTAAGTCGGGGTCGGCAGATGTAAATGATCAAATGGATCGACAGAAGTTCGTAACCGAGACTAATTTTGCAATATGTCATCATCATTTACAGCCCTGAGAAGTCCACTGTTGGACATAGGCCTCCCCCAACAACCTCCACTCCGACCGGTCGGAAGCAGCCTGCATCCAACCGACGCCCGCAACCTTGACCAGGTCATCCGTCCACCTCGCGGGTGGCCTTCCCACGCTGCGCTTGCCGATACGTGGTATCCACTCTAGAACTTTCCGACTCCATCGGCCATCAGTTCTTCGAGCTATGTGCCCTGCCCATTGCCACTTAAGCTTGCTATACGACAACGAACCGTTAGGATAGCGGCCGGAAGTTTCGTCTGTTCGTCATGGAATATATCATCAACAGGGGATTGTCTGTCTAATTGTTCTTGTGGTTGTGGTTCATTAGACGACGAAGATAGTGGCGCCACACTCACATTAGGCATACATTGATCATCCATCATAGCGGTTTCATTATTTGTGTATCGCAAAAGCTGGTCCACGTGACGTTTGCAAATAGTATTATAATTATCAAGTTTTACTAGATACATACAGGAACCCAACTGGCTTACAATATAACCCTTATACCAAAAAGGTTTTCTGTTTTCAAAACACCTTGCCCATACTGTTTGACCGATAACAAATGTTCGCATCTTTTTGTTATTGCTTGTGACGCATGCGGTTTTCACATCAACCTCGTCGCCACTGTTATGTATGCGGGTTTGGTGCAAGCAAATGAAACATGTCCGATTGGAAACACTGCTGATTTATTACTGTTGACCTCTAGTGGCCGTCGTATACATCAATAGCCCAGTGGTTAAGACGTGCACCTTCCAAGCGGTAGGCTTAAGTTCGATCCCAGTCACAGACCTGTACCAATTAATTTATTTCATGTACAGATTTTAATGTTGCAAAATTGTACGTTGGTCCCGCGCTTGATCTCTCTCCGGTCGTGTCGGCTTTCCGACCCATCAGACTATGAAAGTAACGGAATAGAGAGTGCATCTTTGTTTGCGCACACACTTGTGCGTACCTGGCCAATCTCCGTAAAGATTGGTCGCCTTGGCCGAAATACGAAATCGGAGATCATCATCATTATATACATATACTTATTAGGTAGGCTACAGTCTCTATATAATTGTTGTTATCTGATAATATTTGGGATAGATATAAAACAGAACGTCAATGGTCAATGCGAAACTGAGGGTGTGTTCTTTGTATGACGTAGGCATTTGATAAGAAACGATTTGCCGAAACAGAAATGGATAATACAAATATTTCAAAGTAGTGGACGCCAGCGACTTCATCCGCGTGGACTGCAGAAAAAATAAAATGTCGAAATTATCCGGGATAATAATATTTTCCCGAGATAAAAAGTAGTCCCAGGGTGTCAGCTAACTCCATACCAAATTTTATTAAAATCGCTCTAGCTGTTTTAATGTGAAAGAGTAACAAACATCCAGAATTTTTTAAATTGCACTTCTTTTTATATTTAGTACATACCTACATTTCACTGTCTTCATTTCTACCCTGTTTGTATTGTCTTATTGTTGCTATTGTATCTCTGTGTGTGTAATCCTCAAAAAAAACATATTCTATTCTATCCATCCATCCATCCATCCATACTCACAAACTTTCGCGTTTATATATTAGTAGGAAGTAGGATGAACTTTTTCGTTTATAGAGACGAGAACCATTATTTTAAAAACATATTCGATTCGTGAATTTCGTTTCTAAAAAAGCTATTTCATTGTACGGACCTGTAAAGTGCGACTTTAATTGAGTTCCAGAAAAAATAGAACTTATACAACATATTATGTGACTGCAAAAAAGGCCAAGCTTGAATACCACTTCCGATTCTACATGAAATAAATCCTTTGATTAACCAAAAGCTAATGTATTTTACCAATTAAAACAAAGGTTACCATCTCTCCAGCCAATTAAAAGTGTGGAAATGGCAATTACTTGTAAAAGGTCTCATCTAAAAGGATAAAGAGCTTACCTTTGTATGCTTATTCGTCAAAATTAGAGATTATTTTGATCTCAGGGAATAATAACTAATAGGAAGCCACCGTGAGTTGTTTTATTTTCTTTACATAATTATGTTGAAAAACGCACGTCTATCTCACCGTAAACTATATATTATGTATGTATAGTCCACTTTGAGTTCTGATGTATAAGCTACTAGTGGACGCCCGCGACTTCGTCCGCGTGGACTGCAGAAAAAACAAAATGTCGAAATTATCCGGGATAAAAATATTTTCCTGGGTAGAAAAGTAGCCTATGTGTTAATCCAGGGTGTCAGCTAATTCTATACCAAATTTTAATAAAATCGCTTCAGCCGTTTTTACGTGAAAGTGTAACAAACATCCATACTTTCGCGTTTATAATATTATAGTAGGATATTTACTGGCAAGTTTCATCAAAATCCATTCCTACCAATAATTAACTGGAAGTCATTATCTCACATAGTACTACCGATTTGCAAGAAAGAGTAACAAATATCTATTCTGACTTCACATTAATTAAATGTATTTCTGATAAAATAAATCATAAGTTAATACTATTTTTAACAGTCAAATATTTTTCAAATTATGTACATTGCTAATTAATAAGTCCCCGTTCGTATGCAATTACATATAGTACTTTTAGCGGTGATCTGTATTACTTACTTAGTTATTTCATAGAGGCTCCTATGTGTTATTATTTTAGGAATAAGAACTTACTTGTAACGTTAACAGAACTTTTAAAGGGGTACAGATACTACATAGCATTTGTGTTGTTCTGATGTGTATGTCAGCTAAACTGCTAAGTTTCATCAAAATCCGTTCATGTGATAGTCTTACAAACATCCTAACATACATCCTCATTTACGTAAAGGATAGATTACCATTGGCTCTAAAATAGAAGTAAATTAGAAAAATTTAATCGAAAATTTTAATACTTATATCCGTGACATGTTATTTATATTTAAATATTTCTATAATACTACTACAGACTATACACTGTATACACTAAGCTATAACCCAACGTTATTTTAAAAACTAATGACATTAAAATTACACCAAGATTTATACCAAACTAAACATGGAAAAGTTTACAAAGAAATATATTACATTATTTACCTAAATTAATTTAACACTGTACGTACGTACATATACATTATTTTATTCTACACGTACAATATAATAAATCAGGAATGTCCAACATAATTTTGTGAAGGGCCAAGTTTAGTACTTTTGTAACCGTAGCGGACCAAAAGAAATTCCCAATAGCAACGATTTAAAGTAGAACTATTAAAATATAATACACGCTACTGCTCGAGCATAGGTAACTGCTCGCGTGTAGTAGTGATCAACTTACATTGATTGCTCTTGCAGTCAAGTATTTATTTAGATGATAAACGAATTTTGGACCATTTTTACTGAACGAATGTCAATGGATGTCATCGCGGGCCGGATGATGGGCTTATGCGGGCCGCATTGTGTCCCGAGGGCCGTATGTTGGACAGGCCTGTACTAAATTACCAAATTCACAAATGATATTATTGGTCGTTTGCGCAGTTTTTGAAACATGGATTCTCGTAACAAAATGACAACACAGTTCATAATTATTTCTTACTGAGTTATTCCTATTTTTTTATAGTGTTGCAGTATTAAATGATAGAATCTCCACACATAGATAGCTACTCATCTTCTTCCGCGACTTGTGTGTAGCTTATAGCGACCAGTAATTGTCAGGAAAAGCTTTTGGCAGCCGCTTCACTTTTTCTCCTGTGCTGATGCGGGGCTTCACTAGAATACATCAGCTGCATATCGTAAGAGTCGACGGAATTCAGGGGCGTTCCCTCAAGTGATAAGCTAGCAACTTGACTAATTCTTTAACCCCGCTGTGTTCATCGTGACCGTGGGACCTCCTTTATGATGCTGCAGTACTGGCTACCCCAATGCGGGAGCACAGCCTTGTATATGTAGTTCACTTCTTACACGACATACGTGTAACTTATAGCGACCGGTCATTACCAGAGGAAGGAGATCTCGGCCTTTTCCGGGAGCTTGCACGGTTGTATGAGCGGTGGTTAGGTAGATGCGCTTCTGCTATCCTTCTACGTCTCGACATCTCCGCGATTCTGCGACGAGTTTCAGCACATCTTCGTCTGAGATCCCGATATCTTGCATAGGTTCTTAAAAGCTTAGCATATGCTTGCACACGGTTCGCTCGATTTCCTATCTCATTAAACGACATATCCATATACGCAGGATCTTGGAAACAGTACCTCACGTCCTGGGGCAATTGCAATACCCACGCAATAGCCAGTATTCTGTCTGGAACATTATTATTATTGGCAATCTTCATTATCTCCAAAAGTTCTGAAGGCTTCATGTCTCCTATTTCGAAAACCTCTACCCCAGCTATGAGCTCTTCCAATTCCAACATAACATCCTGTTCGTTCTCCATCCTCCAAAACGTTCAAATGTTTTTACTTTTAAAATAGAGAGGATAATTAGCAATGTGTTCTCAACTGTAGTCTACGTAAAACTAAATAAGTCATTCTCTTGTTTATGGTAGATGGATTAAGCACAGCATAATAAGGGAGCCCTGATTGGTTCAAAAACACCACAAATGCCACCTTTGTATTTGCTACTTCTTCTATTTCTAAGTGAGTCTATTAACAGTTCCTAATTATGTTCTTAAAAGCACTTACCGTTCAGGTTAGCCATTAACAATAGTTATTTCAGTTGGCTTATCTTTCAACTGACACCATTAACAATAGGACCTTTTGTTTGCATATTTTTACAATTATCTTTTAAAATATTAAACTTTGACAAATTATGACTTTTAGAAAAACCACTAAAGCAATAAACGAGTCAATAAACAACAAATAATCTATCTATCTATCTTCTATATCTATACATACAATAAAAATGTAACGGATCGCTGTCTGTACATGGAAGATATATGAGAAAAAATATTACAATACAATACAATACAATAACCTTTATTTGCTCAAAATATGGGTATTACATTGAAGATAATTATGCAAAAATTGATCCAACATATTTAATATATTATAGGAGACCTTTGTCAACGCAATAGTACCCAAAAGAATGATCTTTGGAATTTTTATCTGTTTGTCTGTGCGTTTGTGCACGCTAATTTCAGAAACGGCTAAGAAAGGTATATATTGTGACAGGTCCCACTTAACATATACGTTACTTTTTATCCCGGCAAAATGTTTTTATCCCGGATAATCTCGACATTTTGTTTTTTCTGCAGTCCACGCGGACGGAGTCGCGGGCGTCCACTAGAAAAGCAATATATACAATGCTATACACATGGTTTATAATATAGTATAATATCGTCGTCGTCGTCAGCCTATTGCAGCCCACTGCTGGACGTAGGCCTCCCCCAGTGTACGCCACATGGCTCGATCTCCCGTTTTTGTCATCCAGTCACTACCAGCCGTCCTCTTTAAGTCATCGGTCCATCTGGCCGGAGGGCGCCCAACGCTAGTCTTGCAAAAAAAAAAGTATTATGCATATGTATATGTATTATGCTGCCCAGCGTAGTGACTATGGGCAAATACCTTGTGGCGTGACCTGGGGGAGGCCTACGTCCAGCAGTGGACTGCAATAGGCTGATGATGATGATGATATATAATGCCAAATTATGTAGCCAAAACTACAGGATGGTGGTCCTTACATCCATCCTCTTGACAGCCACGATTATCATAACGGTGACGGCATATGTAAATGATCACTGACAAGCCTGAGAGAACGCCTCTAAATTCCTTAGTCTACTCTAACGACATGCCCGGAAGGAGATACAACTGATGTGTTATGTGCATGGAGAAGAAATAAAAGAGGAGCAGCGGCTAAGTATATTTTCATACAAAAATAGTGTGCCGCTGAGCGGGTGTAAAGTATGGGACGAGGGGAGCATCCTAACACTGTAGCCCGCCCATTTACATAGAAGCCACCTTGTAGTGACTAGCCAAACTACTTGCATAAGCGTGGGGTTACAGCTGCTGCGTTACACACACTGCCCCTGTAGCTCCGCCCCTATCATGACGTTATGGCCTCACGATTGCCACACGACTCAGTTCATAGTAAAACCTCCTCTTTTATTACCTTCTCCATGGTTATGTGAATGAAACCCCGCATCAGCCCAGCCAGGTATTATAAACAGCTCTATAAAATCTTTAGCGCCAGACAGGTGGGATTAAATACTTGAGTATTTTCGTAATCTATTTTTAGTCGTAATTTTCCCTGTAAATACTTTTTATGTTCTAAGCCACAGTTATTTTAATATAGTCCGGTCGTATTAGTTTCCTGCAGTTGTTTATAAATCGTTTGTGGTGTTGCAGCGGATTCTGTAAAGTTCATCCCTCACTTCATCCCCTAAGGAAATATCTCATGGTTTGTGCCAGGAAAATAACTCCGTTATACACATATATTTTAGGTAGATATACATTATCACAATATTTCGTATCCCTAATATTTTAATTACTTAAAACCAAGTTGTGGGTAAACATTACCAAATTTTGATAGATATTCCACATATTTAACTATAATTTTAACCAGTGTTTAAGAGGTGTTTTTAGACACTGTTTATAAATTACATTTGACAGCAAAGTATACTCGTATACTGTCAAATTTAGGCAATGTTCAGCTTAAACAACGTTTAAATTATTTTGTAAGAACGCGATAAATGTTCATTTGCTACGTAGTTCTTTATAGGTTCATGTTGCTACGATGATCGTACGAACGTTCCAAGGTTTTTTTTAATGTCCAACATTGTCCATACCACGATCATACATATAATCGCACCTTTATCCCTTACGGGGTAGGCAGAGCACCAAGGGCCGATAGAATCACATGGTGCCACTTCTGACCAATTTTGAGGGTATAGTTGAAATGTACAAGTTCGGTTAGTAGTGACAGGTGGTCAGCCCATCGCCTACAAAACACCAAGACCCTCTTGTTCCTCTCTCTACTGACTTGTACTGTACAGTATGCCCGGGAAGAGAAGCAGCTGTAGTATTATACTTTTTTTTTTCACTCCCAGAGCAGCATAGAAGAAAGGGCTCTGTTTTTATATTCCTCCCGTATTGAGGATGATTCCCTTCGAAGTACATGTAGGCTAGGCTTTAACTTATAGTGTTTATCGCGGCCGATCCCGCCTTCGCTCCCTTGGGCCCTAAGATCTGCCCTTACATCGAGATTGTTCGATACCCACTGTCATAATGGATGGCGAACGAAATACTAACGGTGTTAGGTACTACTAAAAGTTAGACGCAGTTAAAAATTACTTAAAATTTATGAAATATCTGTCAAATTTTACCACGAATGGTTTACTAATAAGTCAGTAAACCATCCGTGCTATTACAAAAGAACATACATTTTTGCAGAAACGTAAACTCGTACGATTCGAGTTTCTATCAAAGCCCTAGTATAGAAAATAGAAATGAAAATATTATCTAATTTAAATAAATTTATGTTAATACAATGACCTATTGCAGCGCCATTAGCTCTTAGAGCAAAATTGTGAAAGTTCTATAAGTTTTTTTTTACAATTACCTAGGCAAACATTTGACCGCCATCGTGCCTGATGTTAAGCAAGATGCGGCCTAAGGTGGCACATGTTTGCCTAGAAAATGCCTATTCACTCTAGCTTTGAAGAGACCAATGTTGTATGGCTCAGAAAATACATCGATGAAATAAAGATTAAAAGATATACTACGCATTATTCTTACCATCTTACCCTCCGTATGTACACTTCAGTACCCTCGGATAAGGATCATTGAAGAAATTGAAGTAACACAAGCTACTGAGTATATAAACAGAATATCCTGGTCTTCAGCAATCCTCCTGATGGGAAGGCTGCTTCTTTATGTTCATTAGCTGAAGGGATTTATTGCTTTGTTGTTAGTTGTGTAATAATAATGTTACCAAGTTCTTTTTTCAGGTAGGTACTACTAAGGGATCTTGTAGTCGAAAATCAGCTATAAGTATTGGGTTCTTACAGATATTTTATGTAACGTTCCTATTTCATGTCCATTTTGTATTTATGTCATAAGCGTATTGTCTTTTTTTTATTGTTAAAGGGTACAAAGTTTTTGCTATTGTTAGTGAGAGATAAGCGGACTTCTCTCAGACTGATTCTGAAGAGAAAACCACATAATAATTTCACATTGGACAGTAACAAGTTAATCATCATTTCAGCCCTGGGAAGTCCACTGCTGAACATAGGCCTGCCCCAACTACCTCCATACCGACCGGTCGGAAGCAGCCTGCATCCAACCGACGCCCGCGACCTTGGCCAGGTCGTCCGTCCATCTCGCGGGTGACCTTTCCACGCTGCGTTTGCCGATACGTGGTATCCACTCTAGAACTTATGATCCAAAACAGCAACGTATTCGCCCGATATGATTGGCGGGGAAAGCAAACATTTTGGTATATTTATGTTAAAAATTCTTTTCCTGTGAGTAAAACATCTTACCCAGTTCAACATAATGGTAGTAGTTCAACATTTCTTTCACTATTTGCCTGCCTGTCATATACACCCTGTATATATAGATTCGGCGATGATAGATAGTTCGGCTAGATGTGTCAGAGAACCAAACTTCATATAATCATATTAGCAACAGTTAGTGAAACGCAATCCATCTGAACTGTCGGATAATGCTCCGGCCACATTGTCGCGACAAGATTCGTGTGCGAAAGAGGTGGCAAAATTTACCTTCGTATTCTAATGATATATGTAGTATGTATTTTTGCTAAGTAATAAAATTGAAACTTATAGTCTAAGCCTTACGGTTGATTTCTCTTCATGAGATTATATTTTATGCGATACCTAATACTCGATACGTTCTATTACCTATTCCAATATTTATGCCACACCTCTACGGTTCGAGGTTGTCGCGACAACGCGAAGTTTTTATAATGTGGCCAAGCGCTTCGTCGTTAAATCGAACACGAAGTTTTATCGCGACAACGCAACACGAATCTTGTCGCGACAATGTAGCCGGAGCATCAGGGAGCCTAACTCACCCTCGCTGCGTTTTGGTACATACTTATCTTCTATCTATCTATATCTATATCTTCTATATCTATACATATAATAAAGTTGTAACGGATCGCTGTCTGTTCATGGAAGATATATGAGAAAAAATATTATAGAAGACCTTTATCAACGCAATAGTCCCCAAAACAATGATTTTTGGAATTTTTGTCTGTTTGTCGGTTTGTCTGTGCATTTGTGCACGCTAATCTCAGAAACGGCTGAACCGATTTCGACGCAGTTTTCAGGTATACAGGGTTAATTTAAAAACATCAATAACCTCGCAGGACTAGATAGCTAAAATCATAAACAATAACATTTGTTCTACGAGTTTTATCATAACTCAATATATTAATTAAAAATGATTTTCCAAACTTTTATTGTACTGTCGTGACATTTATAAGTCTATGTTCTATTCGTAGAAGGTTGACCCGCGCGAACGCGCGCTTACCTGTGTTATGTACAGACTTAAGAACATTCAGAAGTAATATTAAATTGATATTTATTTTTGTATGAAAGTAATATATGTCAAATTATCAAAACTCGTAGAACAAATGTTGTTGTTTATGATGGTAGCTACCTAGTCTTGCAAGGTTATTGATGTTTTAAAATTAACCCTGTATATTGTGACAGGTCCCACTTAACATATAGGCTACTTTTTATCCCGGGAAAATGTTTTTATGCCGGATAATTTCGACATTTTGTTTTTTCTGTAGTCCACGCGGGCGTCCACTAGTTAGGTAATACATTTCCTTTTTGCCTTTTGAATTAATATGTTCTCTTCTAATCATATCTTCATGTGAAAGGTATAGGTATAGTTCGGTGGTGTGTAAACATGGTGTATCGTAAGGGGTGCGCGGAAACAGATGCAGTTGAGGTATTTAAGTAAAGCCTTCATCAGCACAGGTTAATGATAATTATCAATTACATAGTATTCTAGAAAATATACAGGATGTAACAAAAGGGCTACGTTAAACGAAAAGATGTGAAAACAGCTCCACAGAATTTGAGCTATGTAGTTAACCTGAAAAAAAGCCATTTAACGCCATTTAGTAAATCTTATAGTAGCGCCCAAGTACATATAAACATCTTTAACAAACAGCTAATTAAGTTCGTAACTAGCGAAGTAAGTAAGTAGCCACAAATCCTTGCTCTTTAATTAACTTCGTTAGGGAAGGACTTTGAAATTCTTTGCTTACGCGTTTAGGGTATGTATGTACCTACAGGAATTACAATAAATTCGCGGCGAAGTATCTGTAAGCGTGTGACTTAATAATTTTTCATTCGATATAAGTCTACTACTATACTTACCTATCGGCATTATTCAACATATAATACCTAATGTATGGTTTGCAACGTGTCTGTTAGAATCAGCAGCATGAATAAACTATGAGCTAGGGATTGTTTGGAGGCCTAAAAAGCTTCTGTTCCATTTAGAGCAATTACACCAAAATTACAAGCGTCATTATATTATAAATAGACGCGCAAATCTAAAAAAAAACTGACAGCAAATTAGGAGAAATGGTGCTGAAATTAAACTGTGTTATTCTGATTTCCGATGTATACCTATATATTGATAGTGATAACTATAGGTATATTGTTCCATTAAAATCTGTTCAACAGATTGGATTGTGAGGATCGCCTATCTACCCTCCTGACTTTCGAATCTGACGTACTCATTATCTCCATTCTAAACAGTTTTTGATAATCAAAATTCGTAGACTCGTTCTATTATTCTTTATTGTACACAAACATTTAATACAGAAAACAGTTTTTAAAATGATAATATACAAATGCCTGCTTAGGTTCTCTTTATTATTTCTTATTTATTTATTTCCACGCAACTCACAATAGTTCGCGCGAAAAGTCTTTAGGTACATAAACCATTACTGGTTTTTCTTTACACTTTTTATGTAGTGGCCTATTTAAATTGCTTACCCTACCACTTCGGTTACCCTCTGTACAATTAATACAAATAGGTAGGTAAGAACTTAATTCTATAACTCAATAAACACCACGTACTACGTAATTAATTTTGAACATTCTCGATATATTCCAGTTAATTGATTCGGGAAAGTATGTTCTTTCGGCTAAATAATTAACCAATGTTGATGTGTTTATGAATGTTGATGTTATGAAATAATGTTCTCGGGTGGTACATAATTTCGATATTTTACCTAAACACCAAGGCGCGTGCGAAATTGAATAGGTAATCAAGAAATAAAGTTCTCACGCTATTTATTCGAATTAAAATAATTGCTGAATGCATAGATTTAAAACTGTGATCTATAGATACGAGTATACCACGAAGACACAGTACAACTGTGTAATACGAATATAAACCATTTCGAGTAAATTAATCTCCCAAAATTCATATCCGCTTAAACGTTCTTAGCCCAAAGTCGTTTCGATTTCCCATACATCACTCGTAATTTACAATTTCCGGCAAAAATCAATTAAAAGTAACAAACTCGAAGTAAACCATCGTTTAAGGCCCAAAAGTGGGCTCTAGCAAAGTTTCGGGGCAAGATATAAATCTTTGCGAGACAGATATATGTGCGGGCACGGGAGAGCGATAAAGACAGCAGATTTCTTCGCTCACTCGTATGTAGATGTCAGATTAACGGATGACCTGAAATTCGTAGGAGTTAATTTAAGTTGTACGTGGGGGTACTTTCGAGAACAGAAGTACTCGTAGTAGAACAATGACCATAAATTTTATAATGAGGGTTTAATTTGAATAAACTAGAAAGTTAACTTAACCATGAAGAACTTAGCCCCCGAATCCGCTATCTTTTTGGACAGTTCATAGTAATAATCACTCATTGAAACTTAACTAAATAGAAGTGTCTAGCCTGAAGATGGGCAACACCCACACATGCCACTTCCATTTATTAAGTCCCAATGGGTGATCATCACTATAAACTGTCAAAAAAGATAACGGATACGGGGGCAGATCGGAGGAACGACACCTAAACCAACGAGCCTGCATAGCGATAGGGGTTTGTCCATAGTGTCTATAGTCACACTACTGTCAAAGCCTTCATCATCATCACTTTATCGACTTTAACATAGAATGAATGGATGTCCGTAATCTCTGCCTAGATACTCCTCGGGATAAACACGGAATTTTATGTAACTTTCCACAGCAACTTAAAAGATCGTGAGTACTGATAATATTAATATAAAATATGGGATTCATCAATATGACCGGCTTTCACTGGCAGACTTGCTTTACATCCCTTCCTTGCCTACCACCTGTTTTTTTTTCACACACTTCACAACACATTAACCTTCGATCCCAGTCACGGACCTGTAGTCTGTAGGTACCAATGAATTTATTTCATGTTGCAAAATTGTCACTTAGCTCGTGCCTCGGAAAGCACGTAAAACCGTTAGTCCTGCGCCTGATCTCTCTCCGGTCATGTCGGCTTTCCGTCCCATCGGACTATGAGAGTGAGGGAATAGAGAGTGCATCTGTGTTAGCGCATACACTTCTGCACTATAATATCTCCTGCGTACCTGGCCAATCTCCGTAGAGATTGGTCGCCTTGGCCGAAATACGGTCGGAGGTCATCAACACATTAACCTAGTCCCACACTAAGATCCCTAAAGTCTTGTGTCGTGGGTACTAGGCAACGGTATATAAATACATAGATAAGTTTAGAAACATCCATGACTCGGAACTCGGATTTGAACCCAGGACCAGTGGCGTCGCAGGCAGTCACTACCAACTAAACCAGTCGGCCGTTTAAAATGTTCTCACATTGCTTTAGAACAATATGAGTGTTTAGTCAAAAGTAAAGCTAAAAAAATGGGTAATACTAAGATTACCCAGGTAAACCTAGGTTTACCAATTATCTTAGCATAACCCGTAACATATAAATGTTATAGGAAATGTCGTAAAATTGCATTAAGTTTTTTCCCTGAGTGGGACACCTACAAATGACACTTCTTGACACAAGTGTGCCGAGCGTATATACTACGACTAGGTACCCAAGAGAGCGCTATCTATGCGTAACCAAGTTTTATCTATATACTATAAAATTACCTGTATATGCGTTTTTTATTTCCAGTGATACATACCTACTTAGTTCTTGGTATGACGTTTCACTAGTATGTATTATCTAGCTTCATTTTTGTCACATTATAAAATATGTAACAGACAAAAAGTTCTTCGGATCATAACTTTTAAATATTTGCAATTTAACCTGGAATTATGTGTTTTATTAAGCATTATTATACTATACAATGTGTTCGATTCTTTACCGCCGCCCAAAATAGGAATAGTGTTCACAATTTGATTAATCATAAATTAAAAAGGTTGGTTTGCTTATCCCTTTCGATCTTATCCCTTTCGATCTTATCCCTTTCGATCTTAACCCTTTCGATCTTATTCCTTTCGATCTCATGCATTTGCATTAAAAATGGACAGGTACAGACATAAATATTTTTAAATTTTTGTTTAATTGTGAACACTATCCCTAATTTCGCTTATAATAAGGAACAAGTGGGTATTACATCTGGTTCCTGTACCCGCAGGAAGGTAAATAGAAAACATTTAGTCGGGATCCATTATCCGACAGCCAAGCTAATATTTCAATGGATCCTTGCTGTTCAGTTGTTATGTTACATCATAAGAAAATATTTTATTTTCTTTAATAATACTATTATTCCATAATAATATTACAGAATTCTAGACCACCGGACATCTAAGTGCTTGTTTTTTCTTTTCAGTTTTTTATTATGTACATTAGTTGGTTCTTTTTTAAGCAGTCGTAACTATTACATAGTTTGGTTATTTTTTACGCAGCCGGGCTTTTGGATTTTTTAACTTATGTTTTTTTTTTATTTAACATCCAGTGCATCTGGTAAGCAGGGAATAGAATATTTTTTTATAATGGGGTGGCCGGAACTGCAAGATCGTAAAGGAGATGCCACAGCCACGTTTAGCATAGCGGGGACATTAGAAACTGATCAGTGACAAGTTGCTAAGTTGCCTGAAAAAAATGACCGAATTCCGATGTCGACTCTTACAACATGTACCGAAAGAGATGCATCTTTCATGTTTTCTAGTCAGTGACGTGATTATAGGTAGACGCGGGGTCTCATCTATACATATACATATAATAAAAATGAAACGGATCGCTACATCATACATACATGGAAGATATATAAAAAATATTATAAAATACCTTTATCAACGCAATAGTACCCAAAACAATGATTTTTGGAATTTTTATCTGTTTGTGCGTTTGTGCACGCTAATCTCAGAAACGGCTGAACCGATTTCGATGCAGTTTTCAGGAATATGTTGTGACAGGTCCCACTTAATATATAGGCTACTTTTTATCCCGGGAAAATGTTTATATCCCGGATAATTTCGACGTTTTGTTTTTTCTGTAGTCTACGCGGACGAAGTCGCGGGCGTCCACTAGTAATAAAATATTTATAAAAAGTGATACAAGTGAATCCATATAAACGTAATAACTGCATAAGACGTGATTTTTAAACTTGAATCTTATGTAGTTATAACAAGACTCGACTTTGCTTGTATCAATTAATGGCAATAGACGCCTAGCCATACATTTGAACAGATATTTGTAGTGCCATTTTTTGAGCGCCGTCACTGAATCTAGTTATAATTCATCTAAGTTTCTAGTAAAGCCCCGAATCAGTATAGGACTATCGAATATTTTCAGACGATTTAATTTAAATTAAGTAAAAATCAGAAACGTGACAAAACGCAGGTTCCGCAGAGAGATAAGCCACGAGTTATATGCAATATTTAAATTTCCAACAGGAATTTTTTACGTAAAAGTCATTTGATACTGATTATAAAATGTTTGACTATGAATATAAAATAGTGATTTTTCAAAAATAAATAAGTACTCAGAATAAAATAACCTTTCCACTAAAGAAATAAATAAATAGAAAAACGGGAAGAACTTTCCAAACACTGATATCATTTTCCATTGCGTCGGATTTCATAGCGAATCATACAATGATATTTAATATAACACAAATGATATTATATCTAATCGGCAATATTTTCTCTCATCTAATCCGTACCACCACGGAAGCCAGAGTGTCAATAGGGACAACGGGAACAGGAAGGCCGCATTGTGACAATTCATATTTCACAGAGGCCGGTAATGAAAATGGAAAAGCCCTTCAGATTTCCTTCATTATTAGTACAAAAAAGGGTATGTTAAGCGAAAAGCTATGCAAATAGCCCACTGTAGAGAACCTCTACAAAATTTGAGACTCGAAATCACATGTTTATTTTTCAAGATTGTATAAAAATTCCTGAGACATTTAAGAATTCGCCATACTATCTGGAAAAATAAACATGTGATTTCGAGTTTCAAATTTTGTAGAAAGGTTCTCTATAGTGAGCTATTTACATAGCTTTTCGCTTAACACACCCTTTTTGTTACACCCTGAAGACTCTCATTCAAACCTGTATCAGAGGTTACCATGAAGTCTTAAATCAGGATTGTTTCCATTATGAAACTGAATACCGCTATGAGCAGTACAGCGACATTTTAGAGAGGCGAGAGCTTTCACGTTTGATTCATTCCTGCCATTAATATTCCAGAGTTAATGGCAATAAGTCCCTGTACAAAAGTATGTGAAATTACTACTTCACAACAATTTTCAAAAATATTTCATTGTAAGTACTTAATCGGCGAGCTCATAGATTTTTAACGAGCGTCTACATGTCGAGCAGAACATTAAAAAACATGTAAATACCAGGAATAGGCTAAATGGTAAAAAGTGGGTGTGCAATTTGCACACTTCTGCCCAACCACTTCGAGGGATAATGGGCGTGACTATGTATGTAGAAAAAAATATTTAGATTATGGTAGCTAGGTACATTGACTGAATCCTACCCATTATAACTTTTTATTTTAGTTTTCCTATTCTGTGTTCCTGGAGTCAGTTTGGCTCAATTTACACCGCCGCGGAATGGAACGGAATGGAAGTTTTTGTACATCGCATAATGAACTTTATGTCAATTGTATAACAAACTACGAGCCTAAAAAAAAGTCGCGCGTCTTCCGCGGAATCCTCGGGCATTCTCGAGAACTCTCCGATGATTCGACGTAACGGAATTTGGAAATTGACGCTGATGATATAAAGTTCATTATGCTATATACGATTTCATTGCAAAAATTCGCTTCCGTTCCATTCCGCGGCGGTGTAAATTGAGCCTTTGTCTAATACAAACTGGCTTAGGGCACGATCACATCGATACAAGTTCGTCGTTGTGATGACATTTTCTCGAAGATGAAGCCTTACGAGTAGCTCGTTCGTTAACTGATCACGTCTAACGCTTGGCAGATATTTCAAATAACGAACCACGAACTCTTAAAGCAAGAGTGTTTCCATTGTAAAATTCAAATTCCCACAATGGAAATATTCCTGCTTAGTAAATTATGGCTACCGCTCAAGTCCTTTTAACTTTCCTATCTCTCCCCTTCGTGGTTTTAGTCGTCCGTGATAAACTGCGCGCGTCGGCACTGAGATTGGCCACGAGTTGTATACCCTCTGTGTGCTTACACTGTAATTACTGGCTTCTGTATTAGTTCTATTGATTCATCTATGTGTAATTATACAGGATGATTTTTGGTCGTCAACGTTCCCGAAAACTACGGAATCTCATCATCACGATCAATTTTCTCCATGGAAGCATACCAGGGAAGTGTCTGGTTCCCAAGATATTAGTGTCTAAAGTTGAGTCAATAGACTGCGTTTTTCTGCACAAATGCACATAGACACGCGTAGCAATATTTTTTCACGAGAAATAATTTAATATCTGTCTATGAAAAAACTAGCATAAACACTGGACACTATAAATTTCGTCCAACCAAGCAGTAATTTTTATTTTATTTTTTTCAATGCAATTTACATCGTTTCCCAGCATTTTTTTGGCATAAACTTACTTTATTTTATGTACAGAGTACGTACCCTTCGTTAAGGGTGGCAACAAAAAAAAACATCCTGTATTAAGCTAAATAGCTTGATTAGTTGGTACAAATGAGGTACGGGTACATACTCGTAAATAGTCATAAATGAACTTATGGCTGTATCGTGTTTTGAGAGAATGCATGTTTAGTAATCTTTGACGTTAATCTTCTTACTGTACAGATTTTCATGTTATCAGAATAACATACCTGTACAGGGTGTAACATATGGGGTATGTTATGCGAAATGCTATTAAAATAGTCCATTACCCTACTCTAATACTGAGACTAGAAATCGCAAGTTCATTTTTAAGATTGTATAAAGATTCCTGCACAACTAGCATGACCTGCGAAACACGATATGATAAACCAATTTATCGACATTTAGCCTTTCAAAATACGATAAATATAGCTGCCATGTTGAGTTTTGTATAGAGGCGATGCGATATCCACGATGCGTGGTCATGGTAGGGGGGCTGACCTGTTTACGATTTTTTTCAAACTACCTACTGTATATAGAAAAATAAACATTTTATTTTGAGCCTTGAATTTTGTAAATAACGACAATCATGTATTTCCATCTTTTCAAGTTGACTATAAGGATACAGGTTCGATTCCCGAGTAATATAAATTCCAACATTTCCATACAGTTAGATTTCAAAATTCTCCAGGTTCTCCGGGAGCATGTTCACAATTTTTAGTTTATTGCCCCGCGCCGAGGGACTTTATTTCATGATAAATAGCGCGCCACAGCGCAATGTCATGTACAGAGTATATTCGAAACAGTAAGGCAATTCATTCGCAACATAATAATATAATAGTGATTGTTTAGGTAGGTAAAAAGAAACAACTGTTAACTATGAGACCAACTCTGAAATCTTAAATCTCAAAAGCAACTATAAATAAAAGTTGATCTATCTATCTATCTTTAATACCTCGTATTCCTTGTAAAGTTAAAAACGACAAAAAATTATAAAAAAAAATACTGTCATTTTATTGCAAGCAATGTATTCGTTTGATGCGCAAAGTAAAAATGTACCCACAAAACTAACATTGTGACATGGTATCTTTGAAAAAAATGTTTGTTAACCGATTTCAGATGGATTTATGTAAAAAAATGACAATATTAATGTAACTTTGGACCTCAATATCTTGGAAACCCGTGGTTTCCCAGGGGTACTTCCATAGAAAAAAATTACAAAGAATACGAGGTATTAAAAGAATAAAGTTGTCTTTTTACTCCCAGTATGTAATATACAAATAAGATTTACCTAAATTAATTCTGTGTCGGAGCGCTCGCTTAGCTTAGCTACCGTCGAGTAATCTAGACTTAGGCTCGCCCAAAGACCTTGTATCGCCGACTCACTCTTGTATATGCATTTTATGACAGAAAACAAGGAATTTCCTTTGACAGTGGTAAAACAGGCTGCTATGCAATAGAACCAAGGCACTCCAAACCTACAAGCACTTGGCCAGGCGACTCGTAGTGTCCACGTACACTTGACCAAAGAATTTGTCATGCTATCTAGCGTGACAATACAGCCAGCATTTTGGGCATGCAACCTGATAATTGGTTGACCGACCTTTAAAAGTAATCATGGTTAACTGACCTTCTATAGGTACGTTATAGCTTTACGTAGACTCAATCAGTAATTCCACAAGCCATTTTCGACTATCCTCTAAATACTAGATGATAAAAAATGACTTATTGAGTTACTGTTACATGTGTACACTGTGACGCAATGTGCACTCGTCGAGAGATAGATATCTGGCGGTAATGCTGAGGTACTGCGCTATATTGCGATAGATTCTGCGTTTTGTTCCATATTTACGACTGGCATGTAATTGCGTTTTATGCGTTTTGACATATGCAGGGTGTGATAGATAGGTATTCTATCAGATCAAGGTGTACCATTCTTAAAGCATGATAATTTCCATTAGGGAAGCGGGACACCAATATAAACAGCGTACTAGACTAGAGCAACATTCATTTCCTAAGTGAAAACCCTTGCTAAATTATCGGCTACAAAGTAATATGGATCGATAAGTCCAAATACCTACCTGAAGCCTACACCTATGATAATATCGCTTTAAGCAGGTACGAGTATTTGAACTTACATATCAATATTTATATACTTACCCCAATCTCTTCATATTTTTTTAAATCCACGCGTACTTACAAAACAATCTGTTATTTAAGAAACAAAAAGATAAATTTGTATTGCCTCAGAAAAACAATACGCAACCAATATGAATGAGAGGAGCGAATATGAAAGGAAATAATTAACCAAGTACCTACGAGTAGTTTATTCAAAAAAAAATTGTAGAAACATTTTAATTTTAATACCATGAACAAAAGAGCCTTCGCTAAAAGAGATATGCCAAACAGTCAGTATTGTTAATTAACTACCTGCAATTACGATAACACTAGCATACTCGTACACATAATCCCTACCTAAATCCATGCATAAGATAGGTCTAGATGGTATTAGGTAAATTAGTATAACGCGGACTACCTTTGAGTGAACATTAATTTGGCTCCAACCTACTGTACTAATTCTCAAAATTCAATATGGAACAAGGACCAGTTGACGGTGAAGCCCAAATCCAGCAGCTGCAAGAACTATTCAACGGTGTAGTTATGGACAACTCGTCACCCTTTGAGCTGCTGATGAGGATGAGGCAGCTGAACAATAATATCATCCCTGATGACCTACTCAGGATCATCTGGCTGAGACAGGTACCAGAAGACCTGAAGGTCTTATGTTCAGACAGCTTACCTCTTGACGAACAGGCCAGGGCATTAGAGAGTATGCAGAAAGAAAAAAAACTTATGGAGCAGACGAGAAAGATCAATGACCTAGAGAAGAAACTAAAGAAGGCTAGACAGAAAATCGCTAAGATGGAGAAGCAGCAAGAATGCAGGTGTCCCTGTCATTGTCCACACAATAGTGCAGCAGATCTTCAATTGAATGACTCGAGGTGTTCATCTCCTGAGATAGTAAGTAACCTTTGTTACTATCACCTCAGATTCGGTGATCACGCCAGGTATTGTGTGTCTCCCTGTGCACGTAGATCTGAGAATTAATGTGACATCGTCAAACAATGTGGCAGCGACAAGTACGGACAATGGAGGAGCATTTGTGATAAGTGATTAAAATGAAAACTTTTTGACGGTTCGTAACGTACCTAATCGTCACATTGTCAAATCTCATAGAATTTGCTGACATGACAATAACGTTACGTAAGTATAGTCAAGAAGTCTGTGCTTGCCTTATGTGGTATCGCACTAGTGTGGTGAAATGTGTGGTTCTACCTATTACAAGATAGAATGTCTAATAGCGCCATATATAATATTGACAACATAGTACAAAATACAAACTGCAGTCACCAACCCGCATGCCCAGCGTGGTGACTGAGCAAATACCCCCCATGGCAGTCTTGTGGCGTGCCCTGGGGGAGGCCTACGTCCAGCAGTGGACTGCAATAGGCTGATGATGATGATGATGAGTATGTCTAATCTATAAATACATACTAGGTTTTTTGTTGTTATTCATTTTACTGTCCGATGTATATAATTATGATTGTTTTAGGTACCTTTTAGGCAGTTTAGGCAGATTTTTGCATGTCTCATCATCATTTCATTGTAATCTTTCTTAAAATTTTGTATTAAATATTTTGTTTTGTATAGTTCTTTGTATAGTGTGGTGTAGGTAATTGTGGAAATAAATCTATTCTTAAATATGTAAGTGCGTGTATTTATTCATTACTAGGACCCGCCCCGATAAACTATAATCTTAGGACCCAAAGTCAACATCACCTACCCGTGATCCACCCTGCTATTTAACGGTCGAGGCTCTGACGCAATAGCTTATTATACCTATTTTGAATGGCACGGAAAGATTCCCTATTGGATTCGTTACGGTCGCTAGATTGTTGTATTTGTGCCCCAAAAGCGGCGGTAGGCTCACCCATTACCACATGAGACTTAATAGGCTAACTGATGAAAAGTGAGTCAGTACTTTGCACCCTTCTGTCCACACACATTTTGCTAAAAACACTTTGCTAAATTAAACCCTAAAAAACAAGACAAAAGAAACAGCGTTCAAGAACACAATACAATTCGATTTCAAATCGAGGAATTCCCCAGTACAATCGCAGTGTCATAAAATACTGGTGACGCGAGCGCCCCTGCCGGTCGTTGCTAACACTACTGAAGTTTCTCGACCGAATAATTCAGAGGGTAGTCGCAATAATAACTCTGCTAACTCAATAAACCTTGCTGGGTACGAAATAGGGTCGGTTTTGCGTTGAATTTCGTGGCTTGATTTTGGTATAAACCGGCACCCACATCGAAAATCAGTTTAAAAAGAATTCAGTGCACCAAGCTGAACCTCTTGTAGGTAGAACTTATTACTAACGCGTTTGAAATGTAAATTCGATGTATATATTTTATTTAATGGTAAGGTTTTAGAGATACAAAGGTGTTGAGGGTTTAAATTATCTTTTATGGGCTACCGGATAAGAGTTAATCAACATATTACTTTATAGGTTATACCCAGTATTAAAATAGTTATAAGTAATTTTAATTCATAAAAACCAAACTCGAATAGGATGTCCAATTGGATTAGTTACCAGTTACCCTCGCTGATGCAAGGCTTCACTAGAATACAGGCTGCATCTCCTTCAGTTCATGTCTAAGAAACACATGGGCGTTCTCTCAGGCGATTAGCTAGCAACTTGTCATTGATCTTTGACGTCTGGCCCCGCTATTTTAACGTGGCTGTAGCCTCTCATTCGTGATCCAGCTGGCTACTCCATTGTGGGATCATACATACCTACCTTTATATGTATGCAAGTTGTTATAATTTTCAGAGTAGGTACCTACCTACCTAGGTGTCTAAAACGTGAAAACGTAATCATGAATATTTTTTACAATTATTTCCATTTATTTGTCATTCATATCCAGAATGGTCATAGAAGCGAGGCCGATGAGCTCGGACAGATTCTCCCAGGTAGCAGCATCGATTGTCGTCATCAGATCTGATTCTAAGTATGCAGCTTCCACTGAAATATCAAGAATTTCATATTCGATGGAAATAAATTAGGTAACTAATGTTGTTGATAATGAGCAAGTAGTTTGACTAGTCACGACAAGGTGGTTTCTGTAATGTAAATGGACAGTGTACAATGCTCCACTCGTCCCATACTTCACCCCCGCTCCGCGGCACACTATTTTTGTGTGAAACTTAGCCGCTGCTCCTCTTTTATTTCTTCTCCATGGTCCCAGGTGTTGTACAGTATAGTAGGTAAGTAAAAATGTAGTATAGGCGAGCGTAGGTTCGATTCCAGTCTCGGGTACCACTGAACCACAATACCACTGAATTTATTTCATATAGGGTAGGTATGGATTTTTAATTAATATTGTAAAATTGGCACTTACTTGCCGATGCAAAACTACGGAAGCTAGAAAATGTAATGTGGACCGTAGCTTTCCTTTGTGACTTAGGACTCAGGTAGGTCCATTGAGTAGGGATGTTAACCCGAAATTATTACGAGAACGGGAAATAACGGGTATCTAAAGTTAAGGCGGACGAAGTTATGGGCGGCCGCTAGTACCTATGCTACGAGTATTAAGCTCTCGTTCGACGACGACAAACTTAAAAAAAAATTAAACTTGTTTTAACACATTACTTATCTGTGGTGGTGGACCACTGTTTTTCAGACCTGTTTGTTTATTTATTTTTACCCAACTGTCTACCAGTGCAGAGTTAGAAGGAATTTATGTACATACTTACTTCTCAAGCTGGAAGAGGACGACTAAGTTTCGACCTTAAGCTAAAAGTTAGACTTTTAGCTTGGAAACTGAAAACCTCGTGTAAATCCTGAATTTAGTGTACCTACACGCATACCAACCTACTATTGAAACCTCTGATTTTAATAGAAGACTGGTTTCACCAATAAATCACATTAAATATCGAAAAATCTTCTATGCTGCTCTGGGAGTGAAAAAAACTCTCTTCCCGGGCATACTGTACAAGTCAGTAGAGGGACAAGAGGGTCTTGGTGTTTTGTAGGCGATGGGTTGACCACCTGTTACTACTAACCGAACTTGTACATCTCAGCTATACCCTCAAAATTTGGTCAGAGGTGGCACCATGTGGTTATATCGGCCCTTGGTGCTCTGCCTACCCCGTAAGTTTCTCCTTTCTTGTACTTATGTCATAAGAGTCGACTAAGGAACTCGGGCATTCTCTCAGGCGATAAGCTAGCAACTTAATCACTGATCATTTACACCTGTCCCCGGTATGCTAAACGCGACTGCAGGATTTCCTTTATGATCATGTAGTTCTACCTACCCAAAATCTACATCTTAGTTTAATTTTAATCTGTACTTACCTAGAAGGTAAACGTGGCCGTCTGCGTGAATGATTCGCATTTACACAAGCAAGTCGTTTTTACAAAGAGCAAGTTATTAAAGCTACGACCATTACGACTCACCTCTCATTTGATTGATATTATCAACAATTTTCTTCATATCGGACAGCTCTTTCTCAATATCCATTTGAATTTCATAAAAAACATCTGAATTCAACATAGCTTCACCCATTTTCGTATAATAACAGCTAAATAAATATTATTACACTGAAATTCAAGCTGGATAAGTAAATCCTGTTGGAATGCGAATATTTAATTATTTACACCTTATAATTGAATTTAAAATAAAGCCTGCGCTAATGAAGTCGGGCGTCCGAAAAAATAAATAAAAGCCTAAATAAATAATTGTTAAAAATGTCAATACCGCCCACTCCACTCGTTCTAGCTTCCATCCAACAGAAATATTGTACAATAGCTACTTACTTAGTACCTACGTATCCTGGTATGTATTTTTTAATTATTTTACGCATCAAATATGTATGTACATAGTTTTTTCAAATCCTATTAAAAATTTCTCTTAATTTTCCAACACGTACAGTGTGGTTTTTTGGCGGCAAGTTTAATAGTTTTAAAAACAAAATCGCGCATGCATGAGCCTATAATACATCATAGCGCAAACAGCCAGAACCATTTCACCACATTTAATATTCGTTTGACTCCGGCTGCAATATCGATAATTAGTGCAAACAAATCGAACAATGATGCCAATCATCGGGTGGCGCGTACTAAATCTGTTTTTGGATGAGTTTTGGTATGTGTGTCGCGTCACCATTGAATGTCATTGGATTTATAAATAACTACAGCTCCAGAAATAGGTGGCTACAGGTTTTCCAGGCGTACCGACTTAAAATAAAGCTGCCTGGACTCGGTAACAATATTATTGTAGTAGCGAGTGCGAGCGTCGATCCCGGCAATCGTGAGTTTTATCGCTTACGCTTACGCTTCTCCTTATTTATTTTTTGTGCCATGGATGATGAGGATGTGCAACAGTTTTCTTTGCGCTGGCACAACCATCAGGTAGGTAAGTAATTTTACCCATAGACGACACGACACAGTGGACACACAAACATTGAGGTAGTAAACCTAATTGTACCTATTCTAAATTTTAAATTGTACATACATGATGTTACTTTACCTACCTGCCTGCATGACTAATTTATAGTAAAAATTAAATAATAAAATATAAATAAATTAAACTTAGTTTTATGTCTAAATAAATACACGTGCTACCTTACTGACACTCATCACTCAAGCTATCTTTCGCAATCACATTTTAACACCACACACACAGCACAATTTTATTAAATGTAAATATGTAATGTTTTGGCTTATTTTTTATTTAACTCTAAAATAGAAACCTAAGTTTAAATTAACATATTTTTTTGGAAATGTTTTAAGTTTATAAAACATACATAGTTGAACCCTACATTTAGGCAGGTACTTAAGGGCAGTTTCCTTACTACCCTTTATTCCCATCCGTTTTAATAAAGCCCAATATTGCCAGCGCGCGGCACGACGACGTAGTGGAACCAGTATAGTTCCCGGTGAGGAACTAGTTCGTAGTTAATCTATAATCCGGAAACGGAAATGCGGAATCCGGAAATCCCATCTCTTTAGCAGTGAAATCGACAATTTCCATTTCGAAATACGACTTTGCTTTTTTCCGGCAGCATACTTAACCTACACCCTGAATGCTTCAACGCAACCCCTCGGTGCTTATTCCAGCACCTTCCTGTTTACCTAAGTTTCAGCTAAATCTGACACCATAATCATCTATCTTCGTTGATTGTTTAGAATTTTATGTATAAAGTGAGGGGTATTGAAGGAAATGTTTTTTAGAATTTTTAAGACACCACGTATTGAGAGTACTGTGCTTCACGAAGCTGTAGGAAAAAATTGGAGTTTTCCTACAGCTTCGTGAAGCACAGGACTCAATTCTGCTAATATACCTACATGCATTTTTCCCAAACTAAAAGCCGCCTAAATATAGACTTTGCAAATGTAAAACTAAATCCATTATCCACAAAACAGAGCAGCGTGATCGGAGCCCTGGGGCGCATGCTCGCCACTGGAGCCCTAACTGACGTGACGTTGAACGCGAGAGGAACTTCAGTGAAGGCTCACCGGCTGGTCCTGGCGTCATGCAGCCAATACTTTGCAGAACTTTTCAAGGTAAAGCTCCAATCTCCAAAATGTTAAGTGAGATATTATGAAAGTGAAAGATACAGTGAACTTATCATTACATTGTTTTTCGAAATCAAATAGACTTACTTATTTATTTTTCAAAGTATTAATAGGCATTTAGTATGCTGCTCTGGGAGTGAAAAAAAAGTATAATACGACAGCTGCTTCTCTTCCCGAGCATACTGTACAAGTCAGTAGAGGGACAAGAGGGTCTTGGTGTTTTATAGGCGATGGGCTGACCACCTATCACTACTAACCTAACTTGTACATATCAACTATACCCCCAAAATTGGCCAGAAGTGGCACCATGTGGTTCTATCGGCCCTTGGTGCTCTGCCTACCCCGTAAGGGATAAAGGCGTGATTATATGTATATGTAAACATTTAATTCGATGGACATGTTTGGTATATATTTTCTACTCTGGAATTTTCTCTACTTATTATTCTCTAAATTTCTACTCTATTCAAGCTTGTAACACCCGATTCTTTTCGAGTTTTGCAATGTTGGTCCCATAGAAAAAATTGTAAAATTTCTACTCTATTCAAGCTTGTAACACCCGATTCTTTTCGAGTTTTGCAATGTTGGTCCCATAGAAAAAATTGTATATATTTACATACCTAGTATCGTGTTGAAAATAAGTTAACTAATATAAAAGACCTTATACATAACCCGCGTGTTATTCTGAAGATATATCTGCATCCAACAGACCCCCATTAGAAAACGTGTCTTACATAGCTCGCGTCCAGTTTCCTACCCTGCCAATACCCTCATATATTAACCGTAGTACCTTGCCATTACAGGAGATAGAAGCAGAGAACAACACCCTGGTGGTGGTCCTGGGCTGCGAAGCCGCAGAGCTGAGGCTACTCCTCACATTCATGTACACCGGTGAGGTCACCGCATCCAAGAAGGTGCTACCCTCACTGCTGAGACTGGCGCAGACCTTGAAGGTTTCTGGACTTACCGACGCTGATACGGTAAGCATATTATTAGGTTTGTGGTTGTTTCACGTCCTGTACTGTGGGGTAAGCACGAACCTTTTTACGCGGCGGAACGCTAGGGACTCGCTAACAAAATATATGGGAAATGACAGTTTGACGCTAGCGTTACGGACTATCGAGAGGTTCGTGCTCACCCCTCCGATGCTGGGCTTCGCTAGAATACATCAGCTGCGTCGCCTTACATGTCGTAATAGTTAACTAAGGAACTCGGGCATTATCTCTAGCGATGAGCTAGCAACTTGTCACTACTTTATTTCTGCCGTGGATCTTCTGTGGATATCGTATCTTTCGTTATCGTATCGTCTCTATACAAAATTCATGGCGGCTATATTTATCGTCTTTTGACAGGCAATGTCGATAAATCAGTTTGTCATAACGTGTTTCGCAGGTTATGCTACTTGTGCAGATGTAAATGATTGATCAGTGATAAGCTAGCTTATGGTCTGAAAGAATGCCCGCGTTCCTTAGTCGAGACTAATCTGTTGTAACTGTAATAAAATTATGGCTCTTGTATTTCAGAATTCCGCAGTAACTCCGAATGAGAATGAGGAACCAAGCAACGACCAGCACACAGCTATGCCAGTAAATTTGGGACACAAAAACGATGAATATCCAATCGACGACGATATGAGCAACGCACAGCCAAATATCGACGATATATCCCCAACTGACGATTTAAAAGACTATACGGGTGATTTTATACGAAATGAAAAGAATAGATTAAGTAAATTAGACCAAATAGTACAGAATTTGTATAGTACACATAAAATAGGGAATTTACCGCCAACGCCTACGACGCCTACGACTCCTGTTTTACCTGGTTTAGGTAAGTTTTTTTAACTTTTCAGAAATTATCAGGTGTGTTGTTTCGGTGTCTAACGGCTGCTCATGTGAGTCTCGAAGGCAAGCTCTTCGAGTGAACGAGATTCTGACAAAGGTCAGATTCCCACTCGGGTGAGGAATTTTTTCCATTTCTTTATTAATAATTTTATAATATATAATATCTTGACTAAGATAAATTTATAAAAAAAATGCTTCTCCATTAATATAATCCGTTAGGATATGGTTGATCGTTTGATCTTTAAACATTGTGCTGAGGGATTCAGCTTTGTTTGCCGAGATTTGGCTAGTGTATAGCTATCGGGATGAATAATAACGTTGCCAATATGTAATTTAGAAAAGAGATGGTAAAATTCGTCATCCGATTAATTTACCCGGTAGCTCAGTGGTTAGAGCGCTACCACAGTATGTAGAGGTCGTGGGTTCGATTCCCACTCGGGTGAGGAATTTTTTCTATTTCTTTATTAATAATTTTAGAAAGGTCAGTTAGCCTTTCTGAGATATAAAGCCGATGCTGTCCTTTTCTAAATCTTGATCAAGATAGAGACAGCATCAACTTCATCGTTCAAATAGGCTTTCTGAACATTGGGAAAAAATCCGCAGCCCTTAACTATTATGTAATCTGTGCCTTGGAGATCAATGTGAAATGGCAATGGCCGTGCCATTTTCCATGGGTAAATCCTTCTGTTGATTTCATCTTCGGGGCTTCGGGCACAGCAAAATCAGGATAGCTATCTGTAAATGATCAAATCTGAAATGAAGATCCGCAGGCGTACAAAGTTCACCAACATAGCTCAAGGGTCCAGCAAGCTAGTGGCAATGGGCAGGTAGCGGGTGTGGGATATATGCAGGCCGCTTCCGACCAGTCGGAATGGAGGTTTTTGGGATAAGCCTATGTTCAGCCGTGGACTGGTCAAGGCTGAGAATGATGATCTCTTAGTGATTACCACAACAACAAAATGTAATTCTACCCGCATAATTTCAAACTTGCAGACACAACAGACTACGACAGAAAATGGCGGACAAACAACTCGGTGTGCTCCGTGTGCGGCAAGCGGCTGAGCAACCAGTACAACCTGCGCGTGCACATGGAGACGCACCTGGGCCGGCGCCACGCGTGCCGCGCCTGCGCGCACGTGTCGCGCTCGCGGGACGCGCTGCGCAAGCACGTCGCCTACCGACACGCGCCCGCGCACACCTAGCGCGACACACGTACATACATATACTCACGCACGCCCATTATCCCCCAAAGAGGTTGGGCAGAAGTGTGATGTATACATATACATATAAGGTGTTTTCAAAATTAATGATTTGATTTTAACACGAAACTAGGTAGATAAAAAGAAACAACTTTCACTATGGAACCAACTCCGAACCGAAATAGTTTTTAAAAAATCAGCTGTTTTATACAATCTTGAATAATTACTGCACTGGATGTATGGAACAGCTGTTTTTTTTTACTATTTCGGAGTTGGTCTCATAGTGAAATTTGTTTCTTTTTACCTACATATCTAGTATCGTGTCAAAAGCTAATCACTAATTTTGAAAACGCCTTATAATAGCCTAAGATCCCATTGCAGATGTACGACGTTCACCTGCCCCTTGATTACGTAACTTGCAGAAGCCGAGCGATAGCAATGCGAAAGCGAAAATTTAGAATGTTTGTTGTGTGCTTGTGCGACATGCGGGGCGCGTGGCGAGGTGCGGGGCGCGGGAGGACGCCGAGCGCTCGTTGCGCGCACGCACACTTTCGAGATTATCGCGATCGCGCTACTTCGACTTTGCTATTGCAAATTAGGTAATCAGGGGGCCGTTTATTGAATAAAAAGAATAAGTATACCTAATGTGGCCATATTTTGACAGGCAACCCAGTAGATATACAGTGGCGTAGCTACCTAGGGGCTAGGCGGGGCAGTGCACCGGGACCCTCAAGCTTAGGGGGCCCTTGAATCCTTACCGTGAAATTCTCGGGTAGAGCTCGAAATTTCAAAAATTAATACTTGAGTTATGTGGTAAATACGAGAAAAAATTTCGCGCTCGCTCCGCTCGCGCACCTATTATATATCTGAGCAGTCTTTCACTTATCAATAATTAAGGGGCTCGTAAACTCCAAAAATTCTTGGTAATGTCTAGTCACGTGCAATAAAGAGAAGATAGTCAAAATCTAATTAGTTGAGATAGCAGTAGGGCCCGATTTTTTTTATTTGCCCCAGGGCCCATAGTTACCTAGCTACGCCACTGTAGATATATACTTCTCCTAATCGTAAATGTTTATAGTGATGAGGTTTTATTCAATAAACAGATGAGCGTCGTACATCTGCGGTGAGATCTCGAACTGACGCCCATTATCCCCCTAACGAGGTTGGACCGAAGTGTGCAATTTTCAGACCAGTTTTCACCGGTTAGCCTATGAAGTCTCAAGTGGTGAGCCTACCACCGTTTTCGGGCACAAATATAACAATCTAGCGTCCAGTAACGACTCCAATGGGAAAAGTTACCGAGTCAGTGATGGCCACTATGGCGCGTACTCAGTTTTTTTTTTGTACAGTTAGCTAGGCAAACATGTGACCGCCATCGTGCCTGATGTTAAGCAAGATGCGGCCTAGGGTGGTACATGTTTGCCTAGAAAGTGCCTATTCACTCTAGCTTCGAAGAGCTGAGAGAATGTTGTAGTGCTCGGGAAATACATCGGCAGGAAGCGCATTCCACTCCTTAGCCGTTCGCATTACAAACGAGTTAGCATAACGTTTGGTGCGGATGGTTGGGATATCAACAACATAAGGTGATACGCTAGTCTGCGTCTAGTATCCCGATGGTGAAAAGGGGCTGGTGGAACTGTATTGTGAAGTTCCCACTATATTTGATCATTATTCGATCAGAATAACTAATTGAGATATTGGGATTAAAATTATAACAGTATTCACACTATCTGATAATGTTAAACTGGAAGCATATTATGACTCTTCCCACGGATCACCAAACATGGCTTAGATAGTGTTATTCTAATTTTCGTTTCGCGGTCCCTAAAATTCACCCATAATATATTTTATATTTATTTACCCACCGAATCCTTCAGTTTTAGATATTTGTAGCTCTCACACAACTTATCCTATCTATGTATATATTTAACCATCACACCAATATAATATTAAGTATACATTGAAAAAGACATGTAAGAAATAATATAAGTACCTATTTTTGTAGGAATGTTACTAATTTTTCTATACAGTTTAGTATTTAGTAATAACTGCACCGGCATGATGAATTTAGTGAGAGCGAGATGTCCCACATTTAAACGTCAAATTCACAGAGCTAAGTAATAACTAGACAAGGCAAGTGTTTCTACTTGGTGTGTAAAAAGGGATTGCAAAACACTTCTATCGGCCCTAATTCTGACGAGTGTCTATTCTAATTCTTAAGTCTATTTTTTACATGCAAAGTATATACACATAGCTTATCCAGTTATTAATAGCTCTCAGTTTGACGTTTAAAAGAGAGACATGAATTAATGAATGAATGAATGAAAAGTTTTATTTGAGACAGAAACATAACAAAGAGTAAAATAAAATATTTACATTAGAGGAAGTATTCTGTCACAACTCGGTCCCACCTCAGCTTACTGCTGGCTGTAACCAACCAGCGCTGGTCTTCCGTTGGAACCGATAGAGGACATCTCTCTCTCTCACACCAAATTCATCATACCGGTGCAGATATTTATTTCATCATCATCATCATTATCAGCCTATTGCAGTCCACTGCTGGACGTAGGCCTCCCCCGGGGCACGCTACAAGACTGCCATGGGGGGTACTTGCCCATAGTCACCATGCTGGGCAGGCGGGTTGGTGACCGATATTTATTTACTCATTAATAATTATTATGTACTGTGATAAATAAACATGATTTTATTACACAACATCTGTAAAATCAACCAAAATGCATATCACCGTGACTGTATTTCGCCTCAAAAGTGTGATTATAAATTATATTCTAGTCATTTCTACTTTACCTATAAAAGACATTAAAAAGACGTGTAATTATATAAATAAGATTTTGAATAAAATATTGAATTTATAAGTGTATACAATTTATTTTATCGCCTTACAAAAGCTTAGTTCAGTAAAATCACGTAAAAAAAACGATAAAAATACAGTAGGAAATTAGTATAAAAATACTGTTTTGATACACAAGTTACAATATATAGATTCTATAGGATACTCAGACAATGTAACATCGTTCCGCATCGACATTGTTATTGCATCAATAGCTGTTGGACTTGATCACGTCATTCAACGATCGCGTAAAATGAAGGCTTCCTATTGGACAATACAATAACATGACGACCTTTTATCGATAAACGATGTTGCTTTCTCTAAGCCTAAGGACATACATAAATGCATCTAAAGTTCGTTTACAGCAAGATATCCAAAATATTTATTTGAATTTAATACTTATTTTCAGATAATGACCGTGATTTATGTGTATGTATCGAAGAAATATTGTAAAACACGCTTTTTGAATAGTATGGGTTTTGGGGCGAGACAATTTGGCTTCTAGCAATTTGTCTGCTTAATTAATTAGGTTAGGTTATGTTAAAATAACAACGGACGAGCCGAGCGAGCGAAGCGAGCGTGTCGCGGCAGCAACAAGCGAAATGCTAAAAGGAATTTTTTCTTTCATATTATACAAAATGCCTAGCCGTTTTGTAGTACGGCGTGTTCTACAATACGCCTTCGACATGTATATTAAAATAATTTCACATTTGTATCCGTAATTCCATTCATTTAAATATTGGCTATAATACTTAAAACGAACTTTATTTAAGGTCTAATTCACTTTTCAAGTACAAAAATAAACAGATACATTTCCTGACTTAGGGACAACAGTATAAGTGCTTAACTCTAGGATAAATTTTAATCGTAGATACTCACACATACGCTGGGGAACGTTGTATGTTACTATTGAGTAATGTGGTGTAAAATGAATCCAAGAATTAAGCACAAATTACTTTTAAACATTAGAGGACCATCCGTTTAAGATACAAACGACTTTTATTAGTATTCAAAAAAATTATTTTTGACAAAGTTCATAAAAAAAGTTAGAAGTGGGCGTTTTTAAAATTATGACAGAACTTACTGCTGTACAAATAATATCTAATAATAAATTATTTTCAAGGCCAAGTGAATATCTAAAACTTCGTGTTTTCAAAATAAATAATATGTAAAACAAATTTAATATGTTTAAGATCAAACGAAATTCCGATAGCATTACAAACCTCCGTGTGATTTGTAGTATCTATCAAACATGCATTTCTTTAATTTGTCCATTAAAATGCAGCAAAAATATATTTTAAAAACGCCCGAAAATCAATTAAGCTTACACCAAGATCAGACAAAACTATTAATACGTAAAAATCTCAACAAAATCCATTATTTCATCAAGTGAGCGTAAAAAATTTAACTTAAATAACAAGCGAAATAAATAATGTTAGTATTCTTGATTTATATCTGCAATACATAAATACTTTTGGTTGAGCCGTTTTGAGAGAGTACCAGAGGGCTTAGTGCGAGTTTTAACTTCGAACTCGACCGCGTAAACGTAAACAGTTCAACCAATCACGTAGCGACGTTGTTCTCACTTTTATGACATCACATTACAACGCCATAATGTGATTGATTAGCTGCTTTACGTTAACGCGAACGAGTTCGAAGTGAAAACTCACACTAAGCCTGCAGTTCGAATAACATTAACTTTTCTTACCTGTTTATTATTATTTTAAACTGGCAATATGAACCATAAAGATTTTTAAAAATCTTTAGCTCTTCAGTTACAGACAATAAAGTAAATTTAAAAGCACTTCCCTCAACGATGACTCAAACCTATAAGAGTGAGCGAGATAGCATGATAATTGCCTGTCTCACTCAGTTCAAAGAAAATGTTACTCCCACTGACAAAGATCAATGCTTGAATGAGATATTTGGAATGCTTCAAATAGATACACATACCTACCTCTCATGTTTATTTATCTTTCACGACTGCTTTGCTGGAAGTAATCTCTCTAAGAGATAAGCACGCCTTTGTACATTTTCCTTGTTATAAACTTTATTTGTGAAAACTTTACTGTGTACAATAAAGCATAATAATAATAGATATTTGCACTATTCTGCATTCCGATACACAAATTGTGTAACACTATAAATTTTGGGAAAATTGGCAATCAAATTGTATCGTATCTATAACAGAATCTGACCTGAGTGAGTAGGCTAGCATCATACCTGTCTCCCGCTCGCACTTTAAGCTTTGGGCACGGTCCAGATGCGAGTGTTAGCGTCCTGACCGACCGAGACTAGAGTTTCGTCGTCCACCCACGATATACCTGTTATTTGACTCTGTGGGTGTGCATCTGAAAAACAAACAATATATGTATAATATACAGAGTGTAACAGAAAATATATTTGAGAATGAATTCCTGAAATTTAAGACTCGGAATGACTTATTTTTCCAAATACTATGGAGAATAGGGTATATGCATTATTTTTTATTTAATTTTTAGATTCTACGTAAAAAATAAATAAAGTTTGCCTTTGGAATGGCATGTCTAACTTTAACCGTTTTGGATTTACAGCGATTCAAAAATACGAGCCGGCAAAATGTTTTTGAAACGCTCCGTTTGCCCCATACTAAAATGACTTTGACGTCATAGTACACAACAGTCTCAAATTAGTATGAAAAAAATTCAATCTTATTTTATATACGTAATAAAAGGTTTTTGTGTATAGTTGTCAATAAAAATTGTTTATTAATAGGTACACACAGATATTAATAAAGTATTTATTAAATCAATGAGATAATTCTAAATATGGGTAAATTTTACCCATGTATTTACTCCTTTTATGTTGTAATTTTTTTTCTTTCAATTGTTCTAATTTTTAAACACCTGTAACTTTGGTATTTACAAACCGATTGATGTTATTTTTGCACTATACGGTTTGTATTGTGCAAAAATCTTTCGTATAAAATATTTAAAAAATCTGTTTTCGTGTCAGACGCATATTCCCTGTTCCTAAACAACATAGGAATATTCATATAATCTTGAAAAATAAACATGTCATGTCGACTTCAATATTATAGTAATAGTTTCTTTATAGTGGTCTACATTCATAGCTTATCTACCCCTATATATCACTTAATATACCCCTTGTGTAACACCCTACATAGTAAAAAAGAAATAGCGTCACTATAAATATAATTAAATAGTGATATAGGCTTTTACATTGCGTAAACTTTTTGACATCGACAGAAGCATGTTCTACTCGTAAGACGTGATTTGACGTAATGCACTACACTTACTCTTGATAATAACATGTTTGGCAGGCGCGTCCACACTCCATATAATGATGTTGGTGTCGAGCGAGCCCGAGGCGACGCGCTTGGAGTCGGGACTCCACGCGACACAATTCACTCGGGCGGTGTGGAAGCCCCACTCTTTGTTATGAGCCAGCTATAAATATATTGTAATAATATATTATCTACACACTTCACCACACATTAACTTAGTACCACATAACCACACTAGCATCTGTATTTATACAGAAGTGAGTATCAAAGTATTTAAAGCTTAAAGTATATAATTAGAAAGCTATAGAGCACACTTTATAATACATGATCCGTATGCACATATATGAACATGAGTATATATAGCCGTATCACTGTCTAACAATTCTTGTTCTTGGTGTCAAAAATGTCATAACTATTTTAATTTATCTTTTCCAGTTTGTTGACAGGGTGTAACAAAAGGGGTATGTTAAGCGAAAAGATATATAAATAACCCACTAAAAGGGACCTACCCACAAAATTTCAGACTCAATTCACAAGTTTATTTTCCCATATAGTATGGAGAATTCCTAAACAACTCAGGAATGTTCATACAATCTTGAAAAATAAATATGTGATTTGGAGTCTCAATTTTGCAAATAATTTCTCTATAGTGGGCTATTTACATAGCTCTTCGCTTAACATACCCTTACTGTCAGATCCTGTATAAGCGCTCTGAGGAAGGGCTACGTTCAGCACTGAACTATAATAAAAAGCTGATGCGTAGAAATGAATAGAAATGACAAAATGCGCTCTTTGTACGTTGGAGGTTAAAACGAATGTAACTTACAGTATAATCATCCGTAGAGTACAGCATAAGCTTCCTGTTAGCGAGACTGCACACTAAATACTTGGAGTCGGGGCTGAAGCGCGCGTCCGTGACCGCTCCGAGTTGTGTCAGACACACGCCCGGCGTTAGCGTGCGGACGTCTAGGGTGTATAGATGCAGGCTGTTGTCGCCTTCGCCGCCTAAAGACATTGATATACAGGGTGATTTTTGATCGTCAACGTTCCCGAAAACTATGGAATCTCCTCATCATCACGATTATTTTTCTCCATGGAAACGTGCCTGGGAAGTGTCTGGCTTCCAAAATATTAGGGTCCAAATAGTAGTTGAGTAAATAGACTGTGTTTTTCTGCATAAATGCAAATTGACGCGTGTAGCAAGATAATTAATATTTGTATTGAAAAAAGATAAGAATGTCTTGTTTGGTGGGTTTGGACTTGAACGGACATGGCTGCCATTTGGTAGATATTTCTCAGCACCTCCACATATCACCAGTCGATTTGGCATCGCTGCAAGGATTCCAAAACAGCCCAGGTTTCGATGGAGTCGAAGGCTTTCTCATAGTCCACAAAAGCCATACACAGCGGTTGTTTATACTCCTCCGACTTCTGTATAACCTGCCGTACAGTATGGATGTGGTCCACGGTGCTGTAGCCTTTGCGAAACCCGTCCTGTTCCGGTGGCTGGAAGGCGTCAAATCTCAATGCCAGACGATTCGTGACGACTCTAGAGAACAGCTTATAGACTTGGCTCAGAAGTGTGATCGGCCTATAGTTTTTGAGGAGCGTTTTGTCTCCCTTCTTGAAAAACAATGCCACCACACCTCTGCTCCACGCCTTCGGAGAAGTCCCATTGGCCAGTACGGAGTTAAATAACCTTTTCACCTCCTCAAGGACTGGTTTTCCCCCAGCCTTAAGGAGCTCACAGGCCACTCCGTCCTCCCCGGGAGCCTTCCCATTCTTAAGCTGTCTGAGAGCCGCCCCGATTTCGTCTATATCTACGTCTGGGAACGTAACATAATAAATATACATAAAATTCATAAACTGTTTAATCTAGTATTTTGTTTGAACGCGCTAATCTCAGGAACTACTGGTCCGATTAGATTTTTATTTTCAGTATTAGATAACCCATTTATCAAGGAAGGCTATAAAGCAAATCACCTCGGATTCACACGGATGTCTTCTCACGCGGGCGAAGTCGTGGACAGCCGCTAGTCCAATATAATGTCTCCGCATCAACATATAGCACGTATAGGTGTTATGGTATATTTTTGTTATTTTTTAGTATAAGTTGACCGTTGGTTTATTCTGATTGAAACCTTATGATTAAGACTCTGCAATATTTTCGGGCATCGTGGAATGATACAATGATGCGTTAAAACTCCACCTATAAAGTATTTTGGTGGACATTGAAGGTGCCATTTTTAAATCGCATATCATCTACCAACATTATATTTGATCTAAATCCAAAAGAATACATATATGTAAGTAGTCAGTACTTATACGAGGCGATTAAGGGTTACCGGGAGGTCTGCAGCAGCGCCTTCCGTGTTGACATCATCAGCCTATTACAGTCCACTGCTGGACGTAGGCCTCCCCCAGGGCACGCCACAAGACTGCCATGGGGGGTATTTGCCCATAGTCACCACGCTGGGCAGGCGGGTTGGTGACCGCAGTGTGATTTTCGGACTATGTTGTCAACACGGGAGGCGCTGCTGCCCACCTCCTTAATCGCCTCGTACGATACCCACGGGCGGACACAGGGTGGCACGAATTCTACTCTGCCGGCACCACGCGGCAAACGTGTTGACAACATAGTCCAAAATACAAACTGCGGTCACCAACCCGCCTGCCCAGCGTGGTGACTATGGGCAAATAACCCCCATGGCAGTCTTCTGGCGTGCCCTGGCGGCGGCCTACGTCCAGCAGTGGACTGCAATAGGCTGATGATGATGATGATCATGATGATGATGATGAATCAGTACTCACCGCCTACAGCGACGTGTCGTGACTTGGTATCGATGGCGACACACGTCGGCTCGAACTTCAGCGGTAAAGCAGACTGCTTGCTCATGCCTATCACTACCACCAACTGCCGGCAAATACATCAGTCTATACAGGGTGTTTGTGACAGCCAGGCAAATATTGATACGGTGACTTCAGACAATGATTCTGAGATGAAAACAAGTGAAAACTTTCGCAGGAAAATTGCAAAATTTTCCGACTTTTTCATTTTTTCCGAAAAAAAAATAGTGCGGTTCGTTTAAGTAGCCTTAAATAATGACTTAAAAACAAAATCTTTCCTTGAGGATGACTTTCAAAAAAAGTTGCTCCTAAAAATGTTCAATTAACAGATCAAACTCAAAGAAGAGTCACAAGTGATCCAAAAAACAGCAATGTATCACACAATAAGCCCATTTAACTAGTCACAGGATTGCCCGATACAATTGGCGCGGAAAGCAAACATTGCGTATAATCAAATCAAAAATTAATTTCCTGCAAGTAATAACACTGTCGTGTTCAAGTAACGCTATCGCAAAAATTGTGAAAACCTACCTCTTTAACGGTAGCGATGATGGTGGTGTCATCATCCACGATGTGATCTAAGGCACGCGGTTGTGATCCCAGAGGCACTGATGCGTCCGTATATGTAGGGGCTTCCCCTGAAAATCGGACATATATATAATGACGGCCGACTGGTCTAGTAGGTAGTGACCCTGCCTGCGACGCCATAGGTCCTGGGTTCGAATCCCGGTAAGTGCAAACGTATTCTATACATGATGAATAAAGTAGATGTTATGTTTCCGAGAAAAATCATGGATGTTTCTATACTTATTTATGTTTATATACCGTTGCTTAGTACCCACGACACAAGACCTTAGGGATCTTACTGTGGGACTAGGTTAATGTGTTGTGTAGTGTGTGAATATTTATATTATATTTATTTATATATTTATAAGTATCGGCAAAAAATCTATGGCCGGATTAACCGATAACTTGAAGAGGGCGGCTGGTAGTGACTGGATGGTGAAAACGGAGATCGAACCGTGTGCCTACGTCCAGCCGTGGACTGCAATAGGCTGATGATGATGATACATATAATCTACAGGATGTAGCAGAAAGGGTATGTTAGGCGAAAAGCTATGTAAATAGCCCACTATAGAGAACCTATATCCAAAATTTGAGACTCGAAATCACGTGTTTGTTTTTCAAGATTGTATGAACAGTTGTTTAGGAATTCTCCATACTATCTGGAAAAATAAACATGTGATTTCGAGTCTGAAATTTTGTGGATAGGTTCCTTTCAGTGGGCTATTTATATAGCTTTTCGCTTAACATATCCCTTTTGTTACACTCTGTTTTTAATAGGGATATTTTTTCGTCATCAATGATTCCGAATACTACACATTCTCCTCGTCATCACGAACATTTTTCTCCATGGAAGCATACCTGGGATGTGTCTGGTTTCCAAGATATTAAGGTCCAAACTTGAGTTATCAGAATGAATTTTATGCAGAAATGCACGCAGACGCGTCTCTTCTTCCTGCCCTGTTCCCATTTATTTGGGGTCGGCGCAATATGTACTTTTCTTCCATTCATCCCGTCATCTCATTGCTCACTCCCAGTACACGCATATCCTCTCTCACAGTCCATATGAAATACCATCAGTTAATGTAAACCAAATTCGCGAAAGAAAGTCAATCTAGTATTACTATTTGTACCTACCTTATATTTATTATTATGTAGTTGTTAATATACATCGCATCTACACCATCTCATTCAAAAATATTTTTTCCCGGGAAAATTCGACAATTCGGGGCGTCAACAACGTGTAAAAAGTAAATAAATAGCATACCTTCGGCCTGAGGCTTGGCGATTCTCAGAGTATCGTCAATGCCGATAGTAAGTAGTGCCCCGTCTTTGCCCGCGCGCATTCCGTTCACCTGATTACCGTGACCTTGTCCGGTTATGTGTCTACCCTCGCCTGCGGACAAAAACATATATTATATAATAAAAATAAATAAACAATCCCTTAGGGAATAAATAAATCTTTGTAACACATAGAAACTTAAGTGGTAAGAGCACTGGCACGGAATGCAGATTCAGTCGTGGGTTCGATTCCTACCCGGGTGAGGATTTTTTTCCATTTCTTTATTAATAATTTTGTAATATATAATATCTTGACTAAGATAAAAACAATTCTCCATAATATAATCCGTTAGGATATGGTTGATCGTTGTGCTGAGGAATCCAGCTTTGTTTGCCGAGATTTGGCTAGTGTATAGCTATCGGGATGAAAAAATAACGTTGCTAATGTAATTTAAAAAAAAAAGAGATGGTAAAATTCGTCATCCGAGTAATTGACCCAGTAGCTCAGTGGTAAGACCACTGACACGGAACGCAGAGGTCGTGGGTTCGATTCCCACCCGGGTGAGATTTTTTTTCCATTTCTTTATTAATAACCTAGAAACTTGTTTGGCAGGTAAATTCCTTATAAATACCCCTTAAGAACAAATTTTACGAAACTCCACCCCTAAGGAGGTAGAATGGATGGAACTTTGTATGAAAATCCTATGTTTTTAGGTTTTTAAAGGATTTTCTGCCATCCCCACGGGAATGGGGGATAGCCGGAATTCTAAAGTTAATGTGGACAATTATACGTACGTCTGTTTCATAGCATGTTAGCAAGGTGCAAACTTTACAATCTATGCTATACTAATATCATAAAGCTGAAGTTTCTTTGTTTGTTTGTTTAACTTTGCTAATCTCACGAACTACTGGTCCGATTTTAAAAATTCTTTTAGAGATAAATAGCCCATTTATCGAGGAAGGCTATAGGCTGTATAGGGTGTAAAAAGACAACGATGGTTTTTTAATACCTCGTATTCTTTGTACGATCATTTTCTTCTATGGAACCAATCCTGGGAAACGCCAAAAAATTACGAAAAAATACTGTCATTTTATTGCATGCAATGTATTCGTTTGATGCTCAAAGTACAAATGTACCTACAAAACTAACATTATAAAAAAAATGTTGTTGACATTTAAGATGGATTTATGTAGTACTTTGGACCTCGTCTTAAGAAAAAAATACGCAATCTTTTTGCTATGGCAACTAACAATGCTGTCGTCTTGTCTTAAATACGCAATCTTCTATACTAACCTGTCTCTATATTCCACTCAGTAACCGTCCCATCATGGCTCGCAGTATAAACCGCTCGTCGGTCGCCGCTCAGAGCGAGGCAGGTTATCGGCTTGTTGTGTCCCGATAACACTTGTAGAGGCTTGTCCGGATTGTCTACGTCCAAGTAGTTGATCACTCCGGATAGAGACACGGATAGGAGGTGCTTGCCTTGCCAGAGACAGGATACCTAGAATAATAAATAAATAAAAATATTAGGGACTTTACCAATAAAAAGTTTCGAACTTATTCACACTTTAATTTGACAGATATTCCATATATTTTACTGTAAAAAAATTAAATCTAGTATAGCTAAACTCATCGCAAAATAAAAGGCCCGTTTTGACATTTGTCTTCGCGACCTAACTAGTGATGTAACCATACGACTTAATACTCGATATTCACGATAAATCGATTCAAGTTTGCATGAGTATTTTGTCTGCATTAATATGTATTGTATAGTGCATTGGATTAAAGTTCTGATTTGAAAATGTATCATTTTAGGCCAAAGTTTACATCGATCATCATAATAAAAAGTTTGTATGGATGAATTAATTTTTATTACTCTTTCACGCAGTAACAGCTTGACGGATCAGGCTGAAATCTAGATCAGAGAAAGGTTATATTATAGTCTGAAATAACATTTAGGCTACTGTTTATCCTATTAGCAAGTTTTCTATATATAAATATCTTGATCGATTTATTTTTTTCCTTAAGCGATTATTAATATTCTGTGGACAACATGAAAAAATCGTATGCACAGCACTTAGCCGAGTGGGCGGTACCCATCTATGAAAACATTATTCGGAATTTGAGTACATTCGGAACATTTCGATCAGTAAAAACTAGAAATATTTATGGGCGTGAACTGTCAAAACGGGCCTTTTATTTTGCGATGAGTATAGGTTGTAACTTTACGCTCAGTTTATTAGTAGCAGGGTAATAGAATAAAGAAGTAAATAAATAAAGCCGGGAATAATTTCTCATGTAGAATATAATATATAATAAAATCACACCTCTTTCCCGGAGGGGTATTCAGAGTTTAGGGTAGTTTTGACCTAACCTTTCTCTAGACTTTCACCAATATTGTCTATGAAAGTCCGGCAAAGTATTCCCTTCCAACCCTTCCATCCACTCTTCCGTTGCACACTTTCTTTGTCATTCTACTTTTAATATTTCAGTAATTCAGGGATGTTATCTCAGGCGATGAGCTAGCAACTTGTCACTGATCATTCACATCTGGCCCCGCTATTATAAACGTGGCAGTAGGATGTCGTGCTCCTGCAGTTCTGGCCACCTCATTTTGCGAACACAGCCGTGTGTATATCTATGTCATTATGCCCATTTAACTAGTCACAGGATAGCCCGATACAATTAGAGTGGAAAGCAAACATTGCTATCAACATATTGTAACAACACTATCGCATAACTTTAAACAATGATACTTGTTCAGAATTTCAATATTTTCCAGGCTGTCCTGTCATTCACACCCTCCTGTATATAATAATTTATTTAGCAAAAAGAATATTATTTAGCAAATAGCATAATTATGCAATGTATGTGTTTATACCTGTTGATTCTCCACCGCATTGCCCATGTTGAACAGCGTCACCCGTTCCCTGGTCTCCACGTCCCAGATGGCACACGTCTTGTCTCCGGAACACGACAGCAGTTGCTTCCCGTCGGGCGACCACGCGATGCCGTACACACCGCCTTTGTGGGCTGGGGAACCTATCTGTTGGGAAATAGAAATGCTTGATGGATTTTCCGAGAAGTATTAAAAACTAAGGACCCGCCCGGGCTTCGCTCTGGTACAATACCCCTTCATTGGCTCTCTAACACTGAAACAATTTCTCAAATCGGACCAGTAGTTTCTGAGATTAGCGCGTTCAACCAAACAAACAAACACACTCTTCAGCTTTATAATATTAGTTCGATTAAAAGCCAGGCCAAGCGCGAGCCGGATTCGCGCACGCAAGATCTAAAAAAATAAATGCTTTGCTAGCTTTGCTTTGAACTATGTATTTAAAAATCTATAATTTGTTGTCATAAAACAACCAATAATTATCTATGCAATTGATTAATTGATTATCTATGCAATTTAAAGGCTAAAAAATTAGTTTCATTTAAATTACGTAGTAATTTCCATACAAACTTCCATCCAAAACATGGAAATAGCGCAGAATACAATGCAAAATGAATTTGATAAGTTGTGTAAATGGGCCCACGATGTTGGGCTATCTTTAAACTACCAAAAACCTAAATTACTACACATTCACTCCCCATACACAAAAACAACCAATAGTCCCAGGACAGTGGCCCATGAACACAGCTGTATGCACTCACAGCAAACATATTGTAATTGTAAACCATTAGATATTGTGAGTCAGCATACATACCTAGGTCTGATAATAGATAGCAAGTTCAACTGGGGGCCCATGTTAACCATGTATGTAATAAATTAAGAGCCCTACTTGCCAAACTTAGTACACTAAAGTATAAAATGCCATACAATACATTAAGACTTTTGTACATGTCCATGGCCGATTCAATAATAGACTATGGCTTATCAAGCTATGAAAGAACATATAAAACATATCTACAAAAAATATTTGATTTGCAAATAAGGCTGTTAAAAACTATAGTACCATTAAAAATTAAATATAAGAATAAAAGTAACTGAACAACTATTTCAATATTGTAAAGTAATAAAAGTTTATGATAAGGTAAATATGGCAATAGTCTTAGAATACAATAACAATATAGGAATCTTAGAAAAGAATAAAAGACCTACAAATCTGAGCATACTTAAAAATTGTTTAACATACGAAACACCGAACCGTAACAATGAATACGGCAGAAGAGTCTGGACGCACAGCCTACCCTGTGTGCTCAACAAACTACCAAATTATATTTTAGAAAAATTTGCTAACAAAAATCAAAATCAAATTAAAAACATCCTAAAAACAATACTACACAGAGGGGGCTGAGTGTAATGTAAGTAATTGAATAAAGCATCACAATCTTTAAATTTTAGATTACAGCTTTAAGTTCTATGAAAAAAACTACATGTATTTTAATGAAAATAAACAGTTTTAATTTTTTTTACTTTTTTTAAATACCCAACTCCAGAACTCCAGCTATTTATCTCATTAGAAAGCCATGTCCTTCCTAAGACTCTAATATATCTCTATACCAAAATTCATTTAAATCGGTTCAGTGGTTTAGGTAGTACAGGAAGAAGGCATGATGCGTAACACAGAGACAAACAGAGTCACTATATACATATAACACTAGCGACCCGGCCCGGCTTCACACGGGTGCAATGCTGATACTACATATACAAAAATAAAAAGAATTTAACAATCAGTTAGTCAAATTCAGTCAGAAAATTGCTCTGCGAGAGCGAGGTCGTTCCACCATAAACCAATATAATTAAAGTACTAAGTGCGACATATCCGTCCCGGGACGTGGACCAGAGGAGGCTGCAGCAGTTTGGGGTAAGTCCCTGGACCCATAATTCATAAATAAAGTAGCTGTCGAAGGCGCCAAGCGCCAACACTATACATATAAACCTTTCTCTTGAATCACAGCAACGAAATTGGTTGCGTACTTTAAAAGCTCTACAAAGCATACAAAGGGACACAGACAGCGGAAATCAACGTTGTTTTATACTATGTTATGATTATACAAACATACATACATATAATCACGCCTTTATCCCTTACGAGGTAGGCAGAGCACCAAGGGCCGATAGAACCACATGGTGCCACTTCTTACCAATTTTGAGGGTATAGTTGAGATGTACAAGTTCCGTTAGTAGTAACAGGCGGTCAGCCCATCGCCTACAAAACACCAAGACCCTCTTGTCCCTCTACTGACTTGTACAATATACACGGGAAGAGAAGCAGCTGTAGTATTATACTTTTTTTTTCACTCCCAGAGCAGCATAGAAGTTTGTTATGATTATGATGAATAACAATGTTACCTCTCCCTTCAACTCGGAAGTAGCTCCGTCAAACAGGAATATCTTTCCGTCGAAGCCGGCGGACGCAAACAGGCTCCCGTCAGGGTTGTAGCGGATCGCCTGAGCGAAGCGAGTGTGCTCCTGTAGCGGACATACGATAGATTAAATTCCTTATTGTACAACAAAAAACATTCTCTACAAGGGCGAGCTTAATGCGCAAGGAAACCGTAGAATTGTATTCACTTGAAAATTAAACATACGCATACAGTTCTCTTCATTATGTGTATTAAAATTATAAAACGAAGCATATATGTACATACATTATAATAATATAATATACAGGGTGTAGGTGACAGCCGGGAAAATATTGAAATGCTTAACAAGTACCATTCTGTTGAGTTATACGACAGTGTTCTTACTCGCAGGAAATGTATTTTTGATGATTTTCAGTAATCTTTGCTCTCCGCGCTAATTGTATCGGGCGAACGTATATTAAATGGGCTTATTAGTTATTGTGTAACCCATTTCTGTTTTTGTATCAACTGTGACTCTCCATTAGGGCTGATCAGTTTTTTGAAAAAAAAATTAGGGCAACTTTTTTTTTGAAAATCATCTTTTGGTTAAAATTTTACTTTTATGTCATTATTTAAGGCCTAATTAAACGAATTAACAATTTTTTTCCTGTAAATATGAAAAAAAAAATCGGAAAATTTCGGAATTTTCCTGCGAAAATTTTCAGTGTTTTTCGCCTCAGAATCATGGTCTGAAGTCATGGTATCAATATTTGCCTGGCTGTCACAAACACCCTGTATAGGAAAGAAGATCCACAATCACGTTTAGCAAAGTGGGTTCAGATGTTAAAAATAAATTATTATAAAAATTATAAAACGAAAGTAAATATAAAAAGAATCCACGCCTTCCGAGTCGGAAGTGAAAGGCGCACGTCTTAACCATCGGGCTATCGCCGCTTTTTCCCCCTTCTGGCGTTGTCGGGTCAACAAGCTATACGGGCACTTCACTAACCTGCTTAGTACACTTGAACTTGAACGGCGGTCCCTCAAACACGGCCACGGTATTATCCTCGCTGGCCGTCACGATTCGGAACGGTCGGGTCGGTCGGAAGTCGACCGAGTTGATCGGCTTGCTCTGGCCGCTGATCTCGCCGACCGACGTGCCCGTTTCCGCCATGAATACGTGCCCGAATCTGAGCAAACGTATACATGGTTAAAGGGAATAAAGATCCATCCATACCATTTAAAATGGCAAATACATATTTGTACAGTCTGTCAGGCATAAGCTGGCGTTCGGGGCGTTTATGACCACCTTTTTTCATTCTGTTTTTGTTTAAAATCTCAACTGTCTAACACATGAGTGAGATCACTGATGATTGACAGACGAACAGCGGAGTTTTATTAATAAGTCCCGTTTTTACCATTTGAGTACTCAATCCTTTGTTTTTTTAGGATCTATATGTACCTAGAAAAGTCTCGATAAAGTTGATGTCAAAGGCCGAAAAGGTTTTTACACGATTCTGCTAAATCTAGCTATATACGTAATGGTGTCTTAACTTAAACTCATAGAAACTTATTATTCTATGCGTAAACTCTATTTAAACTGTTATTAACGCTACCCTCTACCCCACACATTCCCAAACCTTTCTCTCCCTTCGCCGACAACCACCATCCTCTGGTTATCGGCGCTCCAGGCGATGTCCTTGAGAGGGCCTCCGAAAGGCTGGAACTCATTCTTGAGGATATGCTCCTTGTTCACCGTGTCCCAAATACGGACTTTACCGGACACGTCTGAAAAGGAAACATTAGTAAAGATACGTAAGTAAAGGTAGCTCAGTGGTAAGAGCACTTGCACGGAATGCAGAGGTCGTGGGTTCGAGTCCCACTCGGGTGAAGAATTTTTCCCATTTCTTAATTAATAATTTTATAAAGATACGTTTGCCAATTTCGTTAGAGGTTAGTAAAATGCTTGTACGTAGCATCAGTAGATAAAATCCGCTGCGTCCTCGTGCATGTCGTAAAGATGCGCTTGCAGTAGACGAAATGGAATGCGAAGATAATCTTTAGATACCAAACAAATATCGTTTCCGGTCTCTCCCCGGTCGTGTCGGTTTTCCGTCCCATCGGACTATGAGTGACGTAATAGAGTGCATCCGTGTTTGCGCACACACCTGGCCAATCTCCGTTGATTGGTCGCCTTGACCGAAATACAGTCGGTGATCTGATCATCATCATCATCACTAATATCGTATGGAAACTAAATGAAAGTTATCCGCGACTTTGATACCTATTGCATTTGGCTAATCAATCAGTCAATAATCGTCCCTTTACATATACATACATGTCGAAGACATATTACAACACGGCTCTTCTAGGCATTTTGAATGTACATATAGGTTTTAGAGGGAAACAAATTTGCTTTTAGCACTTTATATGCTTAATTTATTAGGTTAGGTTATGTTAGAACTGTTTAAATAACAACTAGAGATGCTAGAAGGAATTTGTTCTATCATTTTAATGAAAGTAACTAGCCGTTTTGTTATACGGCGTGTTCTACAATATGCCTTCGATACGTTAAAAGAGCATTGTAAACTGAGCCAACAAAGCTGGTCCAGAATATTATCCAGCTTATAATCGTGAAACGGTTTAATTCCGCGAACAACTTAACGCTCTAGTTGGCAAGGCGCCAGACTGATATAATTCTGGTCACTTCCACACTTGTGTCTTATATCATAACAAATGAAATGTTGAAAATGCGCTAAAGAAATAGGTTTAAATTTCACGTGTTCAGTAATTCAAATTTCATCAAAATTCGTTCAGACCTCTCTCTGTTAGTTATTAAACTATTAACGAGAAAGTGGTTTATGCTCATAGCCAAGTCCCACTTCAAAAAATTCTGCATCCATTTTTTACTAAATAGTTACCTATTTGTTTGCATCTTTTATTTTTTTGAAATTAATAAATACGTAAGTAATAATAAAATTAATAGATGTGTGCTAATTAATTTGTGTAAGAATGCTTAAGAAGTTGTTGCACTCTTAAACTTAAAAACGATTGGGCATTGTCAGTAATCATTATGTGGGTATGACATTTCGAAAATAACAAAACATTTTGTACCTATACATCTATAGATATTTTAGGATTTACGACAGTACAATAAACTGTATGTGACTAATACCCTTTGCAAATAATACACTTCCGCACGGCGCGACGTAAACACATGAGTAAGTAGGTACATATAACCGTATTATACGTAAATATGTGCCAAAATGCGTAAACACGCAAAAGTTATCTATGTATACTAAAAACTAACAAGTTTATTTTTTTTAATTTAAGGGTGCTCGATTCGAATTTAGAATTCCCGCCTTTCCTGTTCCGTGGGAATTTTGTAAAAACCATTTCTTGTTGGATACCTATCTCGTACGAAAGAACACACTCTCTAATTTTTAACGTCCAGCAGTGGACTGCAATAGGCTGACGATGATGACGATGATGACGATGATGATGATGATGAATGTATAAATGATATACTCTGGAAACTGTTAGTTGAAATAAAAAATAAACTGGATAGTGCTTTTTATGACCATATAATATACTTCCTTTATCCCTGGATCAAATATTGTTTTTCAAAAGTTGATTTTATCCTGTAGTTTATGGCATAATATAAGAAGACCTAAGTGACAATTTAGCAACATTAAAATCCTGAAGATACTTTAGTGTTAAAAAATATGTACTAATAACATCAGCATCGAGAAGAAACTACCTACGTACATATTTCAGGGTAGGTGCCTTATTTTGGTTTCTAATCGGGCCACATGGTGCCGGCAGAGTACTATTTGTACCACTCCATGTCTGCCCGTGGGTATTGTACGAGGTGATTAAGGGTTTCCGGGATAAATTTTATATATATCTATACCATTATAATCCATATATCGGTGGGCAGCAGCACGAGGTGATTAAGGGTTTCTCCCGTGTTGACAACATAGTCCAAAATACAAACTGCGGTCACCAACTATGGGTAAATACCCCCCATGGAAGTCTTTGGGCGTGCACTGGGGGAGGCCTACGTCCAGCAGTGGACTGCAATAGGCTGATGATGATGATTATAATCTATACCAGTGCCGAATAAAGGCACAATAATAACCAAGCATATAAGGGATTACAAGATAAAATAGTTACTTAAATAATGTGTGAAGCCTACTTATATTATGGTAACTACATAAGATTCAAGTTTAAAAATATGGTCTAATACAGTTATTACATTTATATAGATTCACTCGTGCCACTTTTTATAAATATTTTACGATGAGACTCCGCTTCTACCTATAATCACGTCACTGCATGTAGTAATAAGTCCAATCATCCAAAAGAACTATTCAAACACAATCTACATACAAAATGACACTTAAAAATGAGATAGGCAGGTATCAAACTCTGAAACTTTGTAAAAATGTGCAAATTATTATTATGTGTTTTTCATCTTGACCTAATTCATAAAAAATTGTAGGAGGTATTTTTAATGAGCCTGACAGCCAATTACAAAATTATAATATGCCATGTTAGCTGTAGCCTGGTTTAATGTATGTTCTATTGGTAATATTCGACAGAATAATATACAGATAGTGGAAGCATATTATGAGGAATTATTTCTCAAATTTTGGACAACAGTAAAATGTACCTTACAGTTTGTCATTCATATTGCTTTATAACTTTTATAGGTAAATAGGTAATTGAAGTTGTACTTAATTACAACATGTTAGTGCTGTTATAAATAATAACTATGAATCATAACACACACAACGACTGATAACTATCAAAATACATAGTGAAATGATTCAGTTCAGTAAATGCAAAGTAAAACAATTTAATACATACCTCCTGAGGCGATATAGAATCCACTCGGCGAGTATTTCGCGACATTTACTTGGCAAGAATGTTCGGTATAAACATCAGATATCGCTGGATTCTCAATATCGCGAATTATCACCGAATTTCCATTGGTATATAAAAAGTTTCTGCCTTTAGGGTCACCGCCTAAAACCAGGGGTTGTCCGCGTGCCGTTCTGGGTAGAGCAGCGAAAGTATATTCTAAACATGGAAAAACATGAGATCAACCACAATTTTATTATTTTATAAATCAAAACATCGAGAATCAGCACAAATCGTTTGGAAGCGGTCCAGCGCACCACGTTCACAACGTTATGTTATAAATTACCGTCGAAACTTACTATTTGAATAAGACATTGTTAACTATAAAGTTTATATGTTTAAAACTACACTTCACTACACTATAACTATTTTATTTCAGTACTTTTCAGTTTAATTATAAAAATAAAATCAGCCGCTAGGCTCTCCTTCATTCCTCCCAAAAAAAAAGTGACGTATGATATTTTTATTTCATGATGTTGGCGGAATTGATTCACATTGGAAAATTAAAATGCCCATAAATGGTCATTGCAATAAAGAAGATATATTTTTATATGATAATCCTTGAGAGTAATAAGTTGTATTATACGCTCTATTTATCCTTAATAATTTACACCTTAAATTAATATTCAAAAAATAATTATTTATTATTATCGACAATTACCTACATAACTTTCTTTGCTATTCTTATTTCAACTTATCTTAAAAATTTAACTGTACTCTATGGCCGATAGCCGGAAACAGTTATTTCTTGAATTTCTGGTAACACTTTTGTCTTTTGACATTTTCGAGTCATTCATTCCTCAGATTCATTCGTTCTTCAACTTGTCTTGTCATTCATTTTTTAATTTTTTTCCTGCCAAAAATTTTCCCGAGAACTCGAAGCGTCATGTGATAAATTGTTAATTTATTTTCTGTATTTTAGCTTCTTGTAGTTTTGTATAATGTGGCTGATTTAGTTATGTTTTTATTTCCGCCAGTCAATAATTGCAGTGGCTACAATATCATATCGTGCCCTCCGATTTAATTTGACACTTCTTTCCACGTGGTAGCGTGTCAATTTTTAGAACCGAACGACGTGTGTAATTACTTTACAGTATTTTATTTATTGGGGAAAAAGTAAAGAAAACGAGAGTTATGGAGTCCCTAAATATGTGCAAACTTAATTTAACAAGTGTTCGGAACCATATTTGCAAAGACAGCGCATCAAAACCAGAGCCTTCCGAACCTGAGCCAAACGTAAGTTAAACTTTCCAAAAAGTTTCATGATGATACAATTGATGGTAAATTAAGTCTATAAGTGTTCATAGAATAGCTTCATGGTTTCTGCATGGTATATTAAAACCATGAGAACCTATTAATAAGTTGGCAGAAACATTCGTTATTCTTTGTATCCATATAAAAAATGGGTAAAGTAATACTGCTTATTTATTATATTTTTCGTTGAACAACGACAGGCTCTGAGTTATTTCCAATAACTAAAATAGAAAATATCAAATTTAATTTTTTTTTACGGTTGTTTAGTATATGTTGCACTGATACTGGTTTTTGCAATTCCAAAGATTGTTGTATATTTTTAGGACCCAATGGATTTTGAAGAGGAGTCTGTGTCTGAATACAGAGAGGATATCTGGCAGCACCTGCTGGCTCAGGAGGCTGACAAACAAACCATTCATCTTCAGTCACCACAGGTAACTTGTTATTGCATCATTATAATTTCACAATAATAACACAGTTTTCATAAACCATTACTTTCCTGGCATTGCATAATATCAAACTTACAGATTTTATATGGGAGAGTTAAATACTGCATCATTTTCGGCTTCGCACGGGTGCAGTGCTGATCCTATGCATATAGACCTTCCTCGTGAATCACTCTTATCTATTTAAAAACACGACATCAAAATTTGTTCCCTACTTTGAAAGATCTCAGTATACATAGGGACGGACAGACAGGGGCAAGCGACTTTGTTTTATAATATGTAGGTGATATTTTTAATATGCAGATAATAAATAACATACATCAGCTTAACATGCAGTTTTGACCAATAATACCTAAAATGAAATTTGTATTAATTTATTTGTTAATTATCAACATTCTTAGGTAAATATAAGGGACATTTGTGATTACCAGTATTAAGTAATTAGATATTTCACAATGTTTGCAGTTATTGCAGCAGTCAATGTAATTGTAATATTATATTACGTTGCATAGATGGTTTGGTGTTATAAAACTGCTTTTTGAAAAGCTAAAGTATACTAATAATAAGAATCAAATTACCTAATAGAGAATATGCATGTAATTCAAATAAGGGTAATATTATTTATATATTATCTTTATTCATTGAGATTTACATGCATATTAATATTTTTTTTATTTAATTGCGTTTTATATAAGAAAATCATTATTGAAAAGTGCATTAAATAAGAGGGAAATTCAAATCACCTTAAACACAACACTATTGGTCGGAATAATCATGAATGAAATGTGACATCAAAATCTGTATGCATCAAACAATGTTTGAACATGTTGATCTTTCTCTCATCAAACTAATAAATATTATATAGCCTGTTTTCTGTGCCAACTGTGCGACAAGTTGGATACAAAATCGGATCATGAGTAGCCAGCTTTACTTACTTCATGGACCTGGTAGCTCAGTGGTTAGAGCAACTAGCACGGAATGCAGAGGTCGTGGGTTTGATTCCCACTCAGGTGAAGAATTTTTTCCATTTCTTTATCAATAATTTTATTTTAAATCATAAAAAAATAAGTGCATATTCCCTATTATGTTAATCTAATCTTCTTCTGTTACTGGAATTAAGTAGGGGTCTAAAATAGATAGAACATCTTTTTAACATTTGTTATTGGACACTGAAGGAAAAAAGCATAACAGCTATTATTCTTGCACTTAGATACTCTACAAATATACCTACTGCATTCCCTGCTGGCTGATTTTCATGGCTGATTGATAAACCAACATCAGATCAACACCTACCGAAATGCAAATAAGTGTCAGTTGCACCTCTATTAATCCAAGGAAACATAAATACATAGCTGGAGGCAGTGAATGTGTTAATCATCAGTTCATACAAACTGCTTCAAGAATGTTTACAATTTACAACCCTTGTCTCCTCAGTTGGAGTTCAGAGGCACACTTGTCCAGCAACTGAGAGATGTTACCAAGAAGCTGGACCTCAGCATCGCGACCCTCCACTCTGCAGTGGCTCTGTTGGACCTCTTCATGGACTCCCACCGGTTACGATCCGATCGGCTCACGCATGTGGCACTTGCTTGTCTAAGTTTGGCTGGTGAGTACTGAATTTGTAATATCTGCTTCTTTTTGCCTTGCCAACTGTATGGTTCCGCATTTTTAGTTAAAGCAAGTTTAAAAGAAAAATTCATAATGGTATCTGTCATGTAGCATAGGCCAATAATGTATTATATCACGTAAAAACGGCTGAAGCTATTTGAATAAAATTTGATATGGAGTTAGCTGACACCCTGGATTAACGCAAAGACTACTTTTTATCTCGGTAAAATATTTATCTCGGATAATTTGTTTTTTCTGCAGTCCACGCGGACAATGTCGCGGGCGTTCACTAGTGAAGAATAGATTATTATTTTAAGATTTCACATGGACGTACACTATGTCGTAATTTCCTTTTTTTTTCTGTCTTGTTCAATTAATTTAGTTCAAACTTTAAATCTACAGCAAAATGCGAAGAAAAATTCAGCCAGGCACCAACACTGAAGACGTTGGCCAAAATAAGTGGCGTCCAACTCTGCGGCAAGACATTCCGGCAGATCGAGTGGATGGTAGGCCAGCACGTGCGTTGGCGCCTGTTGGCCCCGACCCCGGTAACGTTTGCAGTCTTGTTGGCCAAGTTTGTGGTCACCGACGCCGATCTGACCACGCGACATCCCAAGTTCGTGTGCAAGTTTAAGCGGGACGCCGCAAGGTTGCTTGACGCGTATCTGGATTTGACCCTGTCTGGTGAGTTTGTTTCGCTCGTGCTAGTTTATTTTCACTGCCACAGACCCATATTGCCTCTATTGTTTTACATTTGACAGATTAGATGTATGCACATAATGTATCACAACTGCGACGCGCGTTGACCTCGCCATTCCCGATTGCAGACGTGCGAGAATCTCCATTTGACTAATTCTACAATGGACAGATTCTATAATGTACTACGACAGCTACGTACGTTAATCTAACCTAACCTAGTCACCCCCGATTGCAGACGTGCGGCTAAAAGTGGTGGAAGCGGTAGTAGTAGGCAGCGCATGTGTGGCGTGCGCGCGCGCAGCACTGGGGCTGGCGGCGTGGCCGGTGTGGCTCGAGCGTCGGGCCGCCTGCCCCGCCGACAGCGTGGCGCCTGTGGCCCGGCTGCTGCAGCGGTGAGTGCACAGACATACTCGTCAACCTACAGCGACAGCTACGGTGGGGCCATTCGTACATATTCATATACAGTGTCATATACAGCCAGGCAGATATTGATATGGCGACTTCAGACCGTGATTCTGAGGTGAAAACCACTGAAAATTCGCAGCAAAATTCCTAAATGCATGCATATATGTACACACACACATACATACGTGAGCTGCGGCAATGAGGCTTTGGTAAGGTATTCATACATATACATATCGTGGCCATATCGTAGAATTAATCATTTCATGAAATCGATCGACCATTTCGTGAAATGGCCGCATTTTATGAAGTGGCCAATTCAATTTGACCAGATCATTAAATCGTCTACATTTCACGATTTTGTCATCCACGTTTGGCCAAATCGTATTAACAGGGTGTCCATAAAATCCGAATGTGATAAGAGCTTATATAAATATTATATACCGTACACCATATTTAAGTATACCATAAGGTATGATGGTATGATTTTTTTTGCTATTATTTATGTGATATTTTCACAATATAATATTTAAAAACATAAAAGACTTTACAAAAGCGATTCGCATCTGGCACATCGCCGGACGCTGCCTGGGCACGCTCGCTCCGCTCGCTCGGCTCGTGCGTCATTTGTCATAGTCTAACCTAACCTAACCTATCGTAATCTAAGGTTTTTGTTAAACAATATTATTATAAACCACCATTAAGTCTAATATACATTATACAATATAACACACTATCCGTGAACTTCTTCTGCATAGTCACCCTACTCTCTTTAATTTGTTTTATAACCTAAAAAGAAAAATCCGCCATCTTCACACATAAATAAAACGCGCGCAACGCCTCTACCGGTGATTCATGGAACTATTTTACGATATGATCAATAATCTTGACCACTTCATGAAATGATCGGGCGTTTAGTTGCCCATATCGAGAAACGATTTTTATCATCGATCTGCCCAAACCATATCATGATGTGGCCAATAGACAGTTGAACTTTTCATGAAATGCGACCATTTCATGAAATGCTCGACCATTTCATGAAATGATCAATTCTACGATATGGCCACGACATATACATATAATAAGAATGTAACGGATCGCTGTCTGTACATGGAAGATATATGAGAAAAAATATTATAGGAGACCTATCAACGCTATTGTATCTAAAAGAATGATTTTTTCAAATTTTTATCGTTTGTCTGTGCGTTTGTGCACGCTAATCTCAGAAACGGCTGAACGGATTTCGATGCAGTTTGCAGGAATATATTGTGACAGATCCCACTTAACATATAGGCTACTTTTTATCCCGGGAAAATGTTTTATCCCGGATAATTTCGACATTTTGTTTTTTATGTATTCCACGCGGACGGAGTCGCGGCCGTCCACTAGTTATACGATATAACATCCTATCCGTGGACTTCTGCGTAGTCACCCTACTCTCCTTTATTGTGTTTTATAACCTAAAGTGAGGTCATTCATACACACACACACACACACACACACACACACACACATATATATATATATATATATATATATATATATATATATATACACACACAACCTACGCTCCCCCAACAACCTCCATTCCGACCGGTGGGAGCGGCCTGCATCGACGCCCGCGACCTTGACCAGGTCTTCCGTCCACCTCGCGGGTGGCCTTCCCACGCTGCGTTTGCCAATACGTGGTATCCACTCTAGAACCTTTCGGCTCCATCGGCCATCGGTTCGAGCTATGTGCCCATTAATACATATACACATCAGTCTTCTGCTGGCCATCAAGCTTCCCCCAGGACTCGCTTGTCTCTCTCAATCTCCGGTTGTCATCCAGTTACTACCAGCCCCCTGATTATGTAAAAGCAATAGTAAAGCCGAAGCAGCGCGATTGAGATAATTAAGAGTGTGTGTGTGTGTGTGTGTGTGTGTGTGTGTGTGTGTGTGTGTGTGTGTGCGCGCAACGAGCGCTCGGCGTCGTCCCGCGCCCCGCACCTCGCCCCGCGCCTCTCCCAAGCACACACACTCAATTATCGCGATCGCGCGGCTTCGACTTTGCTATTGCTTTTACGTAATCAGGGGGCAGGCTCCATCTTCAAGTCATCGGTCTATAAGTCCGGAGAGCGTCCAACGCTACGCTTCGAGAGCCCGTTTATTCTACCGTTCATTGGTTCTACGACAGATGTACATACATAGGTACATATGGCCACACCCAGTACTCCCAAAGAGGTTGGATGGAAGTGTCTGGAAGAAAGTTCTGATGGAAGTTAGCCTATTAAGTCCCACGTGGTAATGAGCCTACCACCTCTTCTAGCAACCTCGTAACATGATGATCAAAGGCCGAAAAGACTGTTCTCTATTGAGTTATCAAAGGTTGACATCTCTTGTGGTTGATACCCCTTCCGATATCCCACAAGATTGATGTCCCTTAGTGGTTATAACAATGAAGCGAACACACTGATTTACAACACACTCAAACCACTCCCAAAAACTTTCGAAGAAATATAATAAAGAAAGAATCAACCTTTTCAGGATGATGCAAATACTGAAATCCCGCGAGACACCAGTCGAATCAGAAGTGGATCAAGGATACAGCAGTGCCCGGACTTCGCCTAACTTGACTCCCTGCGCGTCTCCTCACACACAAGCCTCCCCGGCGCCTAGCACTTGCAGCACAGCTACCAACGGAGACAGCAGTTACCGTCACCAACCTATCACAGAAAGTACGTACTCAGTGCTAGATTTAGACGACACTACTGCACCCAACACCAACGTAGAAGACTACTACCGGCTACCGACCGCTTTGGACATGACAGTACAGCGGGTGGATAACCCGGCTGATTACACATGCTGCAAGGCCCGCAGACTGCTTGAAGCCAGTTTGGACCCTCAGCCTTCAACTAGTACGGTCAACTTTGCAGCTGTAAAACGTGGTTTAGACACCGATGTGGAACTGGACAGGAAACGGTATCGCTTAGCTACTCAAATGTCGCAGTGCGTCCTATGATTATTACTGTCTCTAGTCTTTTAATATGCTCTTGAATGCAAACGTATGTTTGAACTGAAACAAAGACTGTTTTAATATGAAGGAAATTTTTTAGACACAATGTGTATGATATCTTTGCATTCAAGACTTGATGGCATTTATTTCAGATTACAGTCAAAATTCTCGAGGGAACTGCCATTTTTATAATGACTTTAAAGTCATTCTTTTTTTATCTTGATAAAACTGTTAATCGAAATATCCGCTTATGGAAAGTAGGTTAATTTTATATAACCTGTTCGTATTTTACTGGCGCGTAAAGCGAACGAAGATAAGTATACGCTTAACTTATTTAACGTAATATAGGAATGGATGGTCATATTAGCTTTCGATATATGGGATATGCTATTCGGAGCCATGGAACTATGTCACTGTCGAAACGTTATCCGTTTCAATCTCACTGCAAACAAAATAAAACTACAGAGCAGAAATACAGATTTGAGAGCAGAGATTGAGTTTCTTTCCAATTTCTAATGTCGTTTTCGATTACTTGAATGATAACAAACTGTACATGTGATAGGAAAAAATCCCAACCGTTCAACATTGCCCAAATGTTCCTATATAACAAACCTATTTCAATACTAGCTGAAAATGTATAACTTGTCCTATTTATTTATAGCAATTAGCAATATACAAATGGGAAGTTTTTAATACTACATATGGTTAAAAATAGTGCAATTTCAATCAATTGTAAAATAATAGTCTAATACTTAATCTCTACATTAATTAGTTCCTAAAATAGTTCTCCGAACTAAGTAGGTATGTATACAGGATGTAACAAAAAGGGTATGTTAAGCGAAAGGCTACGTAAATAGCCCACTGTAGACATAGATTACCTCCTAAAGATACCGTTTCCAAAGATTTTAGTATGAACTCTAGTTCACTGAATTTGGCGGAATTCAAAGAAGTGCGGGACGTAACACTGCACTGTGATTGGCTATTTCAAGGTCGCATTGAAAATGGCGAGGGAAATAGTAATGCGACAAAGTAGAACGAAACTATCTAAGTATCGATATTTATGCACTTTAAGCGATTTTTATTTTATCGATTTCATTTTATTTTACATACATACATATTCACACTTCTGTTCAATTCAGATTAATTTAGAAGGTCTCTGCGATTAAATTAATATTTGCTTGAGTTGACAGAATTTTATTCCAATAACATTATGTAAGAAAACAACTACAAACTTCAATAAATTTCAGTACGAAATTTGATATTATACCAATTCGCCCCGTTTTACAGTACACAATGTTTGCTATTATTTTTACCCAGCTGCGGCAAGGCCAAAAAGGTATAATAATTTTAGCAGACTATGTATGTATCTAAATTTATAGGTGTGTACTACAGCGGCTAAACTACTCAATTAATTTTTGTAAATGAGGTGTAAATCGATTTTTTACTATGGTCCGGGTGACAGACTACATTTTCTAGTAAAAATATATATACGTATATACAAATTACGGAATTTACAGCCAAAAAAGTAGGATGTTAAATGAAAGCAAATCACACATAATAACACAATCAATATTAATGCGTAAAGCGAAAACGTGCACTAGAAATACTTTTAATTAAATAATATATCGAAATACTCTAATATGGCCAAACGACCATGAGGTGACCACTTGAATCCGTTTCATAAAATAGCTCGTATGCATTTTTTGTATGCAGTTACACAGTTAATGTATTCGGAAGTTCAAATCTCTGCAAACGGTGTTCGCCCACCATCGGTTCCTAGACCCTCCACTGACCCTCGAATCTGACGACTACTGATTGCGATCACAGGCAACTACAGTTGCGATAAGAAACCACATCTAAGCACCTCGCATACGAATACGTAGGTACATAGCTGATACTCCGAAAAACACTAGGATATAGTGAGTTTTTAACTATTTTCTGCACTGTTTCGGCAGCACCTTCGTTGCTTCGGATTCGGGACATTTCTTTGTTATTCGGCTATCCTCGGTAAATATTGTGCTGCGCTTGCTATAGAAAACATGGTATAGAAAATCTAATCTGAAGCAATAACCTATTACGCTCGATAACTAGTTACTATAGCTGTCGATATTGTATAAAGATTATTGCCCTAATAATTGCTTACTGTAACTGATTACAATTTTCAAATACCAAGAACTACGTCGATGCAACGTACATTCAGATATGTAGACTTTGGTGGTGAAATTAAAACAGATTTCACTGACGAATGCACCGGACCTTGAAAAGAACAATTTTTATTATGACAACTATACACATAAACGAAGTTTATAAAATTTATTTTTAAAAAAATAGGTAATCAATATTTTCTCATACTATTTTGAGACTAGTGTAGACTATTACGTCACATGTCACGTCGTTTTAGTATGGAGAGCCGATTACTCCATAACTGCTTTGTCATCGAAACTACTAAATTACTATAAAATAAAATATTTTATTCTATTGTTATCGATACAAAGTCGATTACGTTATACATTCACTTCACTAGTTCACGACGTACTATTACTGTTGACAGTGACAGTGACGTTGACATATGTAAGACAGTGACAACAATAGTGATTAATGTGTTGAGGAAAAGAGACGACATATTGTAGTGCGATTATTGACCAGTATAAACTGATCTCCGCGTCCATTGAAAAAAACATAAATAAGAAAATTTTATTTACTTACCGGTGAAATGTTATGCCATCTTTTTTGTAACTTGACGTCTTAGCGTTCTTTCCACACCATTTCACGGAACAAGAACCCATGATGACAGGGTTATTTAATGTAAAGTAATAAGTTTTTAAATAAAAACAATGCAATTTACACGCACGTGCGCACGGGTCATTAACTTGGTAATGACTGGGGCTAGCTTTCCGAGCGCGGAATTATATACAACCCAGATACAGTATGAGGGGCGCGCGTATTTTATCCTGTATGAGGTATCTTTAGGAGGTAATCTATGACTGTAGAGAACCCATCCACAAAATTTGAGACTCGAAATCACATGTTTATTTTTCAAGATTGTATGAAAATTCCTGAGATATTTAAAAAATTTCTATACTATTGGGAAAAATAAATATGTGATTTCGCGTCTCAAATTTTGTGGATAGGTTCTCTACAGTGGGCTATTTACGTAGCTTTTCGCTGAACATACCCTTTTTGTTACACCCTGTATAAAAACTTCTCATTTTGCATTTACAATAAGTATAGTAAAATTACTTAGAGTTATATAGTATATCAAATTGTAGGAAATTCCTCTAATTTTGATCTTCACAATACTAGACTCATTGTAAAATAAGGGGTTTACCGCAGCACTAGCATCTTTGCAATGTTAATAAAATGCACACTGTTTCATATATTTTTATTTAGTTCGTGAATGATCCGCCGGACTTCTTATACCGTGATTGGTCTAGATGTGTAGAATTTGATGAATCACCATGAACGAATATTGCACTTTTGATACATATTACATAATAGTTACTACAGATACTGCAGTCTCATACAAAATGCAAATATGTTCAACTAATCTATTGGTATCTATCTAAAACTCGAATGGGTTAAATAGGTACCAGTGTATTTAAGATATTGCATATATTGCACATATTGCCCATTTAATTTGTACAGGTTTATAATTTCTTCGTAAATGTTATCAACTTGCAACACTGCAGTGATTATTTGTTCACACTAGTTCCAAGAAAATAGATATTAATATTTATTTTCATTGCCATATCTCATTTACCATTTTGTTGATGTCTCAAAATTAGATGCAGCTCTAAATATGTCCTTTGTTATTGAACATCTTTTTATTAAAATTATAGCATCTTTTAATTTTCAGTTTTGAATTCTATGTAAAGTGTTGCCATCAATTTGAGATTCAGAATGACAAAAGACAACATAGATATATCTGCTATTTCCTTCCTATTCTGTAATAGCTCAAATGTGAACTGATTTCATTTTTTCAATTCGAAATTTTTAACAAAAACATTTTTTTAAGACCTTGGTGCCTCATCTGTTTAACTATTGTTTTCTGTTAACCTCAAGTCTATCTATCCGAACTTGGAATTACACCAAAAAATAATCCTGGGTCTTAATATCGTAACACAAATAAGTACTACATAGTGTTTTGAGTAGAAGTAAATAAATTGAACCACCGTTCTTGACTCTTGATTGGTCCTTTTATTCAATATGTACTTGTTGGACAATATAAAAACTTGTTGGACATAGCTTACGCATGGTAAAATAGTGGTTATAATAATGAGTGGTTGTGATTTAAATGTATTAATTTATTTTTATATACTGTACTGTGTAAAACAGAAGAGAATCTTTTGTAGATTAATTTATTTTTTGCTCAGTTTGCTTTTTGTAATGTTGAATATTTGATTGTTGAATAAGGATTCTGTTCTGTTAATCAAACGGGTTTATTGTTGGCAAATACGCTGTGGTTAATTTAAAAATGAAATATTTGTTAAAGAGATTTAAAATATTGGTCGATTGGTCTAGTAGGTAGTGATAGGTCATAGGTCCTGGGTTCGAATCCCGGTAGGTGCAAACATTGATATGATGAATATCGATGTTTGTTTCCGAGTCATGGATGTTACTATACATATCTATGTATTTATATACCGTTGCTTAGTACCCACGACACAAGACCTTAGGGATCTTAATGTGGGACTAGGTTAATGTGTTGTCTAGTGTGTGAATATTTATTTATTTATTTAAAATATTATTTCGTCTCAAATCAGATAGGCTTATTCTTTCACCCCTATCATCATCATCAGGTCATCTCTATCGCTCGCACACAAGTAGAAAAACATTGAGATTTTCATCGCTTTCGAGTTTTATAAATACTTATTTAAAATCCGAAAATGTGTCGTGAGTAGTACTCCAGCTAAAATTGATTATTGTGTTGCGTTTTGTATAGTAAAACCTGAGTGGAAAAATGGCCTGATTGAACTGATTGAAATGGCAGATTTTAAGTTAACCACAGTACTATTTTTTTATATTTTCGTACTTTTTGTAATACTTAACCTATTGTTGATTTTAAAGGTTGATAATGTATCCTGACAAATGCCAAATTTTATAGTCTACCAAGTATGTTACACAAGTTACATGTTACCATTTGTTAAAAAAATTGATTATTGTCATTTGTGTTGCATTGTTTTTAAAATGTAGATCATTGTTTTTGTATGGTCTATTTTGTATTTCAACTGAAATTAATATGCTGAAATGGATTTTAAATTGTTTATAATAGTTTAATTATAGTGGCATAGATTAGATGCAACCTTTATTGTCGCCTGTTTTATGAACTATATGAAATAATATTTATTTCGAACTTTTTGCAGAATAGACCTAAATGTGTATGGTATACATTACAGTTTGTAAAATATAGCAATATAGTTGTATGACAGATGTCACAGAAATTGTATGCAAGTGTCTAGAAAGGTAAGTATAGAGAGCTAAGAATTTAAACTCAATCACGTAGTCCCTTTATATTCACTTTTATTACATCACGTCATCATGACATAATGTGATTGGTTAGTGATAAAACGTAAACTCTATCGAGTTCGAATAGTACACTCACAATAAACCTACTTTTAGTTCTATATAGTAAGTAGTTCACATGGTTGAAGTATTTTTAAAGCCGATATCATGTGTTTCGCTCTCTCTTTGCCCTCATGCTATAGCTGAGAGTGAGGAACAAGACTTATTACACAATTTGATATAGTAGTGGTAATAGCCGCTCTTACATTTTGACGTCATATTGAGACAAATGTCCTTCTTACCTATGCTATATTTTACAATCTATTATTATTACCTATTTATTGTGCACTATTATACCATTATATTGTATAGGTATAGTGCCTCTTCACTGCCAATGTTATAGAATGAAATGTATTGATCGAATAACTTGTAGGTATATGTGAGAAAAATGTAAGAAAGAAGACTGACAATGTAGATGGATTTAGGGAAAGCTCAAACATGGTATTGGACTGAGAAATGTAATTTTTGTACTGTACAGAATAAAGACGCATTATAAACCTTGAAATTAAAACAACTATTTACTTAATTACGTTTGATTTTATTTTCCTAGTAACTACAATCTCGAAGCAGTTGATTGTTTTTGCAAACATATCTATCAAATCGGTCACCAACCTGCCTGCCCAGCGTGGTGACTATGGGCAAGAACCCCCTATATAGCAGTAGCCTTGTGGCGCGTGCCCTGGGGGAGGCCTACGTCCAGCAGTGACCTATTAGGCTGAAGACATCTATCAAATAAAGGGAGTTTCCCTTTGGATGGTGTTAATGGCAAATCATGTGGAACTAAAGTGACACATTTAACATAATTAGGTAACCTTTTTTTTGAAAGGCCGCCGCCTGCCGGACGCCAACATTTAAGAGATAAAATATAGAGCTGCCTTCACAGACAAGATGCTTTTATATTTTATAATAACTCAGAAAAAGAGATAGTAAGGCGATTACCACACTGCCATGCACAGCCTAGCGCGTGAATGCGTTTTCTAACGTTGCTTGTATCTCCGTTTGTATAGAAAACACGCACAGTCCAACACACAGAAAATGCATCCACGCGCGTTCATTCAAGCAACGTCAGAAAACGCATTCACGCGCTACGCTGCATGGTGCGTACATACACACAATCACGCCCCCATCCCCTACGAGCCGATAGAACCACATCCCTATGGTGCCACTTCTGACCAATTTTGAGGGTATAGTTGAGATGTACAAGTTCGGCTAGTAGTGACAGGCGGTCAACCCATCGCCTTCAAAACACTAAGACCCTCTTGTCCCTCTACTGACTTGTACAGTATGCCCGGGAAGAGAAGCAGCTGTAGTATTATAGGTTTTTCCCAGAGCAGCATAGAAGCATGATGCGTGGCGGTGTGATAATCGCGTAAGTAAAAATATCACAAATATTTACACATTTTATTTACATTTCTTTGTGTAACTGCAATAGGTAGGTATTGTGCTAATTTCAAACCGAATCATTGCTTTGGACCACTCAATACAATACTAGGCCAGCCGATATACCGACGTCTCATCGGGAGACAAGGTGGGCACCCGCGGGGGACGGCGGGGCGGCCGTCTCCGTCTCCTCGGTCTACATTCACAGTGGAGCGCGCAGAGGCCTATCCCAGCGCATCCAGACAGGAACAGAGGCAAAGCCAAGGTCCTCGTGACCGTCGCCACCTGCTCCCCGCGCGACCACCTCGGCACCACCACGCTGTTATCCGCCCTGGACCAATAACACTGGTACCTCGCTCCGACATACCCGTAGCTCGTAGTAAAGTTGTCGCAGTCCACCGCCGGAGGGTACCCGCAGCCTTTGATGTTCACGAATAGCACCGCTGGCTGCCACTCGTTGTTGTAAGCCTTGTATTTGACGTGCAGCTGTGTGCATTTGTACGCGTCGCTGGTGCAGCCCTCGCGGCAGGAAGCCCACGTGCAGTTGTCCAAGCCGAGGCGATCGTCTCTCCGTTCGGTTATGCATTCGGCAGGTACGGGATCGAAGTCGGCCGCTAATGCGCTCAGAGCAGGGTCTGCGTATAAAGGTACGAGGAAAAGCAGCGCTGACCCACCGCCCCCTAAAAGTGCTGCAAGCATCACTGTAATGTAGCGGGTCAGTTTGGCGCGCGTCTCGCCCCTGCGCCGAGACGGCCGTATCACTAATCTTTCTGAGCTTCCTCCCCGCATTTTCTTAGATCACTGCGTCAACCCATGCTGAATAATAATTGTTTCCGTAACCAAATGGAGAGTTAACGCAAGCGCTAGTTTCGGACATGCGCATGAGGAATGTGCTATTGGATAATTTTATGTGGCTCTACCTACGTTTACAATGAATTTACCCAAACACACATCATTATCTAATAATGAATGCTTAAGTACCTTACTTAGGTATACCTACCTACCCTACTACAGTATCTACCTACTAAGGTACGTACGGTACGTAGGACGCTTGCCTTCTATGTTGGTTTATGGTTTTACTTTTAGGGGCATAGGGCATATTTAGCTTTTGTTCAAATAAATAAAGTTATACTTACCGTCTTGGATTGTATATACCTTACTAGAGTGCGTTTCATCAAATATTTCCTTTTAATGATGGCGCTAGTTACTATGTGTATGACTATATTATTGGTGTTACTGCATACAAAAAATATTAGTTCCGAAATCAGGCATAGGAGTTATTCTATGAAACGAACTCTGCCGTCTTATTATGAACATGAACATATAATAGCTTTTGTGTATGCTATATTGGCGTTTTAACTAATTTTACACTCGTTTTTGAGGAATTTCCCGACGTTTCCATTTATCATTATTATCATCCATTATAAATTCAGAAATTATTTTAAAGACAATGGCTGTATGGACACTTTTCCTCTTGCCTTTCCATAACGATACGACATGCGACCAGATACCAAATCCCTGCATGCGACAGCTAAACTCTAAACTAAAAAAAACAACAAAATCAAAGATTCGGCGGGAAAAGCTGGAAGGGAGCGGGTGTAAAATATTACTTATATACCAGAAAACCCGCTCCCTTCCAGCTAGATAAGAAATATTTTGTTTACTTGTAATGTGAATCTAGTGCGTGTGCATGGTTTTATATGCAGGTAAGCTAAGTTAAACTTTAGTCGGAATACAATCTCTTTATGGGCTCATGTAAGTTGTTTTTGCTATTCTTTTTTAACTTTATTCTTTTTAAACTCGTTCTTGAGGATTTTCCTAACGTTTCCATTCATCATCATCATTATCATCCATCATAATTTCAGAAATCATTTTCTAAAGACAATGGCTGTATAGGCTTAGTTCCCCTTGCCTTTCCTTCGGGATAAACTATTTTAAAAAATCAAAATCAAAATGGCCGGTGTTTGCAAAATATAGGTTATTTTTGTGCAAACTTTAATTGAATTTGTATTTGTTAAATTTACTTTATGTAATAATTTGGTAGGTATGACATTCCGGTTAGTGCATTTATTTGTTAATTCACTGAGAGTAAATCTTCCTCGCCGTTCTACAGGTATTTACAATCCCAAGACATCTTTCCCACTGCCACACCGAGATTTCCGTAGGTACTTTTAAAATTATGTGTCCATATAATCCAGTCCACATAAAGAAAATGTTTACACATAAACAGTCCGTTTACCATATGGGTAAAATAAATACTTCAATAATAAAAACAAAAGGCAGGCTTGTATAATTTTAAGGTATATAACCTAACTTTCTCTGGTGTGTTTGTTTTAGGCCCGATTTACATTATCTTAGTATTTAGCAAAGTGCTTTAGGATAGTACTTTAGATGAAACATGTAAACGCTACGTACTTTAGTACGGTTCTACTTGACTTTCAAGTTGAATCAAAATACAATCGCTTCCCTTGTTGTGTGTAAACACGTACAAAAATATAATACACGTATGTAGTAAAATCTTTAGGAGAGTGCACAAGTGCCGTGAAACGCATGCGTGTTTTTTGATTTTTAAAGATTGCTAAATGGTCGAAAGATACAATATTCTTTATTTATTTCGAATAAAATGTCGTCTTCTATTTGTTCCATAACTACAGTTAGTATTTTGCGTAGAATAGCACGTATTTAGCGTCGTCGTTGCGGGTTCATTGTGGCTTCGAAATGATACTCTACTGGAAGAAATGTAAACATTCACTCGCAGCGCACTAAAGCACTAAAGAACTTGCCTTTCAAGTTGAACTAAAACACTCTCCTAAACACTAAGATAATGTAAATCGGGCCTTAGGTGCACAAGCAAGATTGCCTGTAACAGCTATGGACTTGGCTACTCCAAAAGAAAATGATGCAGAGGCACAAGAAATTGTACCAAACAAAACTTTGACACGTTATAATAAAAGGCAGTTTAAGAGACAATGGGAGGATTCGAGTAAAGATAAGAAAGAAAATGGAGAAACTGAAATTAAAAGAGATAAGCCTTATGAGAGGATCAAGAAGAAAAAAATGGCAGTGCTGTTAGGCTACTGTGGTGTAGATTATTATGGAATGCAAAGGTAATTCAATAGATATTGCATACATACATTATACACTACTGTTTTCCAAAAATGTTTGACGGCCGATTGGTGTAGTTGATAGTGGCCCTGCTCGCTGTGCCATGGTTCTGGGTTCGAATCCTGGTAGGTGCAAATATTGATATGATGAATATTGATGTTTGTTTCTGAGTCATGGATGTTTCTATGTATACTAAGTTATCTATATATTTATATACCGTTGCTTAGTACCCAGGATAATGATTCTTAATGTGAGACTAAGTAAATGTGTTGTGAAGTGTGTGAATATTTATTTAAAAAAAATGGTAGCAGAACTAAAGGATCACTCAACTTCGCAAGTGTGGGCAAGTGAATGAGAGTCTTGAGGTTCTCTTAGGTGATGAGCTGGCAACTTGTCACTGATGATCACTTATATCCACTTGTAAGCAGTTAAATATTTAATTAAATTTCCAGAAATCCTGGAGTCAGAACAATAGAGGAGGATCTGTTCAAAGCTCTGATGGATGCAAAGTATGTAACGGAAGATGACTTTAACAATCAACAGAACACCCAATTCCAGAGAAGTTCTCGGACGGACAAAGGAGTTTCCGCTGCTAGACAAGTGGTCTCACTTAAATTACGTTGGTATTTAATTAATTCGTTTTTATTCCTAAAGTCTATAAGACTTAACATTTTATCTTGGGCTTATTATCAGCCTCTGTTCTATACAGTGGTCAGTTCATACTGTGAGAAGGAAATTTTGTGTAGCAAAATATACTCAAAAGCTACACCTATACAGGTAGTCATCTGTCAGGACTTTTAACCAGGTCAACCACTAGCATCATTTGGTTTAGTTAACTAATTATTTTCCTCTTTCAGCTTTAGAAGTTAATGTAGAAGAAATAAATAAAAGGTTACCTGAATGTATAAAAGTGTTTGGTATAAAGAGGGTGACAAATAAGTTTAACTCAAAATCAAGATGCAATGGCAGGACATACAGCTATACTCTACCAACCTATGTGTTTGAACCTAGTTTGGAGACGGTGGAAGAGAGAAAGCAATATAGGATATCTGAGGAAAAGTTAGCTCTAATTAAGGATGTTCTTAGTATTTATCAGAGAACGAAAAGTTATCATAATTTCACTGAAAAAAAGTGAGTTTGACCAAATTTTCTTGACTTGCCCTTACAGTTTTGTTTTATACATGTAACAGGTCAAGTAGTTTATTCTTATTATGACTACATAGTTAATATGTAATTGTTTATTTTTAGGTACTTCCAAGAACCTTCAGCATTAAGATACATGATGGGATTTGATGTGGAAAAAGTATTTGTTGAATCAGATTTGGAGTTTGCTGTATTATTAGTAAAGGTATTCTCATGGTTTCTTTGCCCTTCATTTTATAACAATATATTAAACGGCCGCGACTCTGTATGTGTGGTCTTTAGAATTACCATTTTTCCCATTACTGTGGGTATTTGGGATGCCTACGTCATACGTATAGAACACCCCCTTCAATCAGTGATTTAAGACTTATTTACATAATACCATTTTCTTGTACATTGTGGCTAATTTAATAATTGATAAGTATGCCTGGTAGAAACTTGTACAATGTGTCAAAAATGCAAGTCATCACCATTTTATTGCATACAATTTTATTAAAGCAATTAATTACTGGCCTGGTCTAATCTAAAGTATCATTTTTGACAGATTTTAAAATTATTACTTTTGGAAAATCGGATAAATCGAAAATGGTATCGGAATTTAGGCTATGCATTGATCAATCAGTATTTAATTAAGTTCATTCTCGACAGGGCCAGAGTTTTATGCTGCATCAGATTCGCAAAATGGTGGGCCTGGCAATAGCAGTGGTGAGGGGACACACGGACAGATCCACGATGGAGAAAGCATTCGGGAAGGACAAGGTGATGATACCCACTGCGCCTGGATTAGGACTGGTCTTAGATATGGTATGTACTCTTGTTCTTTATTGTACACAATTGAATAAATATATATATAATAAATGAATAAGTATAGGTATGTACGATGATGAAGCAGTGGTTAAGAGGTGGTGCCGTCATATAGCCGCCGTAATACAGTGGTAAATGAGCACGTTTGGCATGCAGATAAATAGCAGGACCAGCCCAAGTAGCATGACCTGCGAAACACGATATGATAAGCCGATTTATCGACATAACGCCTGTCAAAATACGATAAATATAGCCGCCATGTCGAATTTTGTATAGAGACGATACGATATCTACGATGCGTGGTCATGCTAGGGGGGCAGATATAAATGATCAGTGACAAGTTGTTAGCCCATGATCCCTCATGAACATCCCTCTTAAAGTTGACTCTTAAGTAATGTAAAAGTCGCATCTGGTGCTGTAATGTCCTCCTCCAGAGGTCACGTCAGCTAATCTTATTTTATTAGAAAGTTTATATTTTTAATTTTTCAGGTTCATTATGATCAATATGATGCCAAATTTAAGTCCAGCCATGCCAGTCTTACATGGGAAGTGGAAGAAGACACCATCCAAAAGTTCAGGCACGAGTACATATTTCCTAACATCATTAAAGGTGAAGTCGAAGGGGATTCCATGGGATTGTGGTTAGAAAAATTAAAACTGCACTCCTATGAACCGTCTGATGATAATGTACCAAATGATGATGAAAAAGAAACGGGGCTGGGTGATGATGATGATGATGATGAGCCGATTGATGATGATGTAAAAGCGAATGTTAGTGAAGGAAACTCAGAGTTAAAAGAGGTAGAAAAACCAGCTACAGATAAAACAGAACAGGTTTCTGTGTAACGTGTAATTGGACCTTTATATAGGTTGAGCTGTCTTTATACAGGTTGTAACAAAAGGGGCATGTTAAAATGAAATGCTATGAAAACCATAGAGGAGAACGTATGCACAGAATTTGAGACTGAAATCACATGTTTATTTTTATGAACAGTATGGAGAATTTCTAGACAAGTTAGGAAGCCAATTCTCGAAGTCTCGAGTTGGAACGAAGCCGAAACGGAACCGTTGTAGACGCTCAGAACAAAGCAATAATTAGTTTATGGTGACGTAATGAGACACATTTTAGCACGAGGCAGATATTTGTTTTTATTCTGTCATACTCGCGACCGATGTGTGCTAAAATATACCTTATTAGATTACTCAAGCGGTAAGTATATATATATTGCTTCGCACCGCGTTTCGTTAGCGGTTCGTTAGTGGTTGCGTTTCGGCTCAAAAATTTTCAAGAAGAAATGTGATTTCGAGTCTAAAATTTTCTGAATAGTGTACTGGGCAATTTACGTAGCATTTCGCTTAACAAAGCCCTTTTGTTACACACTGTATTACTACATAAAATAATTATAAGTGTGTATAATGAATATTTGTGAGAATAACTTAGGTAAGATGTAATAATAAAATTCATGACTTACATAGTTTAAAGGGGCTTACATTTTTTATGTAGCCATTAGGTGTCCCACCGCTGGGCATAGGCCTCCCTATGCAGCATCCACAATCCTTACTAATATTATAACTGAGTCGTTGATGAGAGCATAAGTGGATCAACCCTAAAGCAACAGGTGGGTACATGGCCCATTTTTCTTAACTAACTTAAGTACATATTTATTTTCAATGGTGCATAAATACCATGTGACAGCACCATCTTTAGGAATAAGTGCGAAGGTTGGTTAATCCACTTTTCTTTTGAAGTAAATGCTATTTACAGCATACATACATATAATCACGCCTTTATCCCTTACGGGGTAGGCAGAGTACCAAGGGCCGATAGAACCACATGGTCCCACTTCTTGCCAATTTTGAGGGTATAGTTCAGAGTTGCTATTTACAAGCCATTAATAAAATAACGTAAGTATTGAATTTTTGTGGGATATGTTCTCAGCGCCTCAAATGTGGAAGTAACTCTGTCTGTCTCGCTTCAATCCAAAACTGAACCGATTTAAATGACGTTTGGTACACAGATAGTCTTTAGAGCCTTGGTCGTCAAAGTGCGGCCCGCTGCCGTTATTTGTGCGGCCCGCGACAAAATAATTAGATTAAGGGCCGATTTTTCCGAACATCAGAGAACCTATCTGAAGAGTAAAATTGATGCCGTCTCCATCTTCACCAAGTTTGAGAGAAAGACAGCATCAACTTTATTCTTCTGATAAGCTATCTGACGTTTGAAAAAATCACTTATGTACAAGTTACATGTAGATAAATCTACATGTAACTTGTACATAAATGATTTTTCCTCATATTTAGCACGTAACTCACACTATACAGGGAATGTGTGACCATTGCTAAAGCATTAGCTTGTTAAATTAAACATGCTAATGCTTTAGCAATGGTCACACATTCCCTGTATAGTTTATGAAGTAGGTAATAAGCAAGTTATGTGAGTTACATGCTAAATATGAGAAAAAATTTCGCGCTCGTTCTGCTCGCGCTTTTATTCTACCTATTAAGCTGATTGTCACTATTTTCGTAAACTCCACAGATTCTTGGAATGAAAAGAAAGGAAAAGACAAAATCCTAAATAAAGTAAGGTGTCCGGCTTTTTACCCAAATGTCCGGCCAAACAGGCTGGTCTTTCCGGCTTTTAGGGTTTTCAACCTGGCAACCCTAGATATGTATAAGTGTGCAAACGATCGTGAAGCGCTTTTACTTAGTCTGCGGCCCGGTGCTGGCACTCACATTGTCATGTGCGGCCCTTGGTCGGTAAAGTGTGACGACCGCTGCCCTAGAGCCTGAGAAAGGACGGCTACTTTTTATCCCGGATAATTTTGATATTTGTTTTTTCTGCAGTCCATGCAGACGAAGTCGCGGGCGTCCACTAGTAACATGGCCGAGAAACGGTGGAACGTTTTTTTAAATGTGTGTTATACTTCAGAATACTGTCATCTATGAACAGTTTTTTTTAATTCGTCATGGTATACCTACCTCCAGTTGTTGGTCCCATATTCGGGATGTCAGGATCTGATAATGGGGTCCTGGAGAAGTCGAGGGCAATCCTCAAATATTGTAGGCTCCGGTAGTTTGTTTTTACTTTGATTGAGCGTCTTTATCAGTTACATTTAAAACATAGATAAAGGAATTTTTTAAGGATCAAGGGAGAGGAATATCCTCAAATGTTGATAGCATGAGTGTGTCAAATCAATATTTGCCTGGCTGTTACTTGCAAAGATCACGGTCACTTACACCTTTTCCTTCAAAATCTTGTGGATACTCCATAATCCTACTAAGTCAATACCTATCGTGACATACGGCTAGCTATCTTTGTCTAACAAAGTCAATCGGACAAGGATAGCTAGTCTTTATCTTTGGGCTAGCTTTCTCTGTCTAACTAATTAAGTTAAATGCGTTGGCTAGCACAAAGTCGCGGTAGGTATTTGCTTCAAGTGGATGTGTTGCCTATGTTCCCCAATTATATGTTTACCTATCTTTGCCATCGCAGGGCTTCACAAAAATACATCCGCTGCATCTCTTTCTGTGCAGATCGATCGATCATCATCATTGATGCATCGATCGGCAACACTACTATGAGCTGTCAAAAAAGATCGCCGATACGGGCTCTGGCGGCGAGGCATTGTCGGATTTTTCTCACTAGTACCTAGTTATGTACGCTATAGTAGTTTCTACTTTATTTTGTCCATGTTATGTGAAAAAAGCCAAGGCCTGACTAAAAAGCCAAACATACTTCGTTGCATATATTCCGCGCTATGACTTCATTCAGTAACAGAGCCCTGTTTTTTGTCATATTTTATTTGTCCACTTGTAATCTTTTTGTTTGTCATGGTTTTTTCTGTAGTCAATAGGTGTCCCACCGTTAGGCATATGGAGGCCCTCATGCTGCATTTACAACTTACTTTATTTCTCTGGTCGCCTCTGTTGATCCTGGCTGTTCCGAAGCCCACCACTCATTCTCGCCACTGTGATTCCTGCATTACATTGAAAATGAAAAAAAAAAAAAAATGAAAAAGTTTATTTGGTTAAAAGCATATGGTTAACAATCGAAAAAGGTTGGGGCTTCCTATTAAGTAAAATTTTTGCTTGTGTCAGGAAACTCCGCTCTTCCATTACATGAGAAGGTATAACCATAATAGAACATAGTTTGCTCAAAACTTAAAACTACTTACTTTAAGGCATACTACATTTACATTAAGTACAAACCAAACATATAATTTAAATAAAGATAAAAGGCTGAAGGCCGGACTTAACAACGATTGCTGAAGGCAGGCTAAAGAGTTATAATCATTATCACTTATTTACATTCACTTATATATTCACAATAGGTACTACACTTAACTTGGGAAAGTATAGGACTTCCCCCTGGAAAAAAACTGGCGTGCTCGGTCGCGGCGCGAGCGGAACAGCGGTAACGTAAAGGCGCGGACGCGGGTTGAAAGAGCGGCGCGGGCGGGAACGTCCTGTTCAGGTCTTGGTCTGGCGATCCTGACACGATTTATTCCCGAATCAAAGGTTCAGCTGACAACCAGACGACGTGAACTTAACGGTAAAATCCGAGGACGTGGGAAATCGGGAATTCACCTCCGGCGTGGGTGACCCGTATCGGCGAAAACGTCCCGCTCAGGTCTTAGTCTGGTGGTCTCACGATGCTGACACGATTTATTCCATGACAACTAGACGACGAGAGCTTAACGCAAAATGTCAGGACGTGGGTGGCTGACGCGGGACGTGCAGAAGGCACAAGCTACCGAACGTGAATGCGGCGCTTTTCCAATTAGTTTTATTTCTTCGTTGGCGGCGGTCGGTGGCAGGCGGCGCGCACGGTGTGCGGGCGGTGTTGCGTCCCCTCGGGCTCTCCCCTCGGTCGCGTGATCGTGGCTGGCTGCCATCGACGTCACATTCTCCCCCTCGGTGCGGAGATTTTTTCGTATTTGAAAAAATCACTTGTTAATACTCATGAACGTACAAAAAACCCCCCTGCCTACGTTCGTCAAGTGCCGGCTGGTTTCCTTAAAATAATACTGCGAACCTACTTTATTCCCGGCGGCGACTATCTTCCCGGTTTCGGTCTAAGCTTATTTTTTCGCCTGTTCCTTTATCTTCCAGATACTCCCCGTAGGAGTCCTCGCTTATCCCCCAATCTGTCGCCCAGAGTGTCACCCCGTCTTTACCGGGATAGCACCCTCCCATGGTGGTGTTGGGTTTGGGTCCGGTATTGTCACTATCTCCCCGTTACCCCGGATTATAATCCTGTCGGCCGTACCGCGGATAACTATACTTGACGGCGGAGTCATTGCGAGATTTTGGTTCCCTTATTCCCGTAACCCTGTTGTGCAGTTGTGTACCAGCACTTCTCAGTTATTTTTAGTGGACTGTAGGTATGATTATTGTTCTTGAGGAAAAGATGGTATTCAGATAACAAGGGTTTATTGTCAGTTATATTAAGGAACGAGCACAAAAATACAATACACTCGCGTGTGGAGTTTAAGTTTTCTATTACTAACTAGCGTACAGTATGACTGACACAGATGGACAAGACCGAGCCACGAGCGGTCGACATTTATATAGGTACCTACCTACCTAGTTTGACAGCTGTCAATGCAATTGACAGTCTAGTGATGCGAATACACTTAATGTTGGTGATATTTCCAACACCTGTTTATATGCGCATGCCTATGCATCTTCCTTATCTACCCTATTTTCTAATTATTTTATGCGAAAATTTAATTATTAAATTATATGCCATGGCAAATCAATATTATATTCAATTCAAATTATTACCTGAGTTATTCATAAAGTGCAAACTTATAAAAAAAGACATTAAAATCTGTATAGAGGCCATTTTGCATGTAATAAGTAGATAGAGGCGATTTTGCATTTAACATTACTGGATAGAAACGGTTTTGCATTTGACATTACTGGATGGAAGCGGTTTTGCATCTGTTGTTAATAATATGGATGGTGTTATGCAATCGATGGTTTATACTCACGATTCAGATTTCCTTACTGTGATAAGCTTAATTTTTTGAAAAAGATCAAATTTTTGTCAAGCAAGGTTGCAATATTATTAAAGTTAAAGAACTAAGCAATTTTGCTTCTACGCACTTATTACTCGTTTTAAATGGATTCCTAGATATAAAAAAAAACTATTTACTTTACGAAGAGTTATATTTTAATCTTTGAAATAAGTACATAGAAAATCAAAATGAAATAGATAGTCCAACTTCTTCCAGGTATTCACAGCGATCTTGACTTTCAGGTTCTCCCGGAATACTGTTTTCCAAGACATTTATATAAAAAAGAAGTTTTAAAGCAGATACGCTTGATTGAAATGGTGATACGTCTTTCACACCGATCTCTGAAGTTGTAGATACACCTCATTTAATTATGCTCTTAGCAACTCCAGTATCACTTTTATAATGGATTTCTCCTCTAAGAAGAAAACGCCCCGGCTTGTTTTTGACTCTAGATACATCTTGCAATCGGCAAATTTTATTTATTTATTTTATTTATTTATTGTTATTTTAGGAGGACTAACAGCGAAATTTATATAACATATAAACAATATCTATAACTTAGAACTATGCTAATAATAAGTCCCCACAGATAGCTTTAATAACATTAGTTGGTGCAGTGGAATACATAAATTAAGTCGGTACAGTAAGATACAGTGCCAGACATATAAAAATTGCAAATAATATACGAAAAGAACTAAATGTGGATTAATTTGTCAGGATACACAGAAAAGAAAGACACTCAAGCGCAAAAGGTTAGGTATTAGACCTATCACATCCCCGGTGAAGAGAACAAAATAAAATTTAGGAAATTTATACTTATTTAATACTTATTTAATGCCACCAAATTTATCATCTGAATATAATTATATGTGTATGTATATATTTATTAATTTTATATAGCTTTACGATTTAAAGTAGTCTGCATTCATTAAATGACGTATCGATGTCGGACTGGTACAGAATAAGTCCACATCAACAGTGAGTTTGTTGAACTCTCGGCAAGCTCGCAGCAAGAACGAATCGTCTCGATAGTTGGTTCCCGCTATCGGCACACTCAACACTGGGCGACGCCTAAATCTGCATAGATTCGCCTTGACATATATTTTGGACAGGATCTCAGCTGAGTCGACTCTACTACTAGCCACATTAGCCAGATAACATATATCATTCACTCGTCGCCTATATTCTAGGGGTAAGAAGTGGTAACGCTTACATCGACTAACGTAGTCAGGTGTACGCTGCCTAGTTTTGAAATCTAAATATTTAAATATTTATAATTTAAAGTGGTATGCACTTGGAGGCTTCATTGTTTCATTAGCATAGGCCTTCCAATTTTTCACCACACGGTCTTCCCATAATTTGCGAACAATGCCGTAACGTTTATAAATGTCTATTTTTGACTTCTTTTTCGATATGTCCAAAAATACGACCGGCCGGCATGAATGAGTGTCCGGGAACTGGAAATATGAGTTCAATAGTCTTAACATTCCGTGGAGTACAATTTGTTAGTCAGTAAGCGACCATGGCAATCATTGTACTACTTTTGTTCTGCGAACCACATCCGTCTGCCAACATTCGCAGCTTGTTTTTGTTAGTAAAATCAGTCTGTGGCAGTAAATCGAAACCTGCTGATGCAATCTCGTTCGATGATTTAGCATGGACATTCTCAGTCCACGCATATATTCTGATATTTTCCTTTGGAAATTTGCTAGTACTGGTCCCAATCACAATGGTAAAATTGTAATTGTAAATATGCAGATTGGTCAGCCACTTTGGGTAATACTTGATTTTTCTGACAATCGAATGATATTGAAAACGTATTCTCATCATATTCCGTAAAAAAGTATAAAATATATGGCTTTTAATTTGTGGACCCGCAATAAACTTATCGCTTGAACTGTCTCTTGATTTTGCGCAGTTTTTAATTTTTCGGCCAGCTCCGTGCATTTGGAACACACATCTACTCTTGGCGTTTTGAATCCAATGTTATGTATTAAAAATCTTTCGAAAAAAAACAATGTTTTACTTTGAGATTTTCATCCTCTTGTTTCTCTTGATATATTCTCCACATTTTACGAATATTTCAATCAGATGATACATACTTTCTTTCTGATGTCGCTGATCTACAGTAGTGTGACTCAATGCTCTTAAATGACTCAATGAACCGCTTTACATTTTCTCTTTTCGCAATGTTACAGGGTTTCAAGTAAGAACATTGCGAAAAGAGAAAATGTAAAGTGGAAGAATACGAAGGGGAAAATACCTCTATTTTCTTATGGTGTTTTGTCTTCTAACAGGAATCTTTTAGAAATATTACGAAGGGTATGAATTCCAACACCAAAAATCTTCGGAAATGTTCTTTGACAAACTCTTATTAACTTATATGGTTTAACGTACGTACGGACATAAAATTTCGTGTAAGTGGTAGATTCTCTACGATTTGCCACTATACGTCTTCAGCGCTTGGGTGTATGCACTTTCATGAATTTCAAAATAAAATTGTTTTGGTAGGTTTTATTCGGGTTACTATAAAATGCTCCATGAAATTTTATTATATCTTGAGCGATTAGAGTATTGAATTTCATTTTTTATGCGTACAGCTTGTAACATATGATATCCGCACGCCGGGCACACGGTGTCTCGCTGCATCGGCCCCGTCGCTCGCGCTGATGATGACGCCGCCATTTTAAGTACGGATAAAGTGGCCTGTCCTGCGAATACGGATTCACCCCTGTGTTTCCAGCTGCTTGAGAAGATCCTTGTCTAGCACATCTGATAGCTTCCGCAAGTTCTAGCGCTTTGCTCAGCGTCAGCTCCTCTAGCGATTGGGTGAAGAGCTTGTCCCATTCCGGACCGGCCTGCATGCCGATGATAAACCGGTCACGAAGTGTCTCATTTAAGATGGCCGCAGAGAATACCTACACAATGAGCAGCAAGACCAAGAACTCGAGCTGCCCAGTCCGCTACACGAGTTGAGTCGCGGAATGAAACTTAAACCTCTCAGCGAAGCCGCACTTAACTGATTTGAGGTGATCATCTAGGAGTTTCACAACGGCATCGTAGTTTAGAGATGTGACATCGGCTGGCAAAGCCAAATCACGCACTAATTTATGTGTTCTCGCACAAACTACTTAATAAAACCGCGCGATTTTTGATTTATCGTCCGCATCCTCCAAACTGTTTGCTAAAAACCATTGTTCGAGCCTATCCTTGTAAATCGACCAATCTTGCACTTTATGGTTGAACGAGGTAATGGACCCAATGGATACTTTTGCCATGATCTTTGAGCACACGCGTGGTGAGACCCGTCGTCGCCAGTGTTTGTTTGAAGGTTAGGAAGCGGAAAGAAAACCAACGTGCTCGCATAGACAAGTCCTATAATCAACTGACAACCGCCGTTGGGCGCAGCCAACGGTACACCTTATACATACATACATATAGCTATAACAATTATATTAAACATTTATTATTAATTACGAATCGGACATCCTCTAGGTTTTTCTACCTGCTACAAATTCAAATCGCGTGCACTGGAAGGCTCTCGCGTATGATTGTAAAGCCGAGGGTAGGCCGCGAATAATGCATGAAACTGTAGCGGCGTTCGAAAGTTTGCAGCGCGAGCACATGGCTGTTTTTTCTTGATAATACTTAGTCATACTCTGGTTTGGCATTTTTCTTCTGCTCAACATTTCTTCGAGAATGCCGGCTATGTCTCTGTGCTTCGGAAAGGCGCGAAGTAACATCTCTTTCCACTGTTCCCATGAATGGTTGTATTCATCCAGGCGATTATACCACTTACGTGCTAGACCTCTTAGCTTGTCTTGGAGGTGGAATGATTTTGTTTTTTCATCCCAGCCATGGATTTCTCCTAACTGTTCGATCTTCTTTAGCCAGGTCTGTACGGTGCAGTCCTCTTTGTCGGGGTCGAACTCAGGAATCAGAGATGCCGCGCGGTGATGCTTCGATTGAGTAAGAGTAGGTAGGTCGTGTTCCAGTCCCCGAAACGCCTTCTGTACCTCTTGCGTTAAAAGGAGTTTTAAGATTTTCCTTGCAGGTGGCGAAGACGTCCCGTCGGTGGTGTCTCGGGCAAATTCAACCAATGGCCCATGTATATATTTCAATCATTGTGAGAAATTTCGATATCGCGTTCTAGGATTTCGCATTCGATTGTGGTTCTCTCATGCATCCAATAGATGCTCCGCTACATCACTCCTCTTCCAGACCGGAGATCGATATGTCTTCGGCAGCACCCAGCGTGTACTCTCACAAGTATGCATTCGGGTCAGTGAGTCGACTGGAAAGTGCTGCGACTAGAGATGGGTCGTCGACGATTTTTTCGTAAACGAAACGAGACCGTCGTCGATCGTCGACTAGTCGATCAACCAATCGAATTCGTCGACTAGTTCATTAAGTGACTAACAGTCTATTTAGAGTCGAAATGAACTAGTAGTCTAAATTTTAGACGATGATGCGTGCGTAGCGTTATAATTAAACGTAATCGTAACGTAAGAGCCGGATTGCTTTCAATTTCGATATCTGAGTGTCTTGGCAGTTCCCAAACATATTTCCGGGATAAAAAAAATAGTATAAGTGGCTGCCATTTTGAACTTTTTAGTCGAGGGCCGGATTGCCTTCAATTTCGACATATCCTGGCAGTTCCCAAACCCATTTTCGGTGTCAAAAACAGTAAAAGTGGCCGCCATTTTGAACTTTTTAGTTAAGTGTCGGATTGCTTCCAAAATTGATATCTGAGGTTCTTTACAGTTCCAAAACTCATATCCGATGTCAAAAATAATAAATGTGACCGCCATTTTGAACTTTTTAGATAAGTGCCGGATTGCTACCAAAATCGATATCTGAGGTTCATCGCAGTTCCCAAACTCATATCCAATGTCAAAAATAATAAAAGTGACAGCCACTTTGAACTTTTTAGTTAAGTGCCGGATTGCTTCCAAAATCGATATCTGAGGTTCCTGGAAGTTCCCAAACACATTTCCGATGTCAAAAATAATAAAAGTAGACGCCATTTTGAACTTTTTAGTTAAGAACCGGATTGCCTTCAATTTCGATATCCGACGTTCCTGGCAGTTCCCAAACCCATTTCCGGTGTCAAAAATAGTAAAGTTGAAAAGTTCAATATGGCGGCCACTTTTATTATTTTTGACATCGGAAATATGTTTGGGAGCTGCCAGGAACCTCAGATATCGAAATTGAAGGCAATCCGACCCTTAACTAAAAAGTTCAAAATGGCGGCCACTTTTACTAACTTTGATATCGGAAATGTGTTTGGGAACTGCCAGGAACCTCAGATATTGAAATTGAAGTCAATCCGACCCTTTTTCAAAAGTATCCACGCTTGAAAATTCAAAATGTCCCTTTCGTCATCAACAGTGTTTCCACAATGAAGGGAAATTCCTATTTTGAGGGGAAATTAAATTAAATTAAAGAGGGGAAGGAAAAGGGGAAAGACATGAAAAGTGGAAATTGTGGGAAATCATGGATAAAACCTTATATGAATTGATAGCTCTCAATATACGTAACGTCCATGATATGCTCAAAACTGTCGAGCGCAGATCACAAAATTTAGTTCATTTATGACAATGGTATAGACAAGACGTGCTAAATTGTAAAAAAAGTCCTGAAAAGTGAAAGTTTCTGAGGGAATAACATACTTTAAGTGAATAATCTTCAAAAGGTTCATTTAATCAGCGTATAATATCACATTTTCAATCAAAAATACTTTAAAAAAATAATTTATTATGATTTTTTATTACGATGATCGATGTAAACATTGGCCTAAAATGATATATTGACCCAACGTTAATATAAGACCTCACGTGTGTTGGTGGTGGGAGACCAACTTAATCCAACTCTGCAAATAGTGGTCACACGTCAACGTGTTACTATTTTATTATAGAATAGAATAGAATATGTTTATTTGCTCTTGTATAGGGTACAGAAAAGGTGTCAAATAGTTAACAGGAAACATCCTATACAGCCATAAACATATGGCATGCAAATTAAAATTAAAATTAAGTGAAGACATTTTAGTTCACACAGTACAATAATATAAAATTAATATCAGATGTCAAATCCACGAATAAATAAAATACAATTAAATACAAGTCACCGTCTAACACAAACAGGCACCACATGACCGAGCAAACATACATTTAAAAAGTGTCTTTACACATATAAAACTCTTCGATCGAGTAAAAAGTCCTTAGAACAAGCCACCGAAACAACACAGTTTTAAACTTATTAATAGGCAGGTCTTTAATTTGATCTGGTATGTTATTATAAATTTTTATGCACACACAGAGACAGTTCTTCCGAAATCTAGCGGTTCTCTGTATAGTGTTGAGTACCAATTTGTTAGGATATCTATTTGGTCTTTTTGTAACATCCTTGGAGTGAACGAAGTAGGTACTCATATTTTGTTTAACGAATTTACATACTTCGTATATGTAGAGGCAGGGAAGTGGAAGAATACCCATCTCTCTGAAGTATGGTCTACAGGACACATCTTGAGCCAATCCGCAAATGGCTCTTATGCATTTCTTCTGTGCAATAAATACCGTCTTTACATTTGTACCGTTCCCCCATATAATTAAGCCGTATCGTAGAATTGATTCTATGTATGCATAATAGGCAGTAATAGCCGTTTGTTTTGAGGCAATTTTAGTTAAGTTATGCAATGCAAAAGTAAATCTATTGATTTTGTTGCATATTGTATCAATTTGTTCCCTCCAGGTTAGTTCTTGATTTATATTGATGCCAAGAAATAATGTATTATTCACCCCTGTAAGGCATTAACCATTATAATTTATATTCAATTTATCATTTAAACTATTAAAATTAATGAATTTGCTTTTATTAATATTTATATGTAAGTTATTTTTGTCTAGCCAATTAATTATAGATGTCAATGTATTATTTATATTTAATTCGTGGTCACTAAATGGTATGTCTTTGTTGGAGGTTACAACTACTGATATGTCATCCGTAAATAAAATACTTTTGTGTTCAATTATTTCTGGTAGGTCGTTAATATATAAAAGAAACAACAACGGTCCAAGGATACTTCCCTGGGGAACTCCGAATTTATTTGTATAAAAAAACATTTCATGTTAATAAATAAAAACATTTTAAAACTAGCTTATTACACAAACTAAAATAATTATTGTAATGTTGAAGTTTATTTTTCAAATTAAGACCAAATAGGTACAAAATATTGCGGAAAATTTCGGAACTATTTTTTTATGATCTATACCGGAAGGACTAGAGTGCAACCAAAGAAACTGTGTGGCAACACGTGCAGGTTTTATACATATTTCATATGTATATTTCTGGTCAGGCTATAAATACGAATTGTTGAGTTATAATTTATTCATGCTCAGTTTAATTTTTTGGATTCGGTTGCAGTTGCATTGGACTGTACAAACTTAAGGTGTGGTATTTCTATCTGATTTTTCATTAGTTATACAGAAGTTTTTCCCGTTCTTTTCAAGCCAGATTTTACACACAGGATTGATGCAACCGTTTCATTATCCAGCCTATTGCGTTTATCAATTTTGATATTTTTTGATCACTATAACCGTTCTACGGCAGCATTACCGATTTTTTTGCAGAAATATTAATTAGTCACCGATTCATTTTTCACTTTTAACAACCGTCGCAATAAATATTTCTAGCCGTAGATAAGTTTATTTACTTGGAGCACTCAATCAATCACACCAAAAACAATTTTTTTTATTGAAACTACAAAATATACGTGATACCAAAATAGAGTATGAGTTTCCAACATTACAACATGTGTTCTTTTTAGTTATTACACTAATGCCAATGCTAAAAACTACAGCAGAAGATTTTTTGACGGGGAAAAAGAGTCGCAAAAAGGGGAAATCTGAATTGAGGCGTGGGGAAAGGAAATCTTTAAAGTGGAAACATTGGTCATCAAATGCCTGTTCAATAATTAATAAGCTTTGTGCTTCTTCTAACAATGGTTTATGTCTGCGGAGTTTGTGGCGTGTTGCTGAATTGTATGGGTCTGACACTAGTCAACATATTATTAAAATGTCTTTGTTTGTAGCTTTTCTGTTGCATTCCCTCGAATGATGTCGGCGGTACAACCCGGTCACAATATCTGTGCACCTGACCTCGTGACGTCATATCGGCGGTCTGGGTACGGTGTGAAAAAAAGTTTTTTCGAGAAATGTGGAGGTAAAAAAAAATTACTAACCTTTTCAAATCAATTAATTATTGATGAAGGGTTTGTTATTAAAAAACAATAATTTTGATTACAAAAACATTTATTATTAAACTCAGTCACTATAAATTATTGACTCTATGCCTGACATTGTATCTTCCTCACTCTCACTTTCTGAACTCTCCGAACTGTCTTCCCCTAGTGATATTAAAAGTTGTGTGATGTTGTCATCTGCTAGATGATCCTTTTCCCAGAATTCTCGCTGTAGTCTCTCCACGTGATTCACTTCTTTTTTCCAGTCAGCTGGCGTAATTGACTTAATCGCATCTTTTGTAAGTTGTTCTATTTTCTTTTCCGATTGGTCAATGTTTTTATCAGCCACCCTTTGCTTTACCAAGTTCCATATATATTCGATAGGGTTTAAGTCACAATGATAAGGTGGCAGACGCACAACTTCTTGGCCATGCTCTCGCATCAAATCATCGACGAAATATTTTTTCGGCGGCTTTGTTCTCAGTATAATGGGATACAATTCCCTCTTTGTCATTTTGTCATTAAATGGAATATTGTGTTCACGTAGCCAATTTTGCATGTCAGCTTTAAGAGCAGCACTAGTGGGCGCTTTCACCGACTGCGTCGAATGGTAGGGTGCATTGTCTATGACAACTATACCGTTCGGCGGTAAATTTGGTATAAGCTTTTCACGGAGCCATTTTAAAAAATTATTTGTGTCCATCTCGTTATGATAATCGCCGATTTTACTTTTACATTTATAAAGTAATTCTGCACCTTCAATGAATCCATTTTCTCCTCCAGCGTGTACAAGAATCCAACGTTGACCCGGACTTAAATTTTTCTTCACACTGCTGTCGGTATTATTTTGCCAGCATTTACTGACCGTATAGTGGGAATGGATCCACGTCTCGTCCAGGTAGGTAACCGGTTTTTTATCAGCGCCAAGGTCATTATTCTCTTTCATACGGCGTAGGTAGCGAGCCCTCCATGCGGCGATGTCCGGCTTTTGTGTCAATACACAACGGATATTTTTACACTTTTTGAACTTTTAGCCCAATTTGTTAATTAAAATATTTCTTAAATATGTTCTCCCACCTTGAAAATTTAGGTCTCTCTTAACTGCTGCCAGAATTTTCTTCAAAGTTGGGATTTCCTTTTTTACAGCATAAAAACTGTCTATGATATTTCGTATTGCACAAATGTCAAAATCATCTACTTCGATGCGTTTTTTGTACTGTTTACGCTTCTTACCCGATGTCGATAATTTTGGTTCTGGGTGGGTTTCTAAATTATTACTAGTACTTGGAGTCGGACTAGCGCCCGGCGAAGTAGGTGGTTGTACTTTGGCTTCATTTTTAATTTTCATTAGAGTCCTCTTTGATATCCCAGTTGCCGCACATGTTCGTTTCACGACTTGGTCTACAGATATGGTGAACTGTTTATTTGCTTTCTCCGATTCAAAAAACTTGAGCACTTTCAAGATTAAATTTCTTGATTCGCTGTTGTATTGTTTTTCCCATGACTTCAGTTTAACAGCTACAAGAATTTTAATAACAACCAAACCAGTCCAAACTTAACAGTAAACAGTCTAAACTTAACAATAAATATTAAAAAACAAAACAACAACAAAGCGAAAATATCAAAATTATCGGGACGTGTATCGGCAACGAAGATGCTAACCGTACTGTCGCACCGGGGAGTGCACGGAGAGGTGACAGGGGAAGCGGGAGGGGCACCGCATTCCAGCGAGGTGCACAGATATTCTGACCAGGTTGTACTTGCTTGAAGTATTTATTTCTGGCTTCAGCTGCTTTTTAGAATTTTTAATAATAGCTGTCTTTATGGACACTTAAAGGCATATAACACAGGAGGGGCCCGTCGCAGGGCGGCGGGAGACGGACGATGGGACGCCGTCAGACACATTTCCTTCAATTACACGACACGTTGTGTTCCTGCTTCCTTGATAGTCTTTGCTAGAACTAGTCTTATTCCAAGAGCTTGTCGAATGACCAGAACTCCTCATGATGAAGGCGTTTCCTGATGCGCTGGTGAAGTAATCCGTAGATCATATCCAAACGAGCCACTCAGTGATGTCCGAATCGGGAAGCCTGGCGAGTAGGGCTCGAGCCCGAGCCACGAACCTGTCGGTGTTCTCGTCGTTCCAGGCTGTCTATAGCGTCACTCCATGTTTTATTTGTAGGTTTTACACCTTGCCACCAAGTAGTTGCAGAATTTGTTGGCAATCACAAGAATCCTTTGGTTGCGTTTTCGTCCGATATAGTACAGCAATCCTTATATGCTTCCACAGCGTCGATAAATCCTTCTATGCTCTCTTCCGTATAACCACTATAGGTTACCTTGCACCTAGAGAAGTTGGCGGTCGCGTTATAGGTGGCGGCGGATGAGTTTAGCGAGTCGCCGGCGGTGGGGCCCGGGATGGAGACGCGGACTTCGTGCAGTAGCCGCTAGAACATGTCCGCGTTGGACTGCTAGATGGTGTGCAGTACAGATCCATAGATTTTATTTTATTATTATTATGAGGTAGTACAATTCGTATTAGCTAATGCCCTGCAAAAAAACTGTTTTAACAGTTTGACTGCACGATGTCCGGAATGATCTCCATCATCAATTGGATCTCAGGGTGTTCATCATCAATTGGTGTTTGGCGTCGTAGTTTATATGCTAATTGGTCGCTTGTACCTATATAATAATGGTCGGAAAAATAGTTCTGCCTTGGTCAAGAACATCATAATCTTCATGATTCTAATTTGTAGAAGATAAATGAAACGACAACTTTGCTCAACGCAGGCTTGCAGAGAATGTTTATGATGTTGCAGTTTTTTTATTTTTATTTTAATAGTATTGCGTAGAGGATTCATTCAATATTAACAGGTTACATAGACAATTCATTCATTAAGATTCAAGCAGGTCAATGACATGACAATGGATGGTGTTTCATATGATGTACGTACGCTATCAATAATTTTAACAGAAACATTTACTTTTTTCGTAAATTTGGGCATTAGGTACATATAAGTGCCAGGTGCCTTTTTTGTACAGAGCTTGAACACTTTGATACCATATTTCGCTGCTTTATTATCAAGCACAACTCAAATTTTGCATAACTATTTAGGAACTGCTTCGGTGTTATCCGACAAATGCAAGTATTTCAATATTAAGCGGTTTCTTGTCATTACTATCCTGGTCAATGGAACGCAGGCAGTTTGACCAAGCCCATCCAACCAATCAATGCCAAAAATTTTATTATTTCGTCGACAGTGATTGGATACCACTTTCAGACAGTTCCAATGTAGGTGTTGGTACTTAGTTGATCATAAAATAATAATAATAATTTCATTTATTTTAGACCTTAGGATCCTTTTTGTTAGTAACAATGTTCTTAACCTAGGTAAGTAAAATACAATTTCTAGTATTGTACTGGACTGTTGTGCCACTCACTGCCGCACCATGCCACTTGACACTTTGCAGCAGTGATTGACATATGTACAGTCCAGCCGTTCTGCAAACATGCGCAGAATGCAGTTGGCGCTACCCCGCATCCTGCGCACCAGGGATGAGCATCTTTAGCGCATTGTCATGTAAAATCAATCTACACGATTTTCAGCAAACATCCCTGACGCAATGCAGTACCTTGGCAGCCCCATCAACCCTGAATGCATTATTGTATTGGACTCGGAGGGCGCTATAAGGGCCTATTCAGTGCGATGCGGACCGTCCTCAACCGGATGAGGTTATGCGTCCGTCGCGGATGAATTCGTCGTTCAGTGCGTTGCGGATCGTGATCGAGAGTGGTACAGTGTCATGGATAAAACTTTGAATTTGGTGATTGCGGCCTATTTATTAAACAACAGAAGACGACGCCATGGTAGAAGATTTAATGTGCATCCACTGGTTGAGAAAAGACTTCTTAAAGGAGAATTTGTATCCTTGTTTTCGGACTTGCAGAATGACGAAATGAAATTCTTCTTATATTTCAAGATGTCCGTTAGGACTTTTGAGGAGTTGCATGCGAAACTGGAGCCCTCTTTAATGCGTTGCGATATATACAAGAAACCCATATGTTCGCGGGAGCGATTGGCTGTCACAATTAGGTAAGTAGGTACTTAAATAAATGAAAATTTTTTTTTAATTACAAAAATGGTTTATTCAATTTAAATTGTAATTATGTAATTAATTACAATGCAGTGTAATCACCGTGTTGCCAGCTTTCTAAAGACTCCTCCACATCACTCCCTGATAAGTGAGGTAAATCGTTGGTAGCGCTAGCGGTTGTTGCAGATGTGCTGGGCGAGTTCATAGTTGGACCTCTGATTTCCATAGCTAGCTCCAGTATTCTAGTTCGGAATAACAATTTTTTATAATTATCGAAATCGCTTATAATGGGTGCTAGGGAATTGAAAAAACTGCAGTCATCGTCTTTAAGAGTCGTGGACGACGCAGAGTTTGTGGTGGAAGTGTTGTTCTTTTCTATTATTTTCAATAATTGTGACTCAAATTCTGTCATACATCTCTTTTTTTTTCTGCCACGGTTTTGGAGAAGTCCTCACAGGTGTCTGAAATGTTTCTTCTGTTGACGACAAGTCCGGGGTCGTGGCAATAGGTAAAATACTTTGCGAGTTTTGCGATGACGTTGAAGCGACATTTTGGGAGCTGTGCGACGATGTTGAAGCCATACTTTCATGTGTGGGTTCAAAGTCCTTTGTGTCTTCCAAAAACGTCATTATATCGTAAAAAATATACTTCTTTTTGACACCCCCTGCAGAACCGGACTTTGATGTCTTAAGAATTGCTCTACACTTCATGTATGCATCACGGGCGGTCTTCCATCTTAACTGAACAGCTTTTTCTGTAAATAAAATAATATAAATAAATAATAAAACAAAACATGCTTATTAACTTATTTAATACACACTTTTTTTGTTGCAGGTACCTGACTACTGGGTCAAGAATGTCTGATTTGCATTTAAGTTATCGATTGGGGCAATCGACAATTAAATACATCATTGAAGAAGTATGTTCATTAATATGGGAAATTTTGAAAAACGAATGTCTGCCTGAACCTGATCCAAATTTTTGGGATAAAATAGCACTTGGCTTTGAAAGGGATGCCAATTTTCCCAATTGCGTAGGTGCCCTTGACGGAAAGCATACCAGAATCACGTGCCCAAAAGGAAGTGGATCCGTATTTTTCAACCATAAGCAATTTTATTCTATTATTTTACTTGCAATGTGTGATGCCAATTACTGTTTCACCTATGTAAATGTAGGGGCTTGTGGCAGCGAAGCTGACGCTAATGTGTTCAAGAAAAGTTCGTTATTTCATAGACTTGAACGAAATGATCTAAATTTGCCACCTCCAAAATTATTACCAGGTACATCTATCAACCCACAGCCACATGTCATTGTAGCAGACGCAGCTTTTGGCATTTCCAATACTATACTTCGCCCATACGCGCGTACAAATTTGACACACACAAAAAAAATATTTAATTACAGGTTAAGTCGTGCACGCCGATACATAGAATCGAGTTTTGGTATATTGACAAACAAATTTGCAATATTCCAAAGATCTATCAATGTATCAACATCGTTTGCACAAATTTTAATCAAAGCGTGCTGCATTTTACACAATTTCATTAGAGTACGCGATGGTTATACGGAAGAAGACGCTATGATTGTAGCTGGATTTACAGATTACAATGCTCGCATTAGTACAAGATCGGGCAATACAATAAGAGATAATTTCGCAAATTACTTTGTTTCGAATGAAGGATCTGTACCTTGGCAAAATAGTTACATTTATTAGATAACACAGATGTTTCAATAAACATTACTTACCGATTTGTTTTTTTTCTTCACCTGAACTATCTCCGAAATTCGGACAAACAGCTTGGCAAACATCTATCCATGCCTTTAATTTTGCGTCTCTATTTTTATATAAATTGTCGCGGAGATTCCAAAGACATGGTTGAAGACGTACTTCTTGTATAACCCTCTCGGTTTGCACATTTGACGCAGCCATGACAAAGACTGTACTTTACGTCCGCTCCGCGCGACTGTCCGTTGGGCACTGAACAAATACATTGGGACCAAGTATCGTCCGCCCGCGGGCATCCGCGGCGCGGAGGAGCAGCGCGGAGCGATTTCGACCGAGCGCGGATAGCTTTCCGCGACGCGGACAGCTCCGCGTCTCACTGAACGCGCTGTAAGGTTTCATACATTTTACCGTCCGTCGCGGACGTCCGCGTAGGTCATCCGCGTCGCACTGAATAGGGCCTAAGACTTTCGAGTATATTCCGCCCACAGGCTGCATGTATAAAATGAGGTGCAATACGCTCTAAAGAGCGTGATTTTCACGAACCTGGAACATCGTGCAAACCTGCGTGCAACCATGTTCGCTCTCACCGCCAACGCCCTCCGCTCCCTTTCAATGTCATCATTATCATTGAGGTCAGAGGTCAAAATGTGTCCCAGATATTAAAATTTATAGGGTAAAGGGAGGTATGTTGGTGATAAAAAATTATAAAACTAGTTTTATAGTAATTTTACAAGGAAACAAGAACTGAATTTTTTTTTTTTACATTCTTTATTAGTTGAATTATATACTTAATACAGTTTACGGAATGATTATTCAATACTTAGGAAGAAAAATGTTTATTAAATTCCCAAGAAGTTAACCCTTAATCAAATGGATTTTTTTTTAAAATAAAATTATGAATTAAACATGGTTTCTAGGTAAAAGGGCTTTGTAGATTTCGAAAAAAACATCATTTTTTTTTTTAAAAAGAGGGGAAATGGGGGTTTTACGGTGGGAAATTATTTCCCATTATCCAGTATGGAAAAGCAAAATATAATTAAGTGGGAAATTATTTCCCATCATCCGGAATGGTTACATTTTTTTGGGACATTTTTACTACAAATTCTATACATATTACTTACTCCTACTTTACTTGTTTATTTTTTTTATATAAAAAATTCAATATAACATGATTGAGTGATTGAATAAAATTATAAAAATAAAATGAAACTAGAATGTTACAAATAATATTTTATTAAGAACTTTTCAAATACTATATGAAAATAACATTACTGAGTAAGAACTGTGTGAAAGGTTTTGAAACAGTTTTTGGCACAAAGAGCTACTCCACAGGAGGAACATACTATTTTTGTCCTCTGTTCTTTGTGCTTTGTGCTGCAAAAGCGACATCTTTTGTAAGTGGCACTTTCTTCAGGCAAGTGTATGCCAACATTTAGCAGCCGAATCTCATCGGGAACGCCAAACCTACCACCTTTTTTATTTTTTTTAAAAACTACATCTGTTTGTGTGTGAGTTTTTCGTGTCGTGTGATTATCTATAAGGGCACGTGCTAACCGTAGTCTGAAATCACGGTGGCCATGCAGGGTCGGGACATGGGAGTAGTTGTATGTTATGTAGGCATTAATTATAGATGCATCGAACAGAAAGAAGAATAGTCGCATGCAATATTTCCTGGATTTCCGCTTTATAGGGTATGACGATCTAAAATGGTCTACTCCGCCCATACTGAGCGTGTATGAAGCAATTGCAGCCGGGCAGAGAATGTCGGCTCTAGAGCCATCCTTTTGGGTTCTTTTTATCATCCTTGTGTCTAAGGGCTGATGTGCTGTTGTCAGGACAGCAACTTCCTTTGTGTCAAGCCATTTAATGGCTGTGATTGGCTCTGCAGTAACCGCTGAAAACTGATGTTTATCTAATCGCAATGGTTTCGGTTGTTTTTTTTTATCATATCAGGTAAGTCCTTTCTGTTGCATCTGACTGTTCCCACTGCATAAATATTTTTATCGTAAAGATCCTCCATGAGGTTACAGCTAGTAAAAAAGTTGTCAAAGGCAATTAAAGTGTTTCTTGGTACGTTACTGCAGAGTTTCATGACAACATTGTAGCCTAACCCTTCATTTTCGGTGCTGTCGCCTTTTCCTGAATACACTTCGAATTGGTACAAGTACCCAATTTTTGGCGTCACATCTTGCCCATACCTTAAATCCTCTTTTGATGGGTTTTTTCGGCATGTATTGCTTTAAGGAGCTGCGCCCTTTAAATTTGACCATACACTCATCAATCGATTGTACTTCTGAATTGTATGCCTCTCTTTGATAAACTTTGTTGAGTTCTGTGAGGAGGGGTCTCAATTTAAATAATTTGTCATATTCAGGGGAGTTTCTTGGTGGTTCCATCTCGTTATCATTTAAGTGGAGGTTTTCTGTAATTTTTTTAAATCTTACTATTGGGAAAACCTGGGCAATTTCCTTATTGTAATAAAAGGGATCTGATGACCAGTAGAGTTCCATGTCCGGTAAAGGATTTAAGCCCATAAGGATTAAAACTCCTAGATACGCCTTAATATCTTGTAGAGTTACAGGTTTCCAGTTAGTACTATTTTTCTGACGGGCGTATCTGTTGGTTTGTTCCACAATAGGGTATTACGCACTATGAAAAATAAAATCTAAATTTATGTTTTTATAGTTCATTTATGAAAAAACAAACGAAAAATATTAATTTCTATTCATAAAACTGCAAAATAAATTAAATATTTCAATTTGAAAATACAAGTTTTTTTATCTGTGCTTCGAATGTCAAAAACGCTGTACGCCATGTTTGCATTCGCTGTGACGTCACTGGACTTGTAAATAAACAACCTCGGTTTTTGTTGTACATGTCTACTGTGTAATTTATTAGATTAACGAAGTTTCTCAGTTATTACTATCACGTTTCTTGATATTCTGCACCTATACTATATATATTGACCATGGAAGACGGCTTTGTAAAAGCAGAAAGTACTAATCTTCCACGAATAAATACATTGATGGTGGCGAAATTCTTCGCTTGCAATCCCGACTTCTGTTCTGCGGAATTAAGAAATGTCAAAACATCTATGTAAGTATTAATATACCTACTACAAACTTTCCTTTAATAACAACAAAACTTTACGATTATGCTTTATTTTGCGATCATAGGTATTATAACCTAAAATTTCCTTTCAGATCTGGTAGAGAATCTTACGGAGATGATGCCGTTGGCTACGTGCAACTCAAGAGGGATCAAAATACTTGCATTGTCAAGTGCAATATATGCCCTGAACACAAAGTGCGCTCTAAACCATATGCAGTGAGTGTTGTTGTTAACGAAGCAGAAGAGAGTGTAACCAGTGTTCAGTGCCATGACTGCCCCGCATCCGAAGGTGGCTGCAAGCACGGTGTCGCATTTTTGATGTGGTTACATCGTCGAACTGAAGATCCATCATGTACTTCAGTGGAATGTTACTGGCGTAAATCAAATCTTGCTAAAGTAGGATCTTCTATAAAAGTACTCACAGCAAGTGAAATTTCCAAGAGAAAAGTGAGGAACATCATCCCGGATAATAGTTTGTTAAAGGAATTTGTGCAAGTTTGTAAAAAAAGAAAAATTAAAACATGCCAGTTCTTGAGACATGAGCAGGACTTTAATCACAATGCAATTTTATCCCTTCACCACCTTATGATGAATAATGGGCATGAAAACTGTGACGATTTCCTGAAAAATATATCAATATTTTTCAATAAAAACAATATCTCAGCCATGGAAAAACAAACACGAGGCCAAGATAAAAGTAGCATGTGGCACGAACTAAGATATGGCAGGATCACAGCATCAAAATGCTATGAAGTTAGTCGATGTAAAACTGTCGATGGGACTTTGATAGCCATAATACTGGGTGCAAGAATTCCTGAAACTTCAGCCATATTGAGGGGGAAAAAACTGGAAGATAAAGTTTAGAAAAACAGTTGAAAAGATTATAGGAAATAAAATAGACATATGTGGTCTATACATTTCAGAGCAATTTCCAATGATTGCTGGCTCCCCAGACGGTATTAATGATAAGACCACATTTGAAATAAAATGCCCGTCACACAGAAAAACCCATTTAAACTATATTGATAAGGATGGTGTAATTACAGCTCGATATTATGCACAAGTCCAGATACAAATGTATTGTGCCAATAGAAATAAATGTTATTTTTGTGTAGCAAGCAGTGATTTTGAAAAAAATAATGAAGTCTCTATAATAAACATTGATTACGATCATGATTATGTTACCGAGTTATTGGATAATGTAGTTTCTTTTTGGAAAAATAATATATTTCCAATTTTACATAAAAGTGTGATGTTGGATTCTTAAAAAAAATCCATATGGGAGACCCTTTACAGGGATTCAACTTTATTTATTTATATGTTAAATGCTGTGTGTGTTGTAATTAAAATAACCATGTTGATTCAAAAGTGTTTTATTTAACAAATTACCAATCTTGAAGTTAAAAATTGTCCATTTACATAAAAAAAATGTTACATACAAGATATTTAAGTACAAGTTTTGTCACATCTTGATTATCATCACAAATGTGCAGTGTGCAAATTACCTGAACATCTATCAAATCAATTACTATACAATCTTCTATATTCTAAGTATTATATATACTACTACAAATGACTATTTATATCCTTAGTATGTACATAAAAATATCAGTCAATAATCCTATAAGTAAGAAAAATCTAAAACTTATTTTCTAAACTTAGAAAATTAGTTACTGATAATAATAAGATACATAGGATAATAAGTAACTGTTTTGTTAAAAAAGGCAAATTTATATATTTTTTGTGCCATACATACTACACTTTAATGCAGTATCACTGTTTAGGATGAATACAGACAAGTTATTGCAATAAATGTATATTTGTCTATTTCTTGTTAATAAATCAGATGAATTAGAAAATAAATAAGAATTATTTTTTACTAAATGATGCTTTTTCCATCATATAGGGAAAGGCGGTAGTGTTAGAATATTATACCTTTTATGACATTTAGTACACAGCTGGCTGCAGTTAGAAACTCAAATATAGCATTTTGAATACTAGCTTTTTTATTGATGAAATTACCACTAATGTTTAATAATTAATTATTTGATCAAAGAATCTTGTAAATTAATAAGAGCACAAGCTGTAGTGATACAAAGATCCAACATACCAATAAGATTAGAGTTGACGACTGAATGCATCTTCAGCATACCAAACTCTCTAACTCTTCGGATCACCCGTTCTACATGAATACGTAGACTGGCTATTTGTTTTGTTAACCGAGCTTCTGCTTTAGATAATTTACAACCACTGCTAACACTAGGAGGCCTCATCAAAGTAAACCCTTTCAATGACAAGTAATGTGCAATATTTTTGAACCCTCTATCAGCTAAAATGCAAGCATTAGGTGGCAAGCTATCTAAGAACTTGCTATTCTCAACTATGTTAACATCGCTTATCCTTCCTGCATATCCTTTTGATACAAAACTTACCACACCGTCTGGGGTACAAGCTATCAAGTATTTAATTGTATTTGTTTTTTATACTCAGACCAGGTTAGTGCTTGATACATAGCCTTTTTCGGTTTTTGGATTTCAATTTCCAAGCAATCTATTATGCAAGTGACTTTATTAAATTTATGTCTAAAAGCAATGGGAAGATTTTGCTTAATACTTTTTGTTGGAAATTGTTGAATGAATGGTGAGAGCACCTCTACAATTCTTGGCATCTTGTTAAAAAATAAACTGCTTGCTTGAGTCACAGATAGATCAAAATCGTCAGCCAATTGAGAAAATGTTCTGTTTAATTTTATTCTCATTAAACATAATATAATATTTTGTTCAGAAATATTGGTATGTTTTTTAATCAAATCTATAAAAAAATACAGGTCCTTTGGTACTCCAATATAAGATCGTGGCTTATTTTTCACTTTAGCTAAAGTAGCTACCAGGTTAATTTTTGTTTTATAAATTCTTCTTGAGAAGTACTCCCATCAGAAGTAGTCTTCGATTGACTATTTATTTTGTATGGAGAAGACTCATAATCAACTGTAGAACCTTCTGTTGCTGGTGTAAAAGAGTCATCACTCTCTTCCTCAAAAAAGTTCAGTTTTCTTTTTGCTGATAGTTTGCTTGTGCTTGCTTGGGATATATTCATTTTGAATGGTGAAGTTGCTGTGCACACTGTTGTCTTGAAAGGGGATGTTGTGCTATTTTTTCTTCTTGTACTAATTTGTACAAATTTACTTCGGTAGTGTGCCACATGACTAACTTGAATTGCCTTATGTTCCTGTGGTGGTATTACTTGGATCGCTTTATCATTACCACACTTATGTTCAATAGTCAGAATATCTGAAATTATAATAAAATGGTATTAATAATGATTTCTACCAATTTAATTTTTAAACTGATCAGCTATGTGTGTACATAATACAGCTATCTATTTTTATCTAAGATGTTTACTTCTCCCAGTTAGGCAAAACTTTGTGTTTTTGGTCTGAGCTTCCTATTGATCAACATTCAAGAGACTGGTAAGTATAAGAGACCAGTTAAAATAACTCACCTTGGCCACTGGACGACGACAATGGTGTATCACATGTCTCATTAATAGTGGTCTCTTCAATCTCCTTAATTATAGATAGTCTTTGCCGTTTCATAAAGGCAGCGCGAGGTTCACTTTCAGTGAAGGTTCGTTTTCTCCCTGGCTGACAATCGAATCTCGATGGAATACAATTCGGTCTCATGCGAATTCGTTTGACCGAGCCCATTATTTTCAATTGTGTATAGTTCTCCATGTCATTTTCCAGCTACAACATGAAATAAATTACATGAAACACTATAAAACATAACCTATAAAATATTAGTTTTGTAATGACAAGAATTTATTTTCACATGTTTATATGAGCTATTAAACTGCATACTTACATCGAAATGATCCTCACAAAAATAGTATTTCGTTTTTGTGGACAATGACTTTGGATCTCTTCGTGCTAATTTCAACCACGTATTTCTCATTTTTAAATCTGTTGGCACTTGTATCCATAACTTTTCCGGTGTTTTAACACTTGTATTCTTACATTCAGACACAAGACACCAATGATAAGGACTATAGCCACTAGAACTCATTATTTATTTCGAAAATATGTTTATTTCTTTCAGCGAAGCGTAATGTTTACAATGCCCGTGACGTCACAGACATGGCGGCCTGAGAATTGGCGTTTTCGCGCCCAAATTTGAATTGTAAAATTAAAACACGTTTTTTATGAAATAATGGAATAAAAAAAATGTATTTATATTTTTTTGTGGTATTTTATCAATAACAGATTAAATTAAAACACTTTTTGAAATAGACTGTAATACCCTATTATTACCATCAGTTCATCAGGAAAAAGCCGCTCAAAAATACTTAGAGGTGATGTTTTATGAGTATCGTTAGCCTTGGGCTTAAAACGTTTTTCGAAAAGAGGAACTTCATGGGTTTCCGATTTTATCTCCCATACTCTTGGCTGAGAACGATCTCTGCGTACTTCGTTGTTAGTTTCAGACTCTTGCCCATCATCTGCCAAAAACTCTTCCATGGGGGCATCAATGACATCAAAATTTTGCTGAACTTCATTAAATGTGTGAACGTCAGAAGGCTGATCATAACATTGCTCAGTTTCAGTACCTAAGTGAGTTGGCAAAAGACTGTTGTCTGTTTTTGGTGTGTTTGTGAAATGCGATGTTTCATCTAAGACTGTCAGTAAGGCATCCGTTGAAATCTGTTGAGTTTGCATAGGGGAGAAGGTGGGTCTTGTTTGTCTCCCGTCAATCCAAAGCCAAAGATATGTTCAAGACGTTGTTCAATTAGGTTATCATCGAGCTGATTTAGGTAACTATCGGAAGGAGAATGAATACTGTTGATAAAGCATGAGTCATCCTCAGAATCTGAGCCTGATAAATCAGACAAGTCGTCTAAATTTTGTACCACCTCTTCTAATAGTTTCTTGGCGAGCACTTTACGTTCCTTTCTTGCGTCCATATTTGAATAGCTGAAAGTAAATTATAAAAAGTTGGCAATTATGTAGTTTTATCAGCATATTGCACAAATAGTTACAAAAGTCCTAAAACTTATAAGTGGCTTCGTTTGGAATAAAGCATAGAAATCAGATAAACGCAGTCACAATTTTGCAAAAAGCCACTAATTTGACTTACTCGCTATCGTATTACAAGTTCCTATACCGTTATTATTACAGCTGACAAACAATTTTATATATATATAAAGACACTGATGTTTATCAAAGCAGGAACGAACATTGGGAAATTATTTCCCACCTAATTAAACCTAATAAAATCCAAGAAATATCAGTGCAAAAAGCACAGAAACCGTAAAAAGCATTCAGAAAATAAGTCTAGTTTACATCAATATATTGTTTATGTACTTACCAGATTTTTTTTCTACAAAAATTTTCGAAAGTCCTGCGAGAACCGGTTTTGTGCACCAAAAAATTCAAATTGTGACTTTGACATTGACATACGATGACATTACGCAATTTTGTCCAAAATGTTGCCAAGTAAAATATTTAAAAAGTGTGTAAAATTATTTTGTTCCTGGATTGGTACTGATTAGAGTTACCAGTAAAGAAATAATAAAGAAATATTACGGTACTGTCAAGTGGGGAATAATTTCCCAATATTTGAATAAGGGTTAAAGGTAACTTGGTGACAGAGTTCGGTAGATTGGTGATAGTAGGTAGGTAATTTGGTGATACTACTCTAAAATACATATTTTGTACTTGAAAATTAAATAATATATATATATGATCTTTAGTACATTATTCTAGGCAACGATCGCATCTATAATACAGGTGTTCCTCAGGATCAGCATCTTCGATAGATGCGCAAATTTCATGGTAAGGCGTCAGACAATAGGAACATTGGATCCATTTCGCTCCATTTCTTTTTTTCACATCAGTAGAGTACAAGACTCCACACAATCCACATTCCCAATCATTTTCTATCTCTTGCGTTTTGCTTTTTTTTGTTTTTGGGGCAGATTTGCCAGATGTCGAAGGTTGAGGCTGAAGATTTTCCTGTAATTGATTTTCATTTAAATCTGCATTAGTCGGTATTAAGCATTTGGCACTGGAATCTCTTTTTCTTACTTTCTCTGGGCGTTTTGAAGCTTTGGGTGTTTCTAAAATTTGTTCCACCGTGCGTTGAAGACCTGAAGAACTATTAGGTGTTGTGTTATTTGAAGCCGTGGTAGCGGGACCTGTAGCTGGAGCTGTAGCAGGATCTGTGTTAGTCAAAGCAGAAGGTCGTAATGCTTCCTCAGCAATAACACTGCCATCTAATGGGCATATGCCAGTTTTTTTAAAAGCGTTTTCTATATTTTTTTTCGTGAATGCGCTTATAAATGCCGGATTCAAGATGGAATTAAAGTTACTGCGATTTGGAGCGTCTGTAGGGTTATTGTTCAAGTATCTATTCATGCTATCGCGCCAGTAACTTTTAAGAGGCTTGAATAGACCTACATCAAGAGGCTGCAAAAGATGTGTGCAATGAGCTGGGAATGTAAATAAATATATTTGGTTCTCTTTTGCAAGCTTAAGAACTTCTGCTCCAACATGTGCAGAATGTGAATCCATCAAGAGGACTACTGGACGTTCAGGTGGTATGGCAGTTATGAAAAAATTTAACCATTCCAGAAATAAATCGGAATTGATCCACCCTTTGGGAGATAGTTTAATAAGAGCGTTGGGTAGAGCATCATTTTTGAGTGTATCATTCCATCTAACACCTTTAAAGATTATCATCGGGGGAATCCATGTTCCATCGGCACATACACATGCCATCATTGTTTGTGTTTGTCCACGCTCAGCGTAGGATCTTTTGTACACGTATTTCTTACCAATTCCAGTGACAACTTTCGATGGTTTAACAACATACGATAATCCAGTCTCATCACAATTCCAGATAAGATGAGATTTATTTTTGATATTGAGTTTCGTGAGAACATCATCTAGTTTAGAAAAGAAGTCTTTGACCATTGTTTCGTTAGCCATAGAAGCCCTGTAGGCTGAAAGATTTTCTGGCACACGTAAACATAAATTATACCTGCTCTTAAAACTATTCCACCACCATTTACTTGCAATACGATTAGCCGATGGCAAAAAGTTCTCTCGACCAGCTGCTTCAGCAAGATCATACGCATATTTTCTAATTTGATAAACAGTCAGTCCGAAACCCAATTCTTGCATTTCTATAATATAATTGTAAAGTTTTAGCTCTAGATCGCAAGGCAGTGCATAGGGCCTCCCCATTTTTCTTACCGAATCCTCTTCATTTCCAAGGTAACTTTTCAAGGTGCTCCATGGGACGTCTGCGTCGCTTATATGGAATCTATACCTTCACACAACGCTCTATAGTGTTGAGTTCGGGTATACCATAAAAATATGTACCGCCTTGTTGAGGATTTTAAAATATACCCGACTGCAACATTCGTTTTGAGCATTCTTTAAAAATGTGAACCGTCGTGTTAAGGATTTCAAAATATACCCAACCGCAACATTCGTTCGGGTCGGTATCAGATAAAGGGACGTTTATTTTATAGGTTAGAGATTGAGGTAAATTATACGAGAACAAAAGTGGATAAAAAACGTTTATTAGTTACTTTAAAAATAGGTAATTATAAAATTAAAAATACTAATTTAGCGCGCATTACGGACATTCATTTTAACATTCTGGCCTAAGTTATGCTTTCGTTTAGTTCTGCGTTCTGTATTAGACGGCCGCCCAGCTTGAATCCTAGACTTGGTCTTTCCTATTCCTCTGTCTTTACGTCTACTCAGCGCTGTGCTTTGAACTTTAATTTTCCTTGGTACACGCCTTGTTATTATCTGATTTAAAATAAAGTTTTGTCCTTGCTCTGATGTATTAATTTTTTTGATTATATTTGTGAATTTTCCCAGTGCTCTTAGATTGTGGACAGTGGGGTTTGTTTCAAATAACTTTGTGAAGCGTTGTACTTCAGTCTTAAACTCTGCGAGTGCATTTTTATATTGGTGAGGGAATTCTACAGCAACCTGTTGCTTGTAAGATGAAGAATTGGCAACATCCTGTATCGGCTCTTGTGTATCGGAGGAAGAGGACTGTGGTACTACCTGTATCGGCTCTTGTGTATTAGAGGAAGAGCACTGCGGTCCTATCGAATCCAAATCATTGTTCGGTGTTTGATCCAAATCTATCATATTCATGTAGAAATTTTCATTAATCTCATCCCCCGTCGCGATTCTTGCGAGTGACATTCTATCTTGAATAGACAGCCGAGGAGAATTGGGAAATATAACTCCAAAGTTTTGCTCAATGCTACACAGGTGCTTGCAGAATTTTCCACATTTTCCAGCGTCACAGTCGCAAACGGCTAAATCGGCTCTCACAGTGTAAAAAGTATTTGGGCTTGTCTCTGATTCCACACTGTACTCATTATCGTTGACTTTAGATATATTTTTAATATTTCGAGCAGTCTTCATGAACATTGCATATATGGAATCCTTGGTTTTTCGCGTGTTGGCGTAAGAAACAATGCGACGCATAAAATAATTTTCAAAAATGGACGTTATGAAATCTACTAATGCGCAAGCATTAAATGCTTTACATCGCTGGAGTATGACGTCTTTAAGAATGCGTATAGATGCTTCTGTTATGTTGTTGGTGTTGTTTCCTCGCGTAAGTAAATCCAACCTATCAGAGACACACCATTCAGGCCGGCGTTTCCATAAGTTACTCAGATGATTTAATAGAGCTGGCATCGTCTTAACATACTCGTCACTTGTCAATTCCTCATACAATTTTACTGCTTCTTCTGGATCAGTTATAAAAAGAATATTTCGAAATCGTGTCATGATGGACTGTCTTTTCATTATGTCAACCTTGTGATCTGCAACGCAAAGCCAACGCCAAAAGGCTTGGCAAACATGGAATGCGCATAATAGTAATCGAGCATTTGGAAAAATAGTTCTCAAAGCATTTCGTTCGGCAGTAGAATCGTCCGTCATAACAATATCCGGTTCTAATTTTTTACCCGCCTCGTTCTTTTCTACAGCTTCTTTTATAGCGGCAAAAACCATCGTGTAATTGGACTCATTTTGCTCAGTATGTATAGCACATGCCAATGGAAGCCCACCGATTTTGTGATGTGTAAAAACTAGAGTAATCGCAGAACTTGTCTGGTCACACGATGATGTTGTGTCTACAAAAATCATATTCTCATATGCAGTAGACAGAAAAACTCGTTTCATAATAGGAGTAATTATCACGATAATCCTGGGATTTTGTTTTAACAGTATCGAGTAGCCTTTTTTATTTAAACTCTCAATTTTCGCTTGTATGATTTCGGGGAGATTGCATTCATTACGGTCGCCATACTTTTCAGTACGCCATTTATTGTACATGTAGTACACATGATTTTCGGAGGGATTTATTTGAGAGTTTGATAACATCTCTATTCCATTTAGATCAGTATCTTGAAACGAGTCCAGTATGTTCAATTCGTTGTAATTTATTGCTGCGCAAGGTGTCATTCCGCTATCAAAATATTTCATAAAAGTTTCTTCGGTTTCCTGGCTGCATTTTAGTAAATTCAAAGCTTCGGCAACGTAAACGCGATGAGAGTGTTCAAAAACTATGGTCACTAACACATTATACCCTTGCGACAACAGTTTGTCGTTTCGAATAGTGTCCTTGTTAACTTTTTTGATAACAAAGTCTATTTTAGCCTTACAGTTTTGTCCACGAGACGACTTCTCAGATTTTTTATTGAACGATGAATGTTGACATGTATAGGTTTTTCGAAATAAGAAGCGCTTCAACGAAGGATATGACTTTCGAACTATCCAGTTAGTGTTCGTAAAATTTGATATTTTTTGAACAAACTCGTCGATAAACTTAACATATCGTTCTTGTTGTTCATTTTGTTCAGTCTTCAGTCTAAATCGCATGGAGTACTTTTCCTCCGATTCAAAATCCAGATTCTCGATAAGTCCACATTGTTCGGTTATAAAACCCTCTAAACTGGCTTTATCTATCATTATTCGTAGGTACTTTTTACGCTAAAAGGATCACAAACTATATAGTTATCACTTTATAATAATCTTCGCAACGTACTATGCACTTATGACAATTTTTTTAATTAAATACAATTGAAATCACAATCTTCAATCACATTTTAAACAGTACTGACTCGCACGTGGTCACAAAATGATGCAACAAACAAAATATTGCGTCAGCCAGCGGGTGCAAAGGATAGAACGATTTAAATAGTAACGTGCCAAAAGAGTACCGAACGATGGATTCGTTGCGGTCGGGTATGTTTTAAAATACTTACGCGGGCGTATACTAAATCTGAATGTATACCCGATATCAACTCGCGCCAGTGACGTCACAAATGTTAGATAAAGGTACGCTTTATTGAAATGATTTTTGTTTACTGGATTTGAAAATATACCCGACGGCAACGCGGTCTCTGACGTCATGAGAGTTGTGTGAAGGTATAGATTCCATATAAGCGTCTGCGTCCTTGGCAGCTTGATATATGGTTTTACCTTCATTTCTAACAAGACTGACAGCTTTTTGAAGTTGTTGCTGGTTATATTTCCTATATTTTCTCTTTTCTTCCATTGCCAAACCTAAGAAACAGGTAATTTGGTGATAAAAAAAATGTATAGGTAATTTGGCGATAAAAAAAAATTACTTTAAATTCAAATGAAAACCCATTTTACTTAAATTTGAAAATGAAACCTTTCGATGTGTGTACTTGACTATTCCAATTAATTTTCAATTCAAGCGCAAAATAGATCTAAAGTTAACCATTCAAAAACATACCCAACATTTTGACGAAAACACTAAGAAACAACGGTTACAATATAAGGAAAAAATACTTACTTTGACACAGACACGACTTCACTATAGCTTTAATTCAGTAATATATGGTATATTGAACAATTTGAATAAGAATTACTTTGAAATACTAATTAAATAAATTAATTTTATCCAAAATACGAAAGCGCAGCCGACATTCATTGAACAATGGCGCTGCAGGTCCCAACTTGTCAAAAAAGTTTGTTTAGTAAACATAGGAACGTTAGAGCGGAGCGCGTAATGTATATTTATCTTCCTCACACTCGTAACAATGACCTAGCGCTGTCTCATGAATCTGATCGCATAGGGAACTGTGTGGTAGCCAGTATAAAAAATGTCACCAAATTACTTATATCACCAACATACCTCCCTTTACCCTACGTTCTAAGCAACAGCACCATATTTATTTTAATTTGAGGCAAGTTTACCATACTTTTTCCTCTGACCTCAAAAATCATGACCTCACTCTTCGAAGCATTGTACTTTAGACCATGTCTCTGTGCATATTCTTCACAGATGGCTATCTACCAGTTTTCTTAGACCACAAATTGATGCGCTCAGCAGCACCATGTCGTCAGCCTAGCTAAATGTTTTGACGGCCGATTGGTGTAGTTGGTAGTGGCCCTGCCTGCGACGCCATAGGTCCTGGGTTCGAATCCCGGTAGGTGCAAACATTGATGTGATGAATATCGATGTTTGTTTCCGAGTCATGGATGTTTATGTATTATCTATATATTTATATACCGTTGCTTAGTACCCACGACACAAGACCTTAGGGATTTTAGTGTGGGACTAGGTCAATGTGTTGAGTAGTGTGTATGAAAAAAAAAAAAAATAAAAAAAAAAATGTTATTAACACCGATTCCATCTGACAACCAACCTGGGTGCTACTAAGCACAACAATCAGGTCATTAAGGTACACGTTAAAAAGAGTAGGCGAGGATAATCCGCCCTGCCTCACTCCACACTCCAATTAAGCGGAACTACGATACAAAAAATGTACACTAATTATTTTATTAGCGATGAAGGCGCAGTACCATGGCAAGAATCAAAAATTTAGTGTACCTACCTAATTACAAATGTTTTACAAACGTTTTAGAATACTAAATTGTTAGTTACAAGAATTAAAAAACTAAAAAAACTAACTAGAATATTGGTTCCGTTTGTTCTGATAGCGGAACACACGAAAACAACACCAGAACTTATCACAACTAACGATTTAGCACCCTAAAACGTGGGCACGCGACACGGGTGGCTATCTTTACGGCGATGTTCTATGTGCAGTCCCAAAACAAATACATTATTTTCAAATATATATAATAAATCTTACCTGCCAGGTTTTTTTCTTTATTGGTTTTTTCATTGGAATTGTTATAAAAAATTTGGCACAATTCATCCCAAGCATTTCTTTTTGACACTGTTTGAATATTCGGTCAGTAGTGAATTCCATGTAGCTGGACGATTGTTTATTTCTGTTATAAAGCGGTCGGTGTCGAAGTTCCATTTTAAAGTATATACACGCGCAGCACACAATAAACTATTATTGCAACTGAGGCGCGGGCGGCGGCGCAGTGGTGGCGTGAGCGCCCTACCCCCTGCCCCTACTCTGCTCCTTTGTACGCGCGTTTGTATCGCTTCAAACGCGAGTACACGCGCTTCGTGCGCGCGCTTGTTTCATCAATTACGCAAAACGCAACAAGCAGCGTCTACGGCGCCGAAGACGCGCGTCGTCGGCGCGTTTAAAATACGCCGTGTACAATGGGCCTTATATTGAACGCGTAAGGCGCTCATACATTTCTGCGTACAAGTAGCCCACAGGTTATAGGCGTACATTGATATACAGTACGCTCTAAACAAGGTAACTTTTACTTGTGCAGTTGTGTTGTGCAGTGCATCATCAGTTTGAACCTGTGATATCATGTTTGCTCTAATCGCTAGCGCCTTACGCTCCCTCTTAACGTCTGCACCATCGCGTAGGTCATCGGTGACCAGGTGTCAGCAAAAGTATTGTTGTACAAGTCGTTCTCTTTGCTTGTTGCAATAGAAAATAATCGACCATTCGCATCGAATTCTCCCATCAACGTCTCTGATGGGAGAATTCCGATCCATAGAATTATCTGCTCCATCGGTACCCTGTAACAAAATAATAAGAAACCTTAAATTATTGCTGCAGGTAATGCCTAGATAAAAGGAACTTTCAGTTTCTAAGGTACATGGGGGTAATATGGTCACCTTAAGCTTTTAGTTTATATTGCCCGAAAACTAAGAGGAGGAATGAAACAAAAACACACAGTCATAAAGTTTATTTAATATGTTATTCAAAACAAGGTACATATTCTTTGAAAACAATTAGGAACTTAGGTAAAAATCAACTTTAAAAAAAAAGGGAAAATGACCATATTTCCGGCACGTGCAGGAAATATGGTCACGAAGTGTCCATATTAACAGTATGGGTTTTTAAATTTTAATCTTCACAATTTGGACACAAATATGTTTCTTTATCTGATGACGTGAGACCCACACACTCTTCATGTACATAGGACCTGCAAGAAGTACAAAGTCTCATGTCAGCTACTCTGTCTTCCTTACAAATAAAGCAATACCAAGACTCAGATACTCGTATTTGTGTACTCTTCTTTGCATTTTTCTTCTTACGGTGAGGTTCAACAGTTGTCTGGGCACTTACTGCTGCACAATCTTTTTTTGAAAACAAATTTATTCAATGGTTGTGCTAGGCTGTTGATTGCTTTACGTCGTGGAATGGTATTAGAGAGAACCTTCTCTGGAGTCTTCATCATTTCTGTAAAGGATAGCTCTCCTGCGTCCTTTGTTGATGTTGAAGATCTAGGCTGTACAAAGGACGAAGAAGACGAAAGCTGTATATCACGATGATCTGGGAGGTCTCCTATGTCGTTTGTATTACCTGCCGGTGCCGAAGGTCTGGGCTGAACAAAGCACGAAGAAGTCGAAGGCTGCGCCTCATGATGATCTGCGACGATAGCTGTTGAAGTTTTTTTAACAACTGGAGATTTTTTTAACGAAAGACAAAGGGACATCATCTTCAGAGTCAAATTCTCCATCGTCCAGATCGGAAGCTGCATCGATGATTGCAGCATTAATGCAATTTCTTTCTTCTACATCTGGCTCGTGTTGCTCGCGTGTATTAGGTGGCAAGGACGTTGGAATGCTAGGAGCATAAGCACATTCTGGTATTCTATCTGGGTTTAAAGGATAAATTCCAGTGGCTTCAAAACCTGATTTTATATTGGATGGAGTAAGCGCTTTATCCCACACAGGAGTAAAAATCAATCCAAACCTTTGTTTTGACAGTGTTTTATCTTTATTCTGGTACCAAAATTTTAGAAGTTCTTGATCCCAGTAGTGTTCAAATGCTCTGAATACAGCCTTGTCCATCGGTTGTAACTCGTGTGTTGTGTTGCTGGTAAGGCAGAATAGAGTAATGCCATGTTTCTCTGCTACATCCACGATGTCGTAATCTAAGTGGCTAGATGCTCCATCAAAGATAAGTAAGCATGCACCAGGAGATTTGAACTTGGCAAAATGCTCTATCCATTTTATGAAAGTCTCTGTGTTCATGCTTCCTTTTGGAGTCATTTCCACCAAAGTCCCTGGAGGCAAATTGTCTTGCCATTCAGGCTTCTTCCTTTTCCCCTTAAACAGGATCATTGGTGGTATTGCGTTACGTAGAGCATTACCGCAGGAAACAACAGTTACATTTTCAGCATGTTCGGAGGCATTGAACAATGGCGCTGCAGGTCCCAACTTGTCAAAAAAGTTTGTTTAGTAAACATAGGAACGTTAGAGCGGAGAGCGTAATGTATATTTATCTTCCTCACACTCGTAACAATGACCTAGCGCTGTCTCATGAATCTGATCGCATAGGGAACTGTGTGGTAGCCAGTATAAAAAATGTCACCAAATTACTTATATCACCAACATACCTCCCTTTACCCTACGTTCTAAGCAACAGCACCATATTTATTTTAATTTGAGGCAAGTTTACCATACTTTTTCCTCTGACCTCAAAAATCATGACCTCACTCTTCGAAGCATTGTACTTTAGACCATGTCTCTGTGCATATTCTTCACAGATGGCTATCTACCAGTTTTCTTAGACCACAAATTGATGCGCTCAGCAGCACCATGTCGTCAGCCTAGCTAAATGTTTTGACGGCCGATTGGTGTAGTTGGTAGTGGCCCTGCCTGCGACGCCATAGGTCCTGGGTTCGAATCCCGGTAGGTGCAAACATTGATGTGATGAATATCGATGTTTGTTTCCGAGTCATGGATGTTTATGTATTATCTATATATTTATATACCGTTGCTTAGTACCCACGACACAAGACCTTAGGGATTTTAGTGTGGGACTAGGTCAATGTGTTGAGTAGTGTGTATAAAAAAAAAAAAATAAAAAAAAAAAATGTTATTAACACCGATTCCATCTGACAACCAACCTAGGTGCTACTAAGCACAACAATCAGGTCATTAAGGTACACGTTAAAAAGAGTAGGCGAGGATAATCCGCCCTGCCTCACTCCACACTCCAATTAAGCGGAACTACGATACAAAAAATGTACACTAATTATTTTATTAGCGATGAAGGCGCAGTACCATGGCAAGAATCAAAAATTTAGTGTACCTACCTAATTACAAATGTTTTACAAACGTTTTAGAATACTAAATTGTTAGTTACAAGAATTATAAAACTAAAAAAACTAACTAGAATATTGGTTCCGTTTGTTCTGATAGCGGAACACACGAAAACAACACCAGAACTTATCACAACTAACGATTTAGCACCCTAAAACGTGGGCACGCGACACGGGTGGCTATCTTTACGGCGATGTTCTATGTGCAGTCCCAAAACAAATACATTATTTTCAAATATATATAATAAATCTTACCTGCCAGGTTTTTTTCTTTATTGGTTTTTTCATTGGAATTGTTATAAAAAATTTGGCACAATTCATCCCAAGCATTTCTTTTTGACACTTTGTTTGAATATTCGGTCAGTAGTGAATTCCATGTAGCTGGACGATTGTTTATTTCTGTTATAAAGCGGTCGGTGTCGAAGTTCCATTTTAAAGTATATACACGCGCAGCACACAATAAACTATTATTGCAACTGAGGCGCGGGCGGCGGCGCAGTGGTGGCGTGAGCGCCCTACCCCCTGCCCCTACTCTGCTCCTTTGTACGCGCGTTTGTATCGCTTCAAACGCGAGTACACGCGCTTCGTGCGCGCGCTTGTTTCATCAATTACGCAAAACGCAACAAGCAGCGTCTACGGCGCCGAAGACGCGCGTCGTCGGCGCGTTTAAAATACGCCGTGTACTATGGGCCTTATATTGAACGCGTAAGGCGCTCATACATTTCTGCGTACAAGTAGCCCACAGGTTATAGGCGTACATTGATATACAGTACGCTCTAAACAAGGTAACTTTTACTTGTGCAGTTGTGTTGTGCAGTGCATCATCAGTTTGAACCTGTGATATCATGTTTGCTCTAATCGCTAGCGCCTTACGCTCCCTCTTAACGTCTGCACCATCGCGTAGGTCATCGGTGACCAGGTGTCAGCAAAAGTATTGTTGTACAAGTCGTTCTCTTTGCTTGTTGCAATAGAAAATAATCGACCATTCGCATCGAATTCTCCCATCAACGTCTCTGATGGGAGAATTCCGATCCATAGAATTATCTGCTCCATCGGTACCCTGTAACAAAATAATAAGAAACCTTAAATTATTGCTGCAGGTAATGCCTAGATAAAAGGAACTTTCAGTTTCTAAGGTACATGGGGGTAATATGGTCACCTTAAGCTTTTAGTTTATATTGCCCGAAAACTAAGAGGAGGAATGAAACAAAAACACACAGTCATAAAGTTTATTTAATATGTTATTCAAAACAAGGTACATATTCTTTGAAAACAATTAGGAACTTAGGTAAAAATCAACTTTAAAAAAAAAGGGAAAATGACCATATTTCCGGCACGTGCAGGAAATATGGTCACGAAGTGTCCATATTAACAGTATGGGTTTTTAAATTTTAATCTTCACAATTTGGACACAAATATGTTTATTTATCTGATGACGTGAGACCCACACACTCTTCATGTACATAGGACCTGCAAGAAGTACAAAGTCTCATGTCAGCTACTCTGTCTTCCTTACAAATAAAGCAATACCAAGACTCAGATACTCGTATTTGTGTACTCTTCTTTGCATTTTTCTTCTTACGGTGAGGTTCAACAGTTGTCTGGGCACTTACTGCTGCACAATCTTTTTTTGAAAACAAATTTATTCAATGGTTGTGCTAGGCTGTTGATTGCTTTACGTCGTGGAATGGTATTAGAGAGAACCTTCTCTGGAGTCTTCATCATTTCTGTAAAGGATAGCTCTCCTGCGTCCTTTGTTGATGTTGAAGATCTAGGCTGTACAAAGGACGAAGAAGACGAAAGCTGTATATCACGATGATCTGGGAGGTCTCCTATGTCGTTTGTATTACCTGCCGGTGCCGAAGGTCTGGGCTGAACAAAGCACGAAGAAGTCGAAGGCTGCGCCTCATGATGATCTGCGACGATAGCTGTTGAAGTTTTTTTAACAACTGGAGATTTTTTTAACAAAGACAAAGGGACATCATCTTCAGAGTCAAATTCTCCATCGTCCAGATCGGAAGCTGCATCGATGATTGCAGCATTAATGCAATTTCTTTCTTCTACATCTGGCTCGTGTTGCTCGCGTGTATTAGGTGGCAAGGACGTTGGAATGCTAGGAGCATAAGCACATTCTGGTATTCTATCTGGGTTTAAAGGATAAATTCCAGTGGCTTCAAAACCTGATTTTATATTGGATGGAGTAAGCGCTTTATCCCACACAGGAGTAAAAATCAATCCAAACCTTTGTTTTGACAGTGTTTTATCTTTATTCTGGTACCAAAATTTTAGAAGTTCTTGATCCCAGTAGTGTTCAAATGCTCTGAATACAGCCTTGTCCATCGGTTGTAACTCGTGTGTTGTGTTGCTGGGAAGGCAGAATAGAGTAATGCCATGTTTCTCTGCTACATCCACGATGTCGTAATCTAAGTGGCTAGATGCTCCATCAAAGATAAGTAAGCATGCACCAGGAGATTTGAACTTGGCAAAATGCTCTATCCATTTTATGAAAGTCTCTGTGTTCATGCTTCCTTTTGGAGTCATTTCCACCAAAGTCCCTGGAGGCAAATTGTCTTGCCATTCAGGCTTCTTCCTTTTCCCCTTAAACAGGATCATTGGTGGTATTGCGTTACCTAGAGCATTACCGCAGGAAACAACAGTTACATTTTCAGCATGTTCGGAGGCACGTATGTGCACTCTTTTTACTCCTTTTTGAGCCAAAACTTGAGGACTTTTGTGGAGCATTAACTGGCAGCCTTTTTCATCAATATTGTAAATTTGAGCTGGTTTATCTACAACATCCAAGCTTGTCATGATTTCTTGCAGTTTTTTAAAATAATCTTTTACCACAAATTCGTTAAGTTTCTGAGCCCGTGCGGGATTAAGCTTTTGGCTCTTCCGCAGAGAAATGTCTGGATGGCGTTTCATATATCCCTTAAGCCAATCACGCCCAATCATGCCTTTGCCTTCTGTTAGTGCAGGTATTTTTACTTTGCTTAGTTCACAAAAGCGATATACCGACATCCTCAGAAACTTTGGTGTCACAGGGTAGCCAACATTGGCTAGTCTCTTTATACGTGAACTCAAATCATTTTCCTGTGATGGAGTAAGAAGCGTCCTGCGGCCTAAGCGAGACTTAACCACCTGTTTATTTGCTATGTATCGTTTAAGGGTTCGCCGCGGAACACGGAACTCTTTTGAAGCTGTATTAATTTTTTTCCCATGAGCCACAGCGTGCAATGCAGCTTTCATATCTTCTAAACGCCAATTTCCTCTTAAATTCTTCTTTACGTAGCGACCCATAGCCTGAAGCAAGCCAAAAAGCATAAAGTAAGAAGAAAAACATAATCAATATTTTCCATACTGCAAATATGGTCACTCCATGACCATATTCTACAAGTAGGTACTTGTCGACAAATTTGAAAATAGAAAAACATTTCTGCTGAGAGATGTTACGGACATAATACCACTTTAAAATAAAATAAATAACCTTTGTACTTACTAAGATTATAAATCACAGCCACTGAAATTGTATTTTTCACGATTTTTCACTTTTTAACAAAAATAATAAGCAAACTGCAAATCTCCGCCGGTGCAAACTTTTTTAGCTGTCAAGATGGCGTCGGTAAAACAACACGGATGGGACTTGTCATGTTGATAGGCGAAGCCATAGACTATCTACTAGTAATGCCATCTATTGCATGCCTCTTGTACTTTCTGAGATATAAGAAAGTGACCATATTAACCGACTGACCATATTACCCCCATGTACCTTACTTTAAGATGCTACACATGTTTCACAATATGCACGGACACCAAATCATGAAACCTATACATAAAGTGCGATTCCTACCTGTAGGGTTTAATAATATTATACAGAGTGCAACATGCATAAATAATTTTAGAAGCTTTCTCTGGTTCATAATGTAGACTACGGTCTACACCAAGGCAACGGAAACGGAAAGTGCCTTTAAGATACCCATTTGCCCTTTCCACATAATTTCTTGTTTGACAATATCACTGGGTATATCTTAAGGCTGGAGAGTTATGCTCAGCATCTCTAATGGGTGTCATGAGCCATGGCTCAAGAGCATAACCTGAATCACCTGAAAAATAATATTTTACTAACTATTGTTACTACATGATGAAAGTAAAACTAATGAAGCAGGTATTTCTTGGTTTGTTATTATGTATTTATTTTTTACCAATTACCAACATGAACAATAGTAGTTAAATAAAATTTATTTATTATTGAGAATTAGAATAAAAATAGTAAGTAGGTAAAGGGTGCAGGGCTTACCTAGCAAATAATAATCACCAATTTTTTATTCATGCAATTGAATTAATTCATTTCTTATTATAGAGTTATTAAAAATTGGTTTGGTGCCCTCCCAGGGTAGTTAGCATTTACATTTAATATTCTGCAATCTGCATCTACATTAATTAATGTTAATTAGATATTAACTTTACTTAAGTGTAAATGTTGAAGATCAATGCGAAAGATATAAATATTTCATACAAGTAGTTGTGGCATGAAAGTGAGACAGACAGTAACCCTGTCGGTTACTTTCCCACTTATAATATTATAAGGAAGGATTAGAAGCCAAGTAGACTTACCTACCAACTGATTATTTATAGATGTCTTGCCGTGACGATTTAAATATTGAACATGCGTGGGTTTCTTAGGTGGAAATAAGACAATATGTGTGCAATCAATACAACCCAATAGGTTTGGAACACCACATTTTCATTTAAATCTGGCTGCAATTTGTTCCCTAGCAGCTGCAGTTCCCGGAAACATAATCCACAAAGGTTTTAGCCTAAAAATAAATTAAAATTAAATTAAAGTTAAATTACCTCTCTTAACCCTCCTTAGGCCATTAACTATTAACTCAACCTTATTAAATGAAGATACCTAGGTAACGAGTGTAAAATGTTACCCACCTTGAATTGACTGAATTCAAAAATTGCATCAAATATTTGGACACCGTCGTCTGTCCTATGGTGATGAATTGCTCATTGCTAGTGGACCTTTGGTAATGCCCCGTCATTAAAATTTTAATGAGCTTAACCTGAAATTATTCAAAATTGTTTTATCTCATACACTAAACAGATACCTTATACCCATTTCATAGCTATGTAGCTACATCTAAAAGAATACATGTTTGATGTGGACTGTATGATAATAAATAAAAAACTGCTTCGAAGATCAAACGGAATATATTTATTTTCACAAAATCACGGGTTGTTATGAAAAATAGCTACAACATGTAGTGTTAGAAGCACTGATCTAATTTGAACCAATAGCGGAACTTTACAATTTTGCATAAATGGGTGTGGTTTTATTTAGCCAATAAGGAAGTAAGAAATATGAACAAGTTTGGACAAGTTGGATGACGTCATACTGAATTACAAATAATTTAAAAATTATAAAGAAAGCTAAAATAGGTTTAATTAATGTAGTTACATTGTAATAAGAATCTTTGAACTGAATTTAACAGAATCTATATAAAAGGCCTTCGTGTAGGCATAAAAGAAAACTTATCGTTAGAACGAAGAAAACTTTAAACCTTAAAAGCTATATTAAATATTTACACAAAACTACATTACAGCATTCTAAACCTATTTAAAACGAAATAATCAACAAATTTAAGACACAAAATACACGTTTTACATTGAGAAATCGTCCAGACGGTAATGGACCATTTTGAACATAAAAACTAAGCAATAAACTAAGAGTGTTCTGAATTCTGATTGGCTATTTAGAATCGAACTTTTGATTGGTTGAAAGTAGAGGAATCAAAATATTTATTATAAAGTTAGTTATTTCCGACAATCTCCCCCACGTGTGCTAACACCGCATAAATATGGTTTTAGGAAAACTATAAGCCAGGTGGCTGGACGACGTATAAGACCGGCGGCTGTACGTACTTCGGTTACTCTTACGTTTCCGTCTGGTCCTGGGAATGCTTTGACTATTTCACCTCTGGGCCATGTTCCTCGGGGCATTGTATTATCCATTATTAAGACGATGTCGCCGACTTTCAAGTTAGTATGATTTTGAGTATTAATACGGGGTTTTAGCGTATGCCTATATTCCTTTGTCCATCTGTTCCAAAAATGGTTAGCTAGGCATTGCGAGTCTTTCCAGTATTTTGCAGATATTGTAATATCGTTGAATGAACCAAATGGGGACATCACATTCGATCGATCGTCCGAGCAGGAAGTGGTTGGGAGTTAATGCTTCCTCTTTATCATTTAGTGTTACTCGTACAGGTATTAGTGGTCTCGAGTTGACTATGTGTTCTGCCTCGAGAAGTAGAGTGTGCAGAACTTCCTCGGATGGGTGTTTTTCATGAAGTGTGACACGTAGAGCTCGTTTTACTGAGCCGATTAAGCGTTCCCACGCGCCACCTGCTGAAGGGTTGCCAGGTGGAATCTTTTTCCATTGTATTTGTCTAAGATCGGCGTAAGCTTTCAGAGCGCTGTCTATGTTGTTCATTGCGTCCGCTATCTCTCTTTCGGCGCCGACGCATCAAGCCAAACTGACTTCTGGATAAAAAGTAACCTACGTCCATCCTCAGGCTATTTCATTCAGTCTCACTCACTCTGGTACCCACTCTAATAGTGTTGTGTGACACATTTTTAGAAAGATATTAAGGCAAAATAGGCTCTACTACTAGCGCCGCCACTCGATATTTACGTTTAAAAAAAATATAACAAAATGTGCTCCCATAGAAAGATAGTCAATATTTCAAAATTAAATACAGAGAAAAAGCTCACAAATAAAGAAATTTTAAACCTCTATTTCAATATTAAAGGCCTCTATATTATATCTATAGACATGTCAGACGAATAGTTATGATAAAAAAAAATACTTACAATCCCCATGTATGAGGAGCTCCATTTTTAGGGTTCCGTACCTCAAAAGGAAAAAACGGAACCCTTATAGGATCACTTTGTTGTCCGTCTGTCCGTCCGTCTGTCAAGACCCTTTTTCTCAGGAACGCGTGGAGGTATGAAGCTGAAATTTATATCAATTACTCAGGTCTACTGTCCCTTGAAGCTGTGAAAAAATCAAACTTCTAAGCCAACGCAATCAAAAGATACAGCCGTTTATGCCGCAAATTTTCGACACTTGCAAGGGAATCAAAACCTACAGGGTGCTTCCCGTGAACTCAGAATCTTGAAATTTGGTACGAAGCAACGTCTTATAGCATAGATAAAGGAAAAATTACGAAAACCATAAATTTTTAGTTACATCACATAATATATATTTTTTTTAATAATTTTAAACTTACTACCCATTTCCTCATAAACGCGTAGAGGTATTAAATTGAAATTCATACCAAATACTCAGGTCTATAATACCTTTAAGCTGTAGCAAAATTAAACTTCTATGTCAACGCAATCAAAAGAAACAGCAATTTAAGCTGCATATTTTGAAACTCGCAAGTACTCGCAAGGGAATCAAAACCTAAAGGGTACTTCCAGTCGACCTAGAATCTTGAAATTTGGCATGAAGCAACGTTTTATAGCACACATAAAGGAAAAATTCCGAAAACCTTAAATTTTTAGTTACATTACAAAATATATATTTTTTAATAAATATAAACTTATTACTTTTTTCCTCATGAACGCGTAGACTCGATTGTCGTAATGAACGAACTTTGTAAACCTTGCAGGTTTGTACGGAACCCTCGGTGCGCGAGTCCGACTCGCACTTGGCCGGTTTTTATTACTTTTATTTAATGTAATTTTTATATAAAAATCGTGACATACGGACTGAAAGGCATACAGACATGACGAAACTATAAGGGTTCCATTTTCGTCATTTGGCTACGGAACTCTAAAAACTGACTATATAGAATTAAAGTACAACCACCAAAGTGTGATGAATAGCAGACAGACTTCTAGTAGTATGGTATTATTTAGTTCGGACAGATAAATAAAGAGAAAGTGTTCCAAAACTATTATTCTGTAAGTTAATACCTTTCTAAAAATGAACCGCACAACCCTTATGGAGCGAGTACCAGAGTCCATATCGACGGTTGAAAAGTGAAAATTACCAAACGACACCTACCCAACTTTACAGGAGAGCAGATAAAAGCTTTTTTTTTTTTCGAAAAAAAATCATAACTTCTATTCTTTTCATCATACTGACATGAGGTTTTTTGTGTTTAAATTGTTATAAAATTCTCCACAAACTGATATGAAATAATTAACATATAATGCCTTAATACTTAAGATAGTGGCGTTTGGTAAAAAAAAAAGTTTATTATTGAAAGGATGAAAGTACCAAAAGACGAATAAACCAATATGAAATACAGGAAGATATTACTATTCGGTATCTTTTTAGGGCCGGCGCCCACTGCCGGCACGGCACGGCATGGCACGGCAGAGCATCTCGCGGCATGCAATGGCATCCCGCGGCGTGCAGTGGCATCCCGCGGCGTGCAGTGGCATCCCGCGGCGTGCAATGGCATGCCGCTGCGTGCTGCGGCATGCCGCGGCGTTCCGCATCCTGCTGAAAGCCCAGCCACTCTGGCTTAGTTTTGCTCCGCGCGTATTCGAAGTTGGTTGTGTCGCTAAAGAACATTTTGTTGTGTCGTTATGGTTGACTGGGATTTAGTGTTAATAGCACTTCTAGCTGAAGATGAAGAGAGACAAATAAGAACTGCTAATTTGACGAACAGACAATTCTGGGTGCATAATTTATGGAAAACAAGATCTACAAATGGTGAATTCAGCAACTTATTTAATGATTTGAGATACGACATCCGAAAATTCTATGATTATTACAGAATGGACTATGAAAAATTTGAAAAGTTAAGTGATTTGCTAAAATCGCATATAAAGAAAATCAAAACTAATTTTCGATCGCCTATACCTGTTACAGAGAGATTGTCTGTATGTTTAAGGTTAGTGCATATTACATATTACATTACATGTATTACATTATATGACGTCAGTATGGCTGACCATCTTTGTCTATTGATTTCTTTGAAACCGCATAGGTACTAGATGTCGTGTTAAAGGTACCAAATGATATAAAATAGATACTACCCAATGCGTTTAGTTATATTTCAATATTCCATTTTGGTCAGCCATCCTGACACATACTAAACTTAACCACTTCGGTTGAAACAGTTTAGCAGAATAACCTAACAAAGGACCATGGGGGATTTTGTATGGACCCCGTCCCCACCCTACAACAGTCATAGGACACGTGTCAATTTGTTCATTGCGACCCAAAAAAGGATAAAGTACCTGTTTTAGTAGCAAAAACTATTGGGTTTATTTATAATAAAAAAAAAACTTTTCGGTAAAAATATATTTATTTTTAAACCAAAATAATTTTTTTCACAAACAAATATGCTTATTTCACATAAACAAGGACGATTCTATATAATAAAAAAAAATACTTGGTTCTCAAACTGAAAATCATTGAGTAGTAATAATAATGCTTAAATAATATAGGTAACTATTAACTCATTATTACAGCCAAATCTAAAGTGTCAAGCTTGATGTGCTCTTGACTGCACTAATAATTACATTAAGTCGTCTATTACAATATTATCAAGCATTTGTGCTGGTGCATTAAAGTCAATATGACGCCCTAACCCCATGTACCATACAATGGATATTATGTGCGCACAACTTCCCACAGTGCGATTGCCTGTAAGGCAAGAGCAGTACCAATGAGCAATAGCATGTCTGTCAGTCAAATCCCGGTCTATTAAAATATAACTATAATAAATACGGGAATGGACATGGCGCGACTGAATCCGTACTCTGACTAGCCAAACATTATTTAGCAGGATATTGCATCGCGGTAAATTGTTTAACTCGTTATCACGGTATAATTCTATATTATAAAGGCCATCGCGAAGGTGCTCGGCGCAGTAAGACTTGGCAAGCTTAATGTGATAGCTCCCTAGCGCGAAAAGAAACACTTCATCTTCAGATAAACGTGGGAAGTCTTCGAAGTTAGGAATATTTGCTTGCATGGCTTCAAAAGGCACTCTCTGTCTGTTAAGATTTTTCATATGCACATAATCATGCAAGTGATTGGACATGTTAATTCTAGAATGAATTATATTTACAATCTCGGCGGCGAATCTGTTGTCAACAGCGACTCGATAATAAGCGTTTATTATGGCCGCTGCAATTTTAAAGTCACAGAACATATGACTTAATGCACGATTAAAATACGTTTGACGCAACAACCTGAACCTATTCTTAAACTTGCCGTTGACCGCCTCAACAACCCATCTGCAAATCGTAACCAATCGGGACTTATTTGCCTGTTCTGTTGTCAGTTGACTAGCGGTCCGGTCTTTTGTAGGTGGCATGTGGACTTCATAGCCACAAGACTGGATTACACCAATGCTGTCTCTAAAGCCCCTATCAACTATAAAAACATCGCCACTGTTTAAAAACCAATGCAATGGATTTTCTTCATTCATTATTGACTGCATAATGGTAGCATCAGATGTTGTAGCCCGGAATGGACCAAGTACGTCTATTATGTAGCCATCACTGCTCACAATTATAAAAGGTTTTAAAAGATTTCGAAACTTGTGATGGCTGTAAGATTGGCGCTGAAATAAAAAATTGGAGCTTTTTTCAATATATATGTACGTTCCATCTAATATCAAAATAGCTTTAGTATTTTGCTCATCACCAAAAAACTCTTTAGGAATCAGTAAGTTTCTTTCTAGAACATTTTCTCTAGACAGATGATCTAGACCAAGATGTCTATTAACGAAATCTTGTGTCAAACATTCTCTCGCTATTTTTAAATGGTCTTCAAATGTTCGACGTGACATCCCAAACAATGTTGCTAACCTTTCATTGCTTTCACCAGTCCTTAATTTCGTCATATAGGCCCCAAGAACTCTCCGCGGATGTCTGTGTCTCTCAGCTAAGCTGGGTGTTTCCAATAGCATACTATTAAATTGCTCAATAGTTAGTCCAGTCCAAAAATGAAGCTCATGGGCATCCAATCCAGTCACGGAATCAAAGCTTAATCTAGGAGCATTCATGCCGCGAATTAACATTGTTGTCATGTCCGAAACAAGCTCAGCGTTGAAATAATTCGTCACGTTTACATTATCCAGTAATTCGTCCCAAATAATATTGGACAAATGATCTTGACACAGTCGTGTACTAGGTGGAAAATATAAGCTGTAGTTACAAATGGCGAACAGTCTTATAGACGCGGGGATTCGCCTCAGATCCAGATTTCTGCAATGCCTATATAAACAGGTTCGCGAAGAATTAGGAGCTCTTACATACTCAGGGACGAAGATTTCATTTGGTTGGGCGCCTTCAGCTGGATTGTTGAAATCGACAACAACATTTTCGTCAGGAAGGTCTTGTCGATTGACATCATTGTTGGCTCTTTGCCAGCATCTGTGACATACAGCCATGATGTTATTGAAAATAACCTGGAATAAAAAAATACATTTAATATCCTATCACAATAAATAAAGATATCGTAGGACTAGGTTGCAGTGCACACAGAATATCTACTTTCTTACGACGATGATATAATGCACACCCTACGTTATATTATTTTTACAATGATTATTGTAACTCATCGTAAGCACTGTTAGACAAAGAAAAAAATAACATTACTTACTAACCTCTATTAGTCCATTTTGATAAATATAGTCAGCCACCGCTGGTGAACTTTGTGGCAAAGTATCTTCCAAAATGTGTCTTCTCTGCCTTAGGACAGAACGCGGACACATAACACATCGGCGTCCTGTATCCATAATTGTGCCAAAATGTTCTCAAAATCAAAGTCCTTTAACGTGCCAAGGTCAATCACAAAGATATTCTCACAGTCCGGTAAACAAGCAAGGGTCGTTGTGCGTCGTAAACAAGCCGATAATGATAACCACGTGCGTAGCGAATAACAAACGAGTGACGACTGCGACTACCTGGCTGGTCGATCGTGTGCGGCGATACCTGAGGGTTGAGGGAGGCAGGGGAGGGGTAGGAGACGCAGGACCTCTGTGCATGTCTCGACAAGCCCAAATCGGTTTCCTGTACCTACGCTATTAGCGTAGGTATAGCTATTTTATACGCAATCTAATTAAAAAGGAAAAAAATATATAAAACAACAATGTATCATTAAACCTAAACCCCACGTATTTGAAGTACGTCGCCATAATAAAAAAATGTCTATCCTACTAGATGCTTCAAATGACACTTATTTCAAATCTGTTGGATGGTGGGGACATTTCTTCCCAAAGTCCTTTTTGAGCAGTGTGTGACACCACAGAGCATTTACTAATCTTCTATACATATTATAAAGAGGAAATGTTTGATTTTTTGTTTGTTTGTTTGTTTGTTTGTTTGAATTGAATAGGCTCTGAAACTACTGGTCCGATTTGAAAAATTCTTTCACTGTTGGTAAGCTACACTATCCCCGGTGGACATAGGCTATGTATGTACCACGGGCGAAGCCGGGGCGACCTGCTAGTATTAAAATAAAAGTCTTGATTTATTTGGTAATTGTTTATTTTTATAATCAGCTATCTATGATCACAAATGTACCTACAGTACAGTATGATAAAAAGCGAAAGTATTATAAAAAAATTAGTTTTCATAGTCCGGTAATTGAATATTGGAATTATTGTTATATATATCACTATTATTTTGATGTCTGGATATAGGAGTAGGTATGTATTCTATATGAGTAGTACCATAGTTTTGTTCGGTGTTATATTGTTGTTCGGGCTTATTAAATGAAGAAAAATTGTGTAAAGGATTTCTTCTTTCGATTATTGTATTATGGGTTCTGGCAACAGAAGTTGGTGCATATTGCTGAGATGAATGAAATTCATTTGAAATATCGAATCCTGAACTTGATGTTGAAGGACGACTTCGCTGCACAACTGAACTTAACTCCACATTTTCCAAATGCTTTATTTCTGCATCAGTAACAATACGTAAGACATCGCGTTTTATTTCAGCTTGTAATTTTGGTGACAAAGTCTTCGCTGTTGCCGCCATTGCTTGAAAAAATATCTCCATAGGATGTTGTTCTTTCTTTTGGTTTTCAATGTATTTTTTAATATTTCTGCTGTTGTTTCCGTATACTGTGTTTGCGATGACATGTATGATCGCTGACGAACATGTCTAGCTGGTCTAGAATCTGATGCATGCGATGCATGGGATGAACATGACATTTGAGATACAGGCGATTGTTCTTCAGGAAAATTAACAGTTGATGCTGTTTCGGGAGGTTGTGTATTTTCGATATTCTGCGTATCTTCGGAAAGCTGTGTATCGTCGGAAGAAGAATCTAAATTTGAAAGCTGAGGTCTATCTTGAAAAAACTTTTGCAGAAATTCAAGTTCCTTTTCAAATTTAATTGGTCGCCTCTTTTTGGCAGCGTCACCGCTTTTGGACACCCTGTTTTTTAAGGCTTTTCTATAATTGTTACGAAGGCAGCTCCACGTCTTCTGACATTCTTCATCTGTAACAAGAATGAAGTATTTTAAATAACACACGCTTTTTACGTCACACACACGTTTTTTTTTTTACGTCTACTAATGTTTTTTTTTGTTTTGTTACAGGTATCTAATAACAGGAGCTTCTTTTAAGTCTTTAGCTTTTAGCTATCGTATGGGATTTACTACTGTGCGTAAAATAGTCCACGAAACCTGTCAAGCAATATATACTGTATTAAGATCTACTGCATTGCCGAAACCCACGAGCCAACAATGGCAGTCAATTGCAACCGACTTTGATAAATTTTGGAATTTTCCTAACTGCATTGGGGCCATAGATGGTAAGCATTTCAAGATTAGAGCTCCTAATAACAGTGGAAGTATGTATATCAACTACAAGAAGTTCTTTAGCATCGTTTTATTAGCTGTCGTGGATGCAAAATACAAATTTGTGATTGTAGATGTCGGAGCATATGGTCGAAATAGCGATGGCGGTATACTTCAAAGCTCCAAATTTGGTTCGAAACTACGTAATGGTTTTTTAAGCATACCACCGGAAAAAGCTTTACCACATTCAACTCAAAAATTACCCCACGTATTTGTTGCCGATGAAGCCTTTCCATTAACAAAAAGCGGGTGGGGCTGTGTCGGGGCACACGGCCGTTGGTTTTAACGTGAAACGTCTATGTTAGCGAATCGCTTTTAAAGTAAAAGATTGAAATGAAAACAAGATGGACGCTGTTTTAAGTATTTTAATAAAAAAAGAACAGGTACGTAATAGAAACATAAAATACATAGCAAATGTTTATATATTTATTGTCACTTTCTGGTTATTTTAAATAGCAGCCGCCCACGACTTCGTCCGCGTGAGGGGGCGTTGTACCCGTGCGAAGCCGGGCAGGTTGTTGTATAGACTGTAGCCTTCCTTGGTAAATGGGCTATCTAACACTGAAAGAATTTTTCAAATCAGACCAGTAGTTCCTGAGATTAGCGCGTTCAAACAAACAAACAAACAAACTCTTCAGCTTTATAATATTAGTATAGATATAAATACTGTCCAAATTACACTTATTTTTGTATAAATCAATTGGTTCAAATAAACTTGACAAACACACGAAAGAATCACCACGCTATAAAGTCGGAGTCACGAGTTACACTGAATAGAAACAAGCGTGAGCGCCGGTTTCGCACAGTTATCGCAGTATCCCTCCCCCCCGCCCCGCTTGACCCCGACACGAACTCAATGTCATAACAGCGAGCTGACTATATAAGTGAAATATTTACACCACATTTTTGTTTCTAAGACCAATAGTTTTTTAATTATTAAGGTACGATGATATAGACCTTTTCGTTACGGTCCAGTTTTTAAACCTGGTACCCGTATGTGTCGGCGCGATTTTAAAGACGTTTCACGTCAAAAATATTATGAGACCATACCCCTCACATCTTTTAAATGATGAAAAAAAAAGGATATTCAATTATCGCTTAAGTCGAGCACGGCGTATTGTAGAAAATGCTTTTGGAATGTTACAAGAAAGATTCGAACTATTTCAAAAAGGTGTAAAAGTTCAACCAAAGTACATTAACAACATTATACTAGCAAGTACGTGTTTGCATAACTTTATCATTGATGATCATTCTATGGAAGCACTTGGCTCTAATACTAATAATGCAATCGATAGAACCAATGATACAGTTTTCAATAATCTGGAAGGGATGGTTGTAAGAGATTGTTTCACGGAATATTTTTCTAATGTTGGTAACGTGTACTGGCAAAATGAAATTGTTAATAGATGTTAGTTTCTATTTCTGACAATAAATAAGTAAAAAAATAACTTACGGGTTTTATTCATTTCTTCTGCAATTTTCTGCCATGCGTTCCTTTTCATATGTTGATCCATGTAGAAACGGGAGGAGACATCGTATATACACTCATGCGAACGAACCAGATTAATCAGTTTCTCTTCATCCATTTTTCCGTATTTTACGTGAAGTAATTTACTGTATCGCGTACGCACGTGCTAATTACTTGCCACGCTCAGTCAGTGTGAGAGAAAAAATCGCGCGCGCCAGTGCGTTTTCTCCCTCCCTTGCCCCCGCGCACCGACCGGAATGCGCTCCATCGAAATGCTGCATAAGTTTCAACCTTATTTCAACTAGCTAGCAATCATAATTCCTCGACCCCAAAATGACCCATACGTCTTACGGATGCAATGGCGTGCCGCGGAATCCTGTGGAATGAAAAGGCAAGACACGTCATACCGCCGCATGCTGCGGCGTGTCGCGTCATGCCGCGGCATCCTGTGGCACGTCGCGGCATCGTGGTATCAAAATAAAGTAACATAAATTCTAAACTTATTGAAATAAGATTCAAAATAATTTAATTAGTATTAAAATCCTTTGCCATGACATGCCGTGCCGTCCCGGCAGTGGGCGCCGGCCCTAAGACGTGTCAGTAGGGAAAAAAGATTTAGGTCACTGTTATATAGTTTTAAAATGTATGAAAAGTAGCTTACACTACAGTCAAATTAAATGTACAGAGCTGATTTTTTATCTAAATTGTCAATTTATTGAGCTGATAGCCTATAGTTTAAAAAAAAAATCGTATAAGTATAATGCTGGCTTTTATAATAAAACAAAAAAATTGGTTGTCAGTCGCTTCTTTATTATTAAAAATTTAAGACAAAAAAAAAAAAATAACTCTACGGAATGTAAAGTTTTAAAAAAATAATAAAATTAGGTACAATCGAGCGGATAATTGTATAGGTAAAATAATGACACTAAAGTAGTTTATAACTTTAACATTATACCTAATATAACAATATGCAATGGCCATATAACAATAGTAAGAAGGTATTAAAAATGTTAAATGTAACATAAAAAAATAAACAATAACAATCTCAGAGATAGCCTTATTAAAACTTTGTGAGTATGTATGTATAACAAAAGAACAAAGTAGTAAATATGCAATTATTTAATGAACAAAGATAACAATATTTTTAGTAGGTAGCAATATTCTCACGATGTGAACATTATGATAATAAAAATAATTTTAGCTGCAATGTTAATAACATCGACATACCAGCCGGCTGTTATACAATGTTCCTAATTGAGATCGTTGTGCAGCTTCTAAAATTGAAACACGAGTGTATAACGACATACTGATTATAAAAATATAAGACCTTACAGCTTAATACAATCACTTTTTGTCTTATGTGGGTTTTTACAGTAACTTAAGTGCAATAGATAGTACACGTAATAAATCTAATGAAATCAGTCTTTTGGTTGCTTATTAGGAATCATCATCATTATCGTCTATATCTGTGTCAGGCAGTGTATCTTTGACAGTTGAAGCATGAGTAATATGCAGATATTCTTGTTGAAACAAGGAAGGAATTACATTATCCTTGCAAAGTTTCGCCAGGTCGTCATACTTAGCTTTAGAGATCGGTAATTGAGATCTATAACAAGGCAACAGGGGTACCTTAGTTTTTGATTGAATTTCAATTTCACTCGTCTTCGCAGATTTGTTCATAGAATATTTAACTTTCATTGTTGAACGTTTTTTAAATGTCGCAATCCTAATTTTACTAATTTTCCCTATCAGATTACCTTTAAAGTATTTATCTGCTACGGCATCCCACCTAAAGAAATCGCCGAAATTAAGCCTCTCTACTTCGTATGGATGTGGATCACTCCTAGCAGTAGCAAAAACTGTATACCATTGCGACGGTCCATAAATTATAGTCCTCTTTATATTAGTCTCAATCACAGCATGAACACTATCCACTGGCATATATGTGTGACCAGTAAGTAGATAATTGATTTGTACTGTTTCTAAATTCTTACATTCTTGCAAAGTCGAGTGAATCATAGCTAAAATAACTTTATTCCTATTTTGCCCAGGACAACAATCACAGTACAAAAGTAAGTTAATGATATTTCCTCTTGCATCGACAGTCTTAATGTATTTTTGAAGTATACTGCCTATTTCATTGGCACCTCTCTTACCATTAGCCTCATCCCAGTAATAGCAAAATACTTTCCGTGTCCCATTCTCATAAAAGCATAGATTGTAGACGGCTAATTTCCGTGAATAATAGAGCAGCATAGATTCTCCATGAGGGGTATTTAACACTTTTTCCAAGTCAAAACTTACACAAAGTGTAGTTGGGTCTGTTTTGTGGATAGATTTATGGGAATAAAATCGGTTGTAACTTTCATTCTTTTCAGATTCATGCGAAGCCTTTTCTTGAATTTTAGCTGGATCGGTGCTATAGTCAGACTGTTCAAATTTCAAGCATTTAAGACATTTGTCCTTCTTAGGAACATGGAAACCGATGTTGAAGTCTTCATTAAATATATTTCGAAAAACTCGTTCGCTAACAAAGTCTATACCTTTTTCTTCGAAACTTTTCTTATAAATGTTGTACAAGTTTGACAAATTTTTTAATTCTTGTGGTAAGTATACTCGAGAAGAGTCAGCCCGACAATAGTGGGACGGTACAGCAGGTAAAGTCTCTATGAATTTCATCACAGCGTTAATAGTCTCAGGTTTAGTTTTGTTAGGTGGTGCACATTTTCCACGCAAATCTTCCTTTGCACAGCCCCATTCTGAGTTTTTGACTGTATGGTAGATGCACTTTGAAGAAATATTTAAAGTCGCGGCAAGAAATTGTAAGCACACAGCCCTTCTTCCTTCTCCTTCGTTAATATGGTATTTAAATGTATTAGCTCGTTTATTTGACGTTTCAACGCGCTTACGTTTAATGACATCTTTTGTACAAATGCTAACGAGCCAATCACGTCGACGCACTGATGACAAAGTCCAAAAATGATCGAATACCTGTTGTCTTTTTTCAGCTGAAATGTCAGCACATTTATTTACGCATTTCTTCCCAGCACATGGGTTAGGTTGAACTGACTTAGCATTAACCTCTGCACCATCTGATCGAACGTATGCCTGGCCTTTATTTCTTTTTTCAAAGCATTCTTTATTATTATTATTTTTCTTTTTTCGTAGTCCTCGCTCACCCACTATCTCGTTTCTCTCTGTTTTTTGTAAATTTTGTGATCTTTTAGCTGTCTGTTTCTTTTTCTTCTTCTTGGTTTTAGAATTATTTGTACTTGAATTGCTATCGCTATCATTAGACTGTACCCATTCATCTGAATCCACATTATTAGGTTGTAAATCAAAGTATGTAAAGAAATCTTCGTCGTCAGATAAATAATCTATATAGCGCTTATCTGTTTGACGAGTTGGTTTGCGACCACGTTTAGGAACTGTAGAACAAGATGTTTGTGGAGTTAGTAGAGTATTTGGAGTGTTTAATTCATTTTCTGTTTCGTTAGAAGTACCCAATACATGACTAGGAGAGTTTACAATATTAAGTTTGGCTTCCATTATATTATTTTGGTTATGTGTTTCACACGATACAGTTTCAGGGCTAGGACTTACAATATTAGCATCGGTTATATTAATAATAGAATTTATAATGTTTGAAGAGGCAGCTATTGGCTCGTTGAGAACTTTAGGATTTGGAAAACTTATATTAGCAGATATTTCGCATACAGTATGAAGAGATGAGTAGATATTGTCACCTGAAGCAGTAAATGCGTCAAACTCATTAACATCCCAATCTTTTGTTGGTTGCATTGCTTTTAATCCATTCATTTCAGCGTCCGATGGATAAGCGTTTTGGTTTTCATTACTAGAAGCTGTTGATTCCTTGGGCGTACCTGGATGTAATGATTCCTCATGCTGCTTGCAGTTTGTAAGCTAAAATAAAAAGTTAAATAGATATGTACCATACTAATAAAAATAATAATAAAGAACATCAAAAAACCTGGCTGCTCAGTTATTAAAGTATTTTTTAAACAATTTCTTTACCAATATAAATTTTTTTAACACTTTTTTGTACGAAAATTTACGTGAGTAGGCCTGCAAACTAACATTGAACCGCTATAGTTTCTAAATGGTCCTTCAAAATTAAAACCTAGAGATGATTTTAAATCCTTAGACAATGATCCCCACTCGACATAGTATGTCGATTTAATTTTTTTTCTTTTTCACAACATGGCGTCTAATTGTCGCCATATTGAATTTATTTTATTGTCATATCTTCAGTGACACACGCAATTAAGACAAATAGATTGACGTAAGAATTATCAAAATTGGCCCACGCGTTTGTTATCTACCTATAGAGTGCCCACAAAGGAACAAACATACATATTACGTCATGTAGCCGGGTAATAAAATGACAAACACCTGCGCATACACATTTATGCTCAGCTATAGCAAATGTTAGTGATATAAATGGGTAGCAAAATGGGGTAGCCAGAACTGCAGTATCACGAAGGAGTAATTAGGTAGGTACTTACCAGGTCGTCTTCAAAAGAAAGTTTTCTGCGCACTTTCTTTTTTGGAGTAGTGTGAGTGTTATTATTTATTAAGGGAGTGGAACTCTGCAACAATTGCAATTAAGTAGGTATTGTAGAATGGTAAGATTACTAGATAATAAATAGGTAGGTATTTAAGCAGGCACAGGTAGGTAATATTTAAAATTAGGTACTTAAATGATAGTGTAATAATGGTGATATCTTACCAAACTCTCGCGCCCGGACATTATATTATGTGCATTTTTGAGTGCTTGATCTATTATATTAGACACGCGTTTTCTTCTATCCATGGTTCTAAAAAAAAATCATTTTTAAGTTTCATAATAATTAGAGATTCGCAAATTAGGAATTCGTGATTTGAATAGACACCCAACTCTCGGGGGAACGAGAATAACGATATAAAATTAACTTCATAATTAAAAAATCAACTACCTTCCCAACGCAAAGAGTTAGGTACTATCCAAGAGCAAAAATAAGTATCGATCCGCCACTGGCGTGAGATTTTGCGACAGTAATAAACGCCGCGGAAATGTTTCATGATATATCCAAACTCCAGATTAATTTTAAAAGAATAGGAAACAATATCTAAACGCCAAAATGTTTGATTAAGATTCAGGTAAAAATGCCAGGAACGACGTTAAAAATTATTTTTAAAAGAAGCTAAAAATACCTAAACGACCTGATTTTTTACGTAAATAGCACATTAAAATTAACTTAACGCCAATGTATATTACTTTATCATCTAAGTTATATGATCGAAATGAGATGAAATTATTTATCACTATAAGGTAGAATTCACTTGGTCAATATTTTTACATAAATTATTTCAAGAGAAACTGACCTGTCGCTTGAATAATTTGAATGCCAAACAAGTAAATGTTACTTAATGTAAAATTAAATAATTCAGTAATTTCTTTAAGCCAAATTATATAAATAGACTCTATTCACTGTCGCGTAGACAAAAAAGTCATCGTAGAGATATGAGGATAAGACAGATCGACGCAGAAAAAAAAACGAGTTCAGTGATATATATAACTCAATGTCGTCGAAATTGGCGTTTGGTAATTTTTACTTTTCAACCGTCGATATAAATATTTGCATTGTCCTTTGAAACCTTTAACCTTTCGAAATCAGATGAATTTTTGTCGCTTAGCTTCCCGACTATTTTTGTCCAAGTATGTATTTATTTTACAATTGGAGGTTTTTAATTTCATTATTTACTAGTACGTAAAACAAATTCATAATAGGTACCTACCAAAAACAAAACTCCCAATACTGGGGAAATACACATCGGTAACTTAGCAACACCAAAGAAAGTTATTGTTTATTTTCTTTTTAGGTTATGAATTTTAATTTAATGTTTTAGATTACCGTAACTCGTTCCTACTTTGCTCCAAATTTGGCTCCATATTTTGAAATTGTGTAGCACATTTAAGAGCGGCGTTAATTTATCTCTAGTAACAGTTTGATCGGTCAAAACCACTCTTAAGCAAGATATGAAAAAGTTTAATATGTCTTTTCTTTTTTAAAACTTTGTTTTTGGAGCAAAGTAGTAACAATGGCACGGGGAACTTTGCTCCACTATATCTTTGTGAAGGATTTGCCTGTATTTACGTTATGGAGCATTGTTTAAAGATATCGTTTTTACTTTGCACTATTGGGAGTAAGTCAGGACTCAGAAAAAAAAAAACGATTAAATGAAAATAACATATATTTTTAGAGATCCATTGGTAAACTTTGGTTCAATTAAACTTAAAATAATTTTTTAATGAAGATAATTTTAACAATTAACTTTATTTATGGCCTTTAGGAATGAAGTACAAATTACAATACTACCTACCTATTCTAGGTTGATAATTTCTAAGAAAATATAACAAAAAAAGGCAAGTAAAAAAATATACATTTCAAAATGTTGCATCTATTTACACTGTCCATAATTGGTCCAATTCTGGTCACAAACCGACCCGCCTCCCTCACTAATGGTTTCAAATCTAGTTGATTTTTGCTTTCAAAAGTGTATTTGGGGACTCATTTTCCAAATCAGAAGGGGGTCCTTCAGACGAATCTCTCAATGACATATCACTAGCCTCACTACAGCTATTACTGCGAGTACGATTATGAGATTTTCTTGCACTCGTGCTGGGTATGACGATGACGTCTTCCATTTCCCCTGTCGTCTCCGATCTGGGTATGATGTCTACCATTTCTCCGGTCGTCTCCGATAAAATTTGCTGCATAGAAATTTCTTCTGGCACTTCAAATTCCGGCAATAATTGATCCGCAACGCTCTTTCCTGGTACAAACTTTATTTTTTTACGGCCTCTGTTACTGATACCCTTAGTCCAATTCACTCTTATTTTCCAAGCTTTCTAAAAAAGAACTGTTTATGGCATCTTTATCTACAGCACGTGGAAGTCGATCTAAGAGAGGTCGAATGTCTGTGGGAAAAATTCCACATTTTCTAAATCCAGCCTTGATGTTGTTTGCACTATTAGGCGTCAATATTTCCATCAAACGGCTCAGCATACGTGGAAACAGACCCTTTGGCAAAATGGTATCCTTGTGACCAATATCACTAGCTTTCCAGTCACCAAGCACAGATCTCCAACCAGCTTTCAATGGATGAAAATAGGTGACATCCAATGGCTGGGTCAGATGTGTACTGTTTGGTGGTAAACAGAGAAACACGATATTATTTTCCTGGCATTGTTTGAGAACATCAATAGATATGTGTAATGACAAATTGTCACCTAAAATAATTTTCTTCCCTGGCTGACTTTTTAATTTTGGAAGTAGCAAACTTTGGAACCAATCCGTGAAAATATTTATATCGAACCACCTCACTAGGACTGCAATTATAGCGAGTCTCACGTGGTCCGCCTTCAGTCCAAGTAGTCCACAGACAAGTAGGCTGTACACGTACTTGTATACGGCTCAGCGTTGGCAACCGTACGATAATTATCGTACATGCACGATAATTTGATACCAGCGTACGATGTACGATTGCGATTCATTATCGTACACAAATGTACGATAATTTTCGAATTTCCCAATTTTTTTTTTTTTAATAAAATCGCAGATCGAAGTCTGAGCAGCAGGTGTGTTCGCGACACCGACACAGAGCGACACTGGCGACACAGTAGCGATATTTTCGATGGATTCCTCTGTCTGTTGTTCTCTACAGTTAGAGTTAGGCCCAACCCGACCAATCGGATACGATAGTTCCTTCCATCTTTCCTTCCATTGGTAGGTTGGTTTTCTGCAGTTCGAAAGTGAACCGCTTCGCCGGTCAGCGCTGTCTGTGTACTGTGTCGGTGTCGGTCCTGTCAGTGCTCAAAAGACTGTGGTGCTCAATCAGCTGTTGTCTCCGTTTGTTGCGTTGCGATCTACGATTCTCATCTCATCCCGTCTGTTTTCGTAATAATATCTATTTTATTAATAATTAACGTTTTTTATGTAATTCAAAAGTATACGATAATTTTTCGTCAGGTACGATAATTTTACGCCCCTGGTACGATCAGCGCATCATTCTAGGTTGCCAACACTGATACGGCTGTATACGATGTACACGGGCAGTATTTCACCCTCCGCGTTGCCACAGAACATCATGGAAATTGAGCTTTTTGGTGAATTTATAATAAATTCAGGATATTTAGTACGTACCTCTTTTAAAAATTACTGTTTTGTTACTAGGATCGTCAGTGACATTAGTTTCATCAAAATTCCAAATATTGGCTGGTGGTACTCCATCAACTTCTACACCTAAATTATCAATAAATTGTGTTAAACTTTAACGATCGACAGCAGCTCTTGTTCTTTTAATATTCGCTGCAAATCTTTTAGATAAGTTTTTATGACGGCGTAGGAAAGATGCTACCCATTCTGGGCCTGGCATGTTATTTTTAAAGATCTTAACTGATCGACCGATTTTATCAAGATATGCTTTAACAATGACGCGTAAATCAAATTCAGATAACGGAAAACCATAGTTTCCCATTGACTATACATTCCGAAAAATAGAATTCTTCTTCCTCGTCAAATATAGCTGGAAATCCGGGTGGACGCACTTTTGTATGTGTCTTTCTAGCTTTTATTCTATTAATAATTGTTCTTCTTGGTATGTTATACACCTCTGACAGTATGCATTGATCATATTTTAAGTAATATTGAAAATGCTAATGCAATCGTACTCCCCCTTGGACTATCTGATCACAACACGGCTCAATTACTTGAATTTAAGGTAAAAATAAAAAAAAGGATACCTAGTTTGATATTTGTATTCAAACGGTCCTATTCCCGTGAGAATATTTTGAAATTCCGGAACCATTTAAACAATATGACGTTTTCTACCGTATTTGAGGAACCAGACCTAAATACAGCATTTAATACCTTTTATGACCAATTCTGTCTATTTTATAGACTTTGTTTCCCAGTAAATTTAGTCAGAATTAATACTAAACCTTATTTAAACTGGATAACTAAAGGTCTTCGTAAAAGTTGTAAAACCAAAGTAAATCTCCGTTATAAGTACTATACAAGGAAAACAATACAAAATAAGAATAATTATTTGACATATAATAAGATTTTAAAGAAATGTATAATAGGGGCAAAAAAAATTACCAACAATAAATATGTAACGAATAGCCAGAACATTGTTAAGTCTACGTGGAATGTTATTAACGGCGAATTAGGTACTACAAACATGGACAGATACATTGACGAAATTAACACAAACAATACAAATATTTCTAACCCAATTAAAATTGCTGACTATTTCAATAATTATTTTATTAATTTAACAAATAAGACAAATAATAATATTTTATACACTAATTCGACAAAAATCTTAACAATTCAATATATTTGACGCCAATTGATGAAAGATATATAATTAAGACTATAACTATCATAAACAATACTAAGTCTGTGGGATATGATAATATCTGCACCAAGGTCATAAAGGAATGTAAAGTTGAAATTAGCTCTGTACTCACGTATCTAATTAATCTGTCAATGGAATCGGGCGTTTTTCCAGAGAAACTCAAGCATACTATTGTAAAACCATTGTTTAAAGGTGCACTCACACACATCAGTCACCGTCAAGTCACCGATGACTGATCGGTGACGGTTTGTGTACGCATCCACAAACACCAGTCACCGTCATGTCGTTCGTCAGTCACGTCGCCGGTTTGACTGAAGCATTGTACACATACATCAGTCACGTTACAGGTTGGTCTGTGATTAGGTGTGTGTCACGCTATAGAACAGATACTGCCCTGGCGGATAAAATGCCACGTTTGACTAATACGCAATTGGCAATGATCGCATTAATTTTAGATGAAGAAGAAGAGCAACTTGTAAACAGGCGTCGGGTCTGGGTTCATGAAGCTTGGAGAAAGAGAAACAAAGAGGGCGAATACGCTACTTTGTACCCCCATTTATTGGCAGATGGCAAAATGTTTTTTGAATATTTTCGAATGTCTGAGAACACTTTTAACTTTTTACTTGCAAAATTAGAAATATACCTGAAAAAAGAGGATACTCATTGGAGAAAAGCTATTACTCCAAGAGAACGTCTGGTAGTTTGTTTAAGGTAATGATAGCTATAGTTATTTTATATAATGGTTCCTGCCATCTAGTGAATATATTATGGTACTAATTTATATTATAAAACTGTAAGACGCCCCGCCATCTAGCGACTAACTCACGTATTTAGTACAAGTGCTGCCACCTAATGACAGTTCTATACATTATTGCTAAAAGCGACACCTGGTGAGTGAGTTTTCTTAAAAATGGCGGGACGTTTCTCAAACATGGATTATGATTTGGTCGTAGTGTATTCATTACGTTGTGAGAAATCGTTGAGTAAACATCTCTTCAACTAGTCTACCTCTTTAATTTATTTTCCCGCCTAACATATCAGTGCGTGGGATAGAAAAGTAGTTTTTTTTTCCGTTTGCCTACTTTTTGAAAAGTGATTCACGTGCCACCATGAGCCGCCGACGCCCAAAACACCCTGTCATCGAATCTTCTGAAGAAGAAGAGCCCCCTTCTGCTCCTAGTACAAGCAAGAAGCCAAGAAAAGCAAGATCATCACGAGCTAATAATAGTCAACGGTTAAATCGCCTCGAGAATTTGTTGGAAGAAATTCTCAAGCAAAAAAGTGCTACACCTTCACAACAAGAACAGACACCAATATTACCTGCACCTACAAGAAACGACGCGGAACAACTCGTCGTTACGGAAGGTACGTTATCATCGCCAACCAATTGTGATTTATCTCGTGATATTGCTGTTTCCGATAATAATAATGCAGTCCAACAAAATGTAAGAGAAACTATCCAAGTACCCCCTTTTTCTGGATCAAACAGATATACAACCTCCGAGATTGGTAGCAATTTAAGATTCTTAATTAAACCTGAAAACGTTCCTAAGTTTGATGGAAATACTAACACAATGTCTGTTCACGCATGGTTACACCGGTTGGAGTCGCTGGCGAAAATATACGGCTGGGATGAGAAGACGTTGATCTACCATATGACCGCAAGCCTGGAAGGAAACGCACTATTGTGGTTTGGACATCAACGGGAAATCGACGTCTCTTGGGCCGACTGGAAGCAGCGACTAGCGGACTTCTTTCCAGCTGGAAGAGGACTAGCCGCCAAACTTCACGAATTCGTCACCATCAACAAACGCCGAGATGAAAGGGTAATAGATTTCTATTATAAAAAGTTATCTCAGGGAAAATTGTGCGAACTTTCTGACCATATGATTTGTGATGTTATTATCTATACGCTAGGTGACTCATTGTTAAAGCGGGAGCTCGTGGAGCGGGTTGTAGGGACACGCGATCTTTATTAAATTACCTTACCGATGCCGCGGTTGAACCACATAACTTAAGTAACGATCCAGTGTCTCGCAATTTTGATCTTGCGAAAGATAAAGACTCCTACAATAGGCCTATATGTTTTGTGTGTGCCAAAAGGGGACATACCGCTTCACAGTGTAGGGACGCTATTCGTTGTACTAAATGTAGCAAAATTGGGCATAAGGTAGAAGATTGCAGACTTAAAAAGTGTTCCTACTGTAGTAAACTAGGTCATCTGCGTGAAGAATGTTATAGTTTGAAAAATAAGTCGACTGACGTTGTACCAAGTTTGAAATCAAATGGTGAGGGTATGCAGGCTAAAAATTCAAAATTATATAATATTCGTCCCATAGATGAGGGTGATCGTAAATATCATAAAACTGTTATTGCTAACGGATTTGAACTAACTGGTTATATTGATTTAGGTAGTGCATGCAATACTATAACGTTACGAGCAGCAAACAAAATAGGTCTTACGTACAATAAGGAATGTCGTACAAACATTAGAGGTTATGGCGGACAGATTATCAGTCCTGACGGTGAAGGGAACCTTAAACTTAGCATTGATGGCGTGAGTGTAGACACCTCAGTTCTAGTAGTTCGTGATAGCCTTCAAGAAACTGACATGATTGTAGGGCGGGCATTTAGTGAAATGCCTGGAATTAGCCTAAGAAAATCGTCAGACACGCTAGAATTCTTTAAAGATACGGAAAATAATCTTCATTTAGAGTTACCTTTTTCTTCTGGTCATGAAATAAACGTATCCAAAATTGAAATAAGAGTTCCTCATAATACAATACTATTGCAGGGCTTAAATAAAATCATTGTGTATTTGGACGAGAATTTGGACACGAATACCATTCAGGTTTATCGTTCTGAACATAGATCATTAGGTAAAGAAATAGATATTCCCGAACAGATCGCGCACTTGCATGACAGTTTAGGATGTATTGATGTTTATAACTTACAGTATGAACCATTAACCTTATATACTACTCGATGCATAGCGCGAGGTAAAATATACAATAGTAACGAATACGAATATAATACAGATTTACAACAAGATGATAAGGTACGTTTAGAAAATATTTTACAAAGATTTAGTCATTGTTTCAACAACTTGTCGCGGGTAGGTGAGTGCAGTGTTTTTATGAAGATTGAACTGACATCGGAAATTCCGTTTTATTATCGCCCCTACCGTATGTCATTCAAGGAACAGGAAATAGTTCGTTCTATTGTCAATGAACTTATTGAAAAGGATATAATTGAACCAAGTAATTCGCCATATGCGAGCCCAGTGATTCTAGTACCGAAAAAGTCAGGTGAATACAGAATGTGTGTCGATTACCGTCAACTTAATAAATTAACTAAAAAGGATAGGTACCCCTTACCTCTCATTCAAGACCAGCTAGATAGATTAAGCACTGAGAAATGGTTTTCTAAGCTCGATTTCGCTGCGGGTTATCACCAAATTAAAATGCACCCCGATAGTCGTAAATTTACGGCCTTTGTGACACCTTTTGGTCAGTTTCAATATAAAAGAATGCCTTTTGGTCTGGCAAACGCACCTGCCGTCTTCCAGAGGGCTATGAACTCGTTACTAGGGCAATATAGGTTCGAATTTTCAACCGCCTATATTGATGACATCCTTTTGTTTTCTAAGTCTATCCCAGAAGGTTTGAGTCACGTAGAAAAGGTATTGTCAATTATCAGCGAGGCGGGTATGGTTTTACGCCGAGATAAATGTTGTTTCCTTAAATCTAATATTGAATATCTCGGTCATGTAATCTCAGATGGAGAAATTAGGCCATCTTTAGATAAAGTTAAGGCGTTGAGCGAATTTGCAGCGCCACGAGACATACATGAACTTAGACGCTTTATAGGCTTAGCCAGTTATTTTAGAAAGTTTGTTTTCTCTTTTTCTGATAAAATTCGTCCCTTATCCTCCCTATTAAAAAAGGGTCTTACTAGTGGTAAATTGGTCGACAAATATGCAGGGCCTTATAAAGTTGTCAAAGTTTTTAATAATGATCGATACAGAGTAACATCACTAAATACACGCGGCAGGAAATACAATAATGTAATAGTAGCAGATAGAATGAAAAAGTTTATAGTACAATCAATGAGTGGGGAAGAGGAATCGGACGATAATCTATGAGAGTTGTATTTCACGATGTAAACAGACCACTGCCTATATGATTTGTTATTGTAATTGTGATTCATTTATTATTATTATGATACTCATATTATACCTACTACTTTGTGTAATAAAGATTATAACAGATTATTCTTTATTATGTAAAATAATATTACTTGTATAATGTTAAATCATATAAAGTGTCACTTATAAGTTATTTATTACTATAATACTGTAATAATATTATAATTTAGACTAACTTAAATGAATTGTAAAACTGATTCAGGTACCTAATAAAGTGTATGCCATCAATGACGGCAATGCTATCCATATAACTACTACTACATAGATGCGAGCTAACATTGGCTTGACAATGGTAACAGTTTTATTTAAATTATTGATTTTGTGAATAAGATAACAGCTAAAATAAAATTTTAAAAGGGTGTGTCCCAAAATATAATTCTAACAGGGTGTGTCCCAGAAGTACAAAAGGGTGTGTCCCAAAATATAATTCTAACAGGGTGTGTCCCACAAGTACAAAAGGGTGTGTCCCAAAATATAACTAACAGGGTGTGTCCCACAAATACAAAAGGGTGTGTCCCACAAATACAAAAGGGTGTGTCCCAAAATATAATTCTAACAGGGTGTGTCCCACAAATACAAAAGGGTGTGTCCCAAAAACGAAACAGGGTGTGTCCCAAAAATGAAAGAGGGTGCGTCCCTAGTATGTATTTTATTTTTTCTGAAATTGTTACTTCTACTTAATTAATTTACTTATTAGAACCAATACTGTTTCTCTTCTAATTAATTTTAATGTTAACTTATGTTCTAAATTAATTTAAATTTTAATGCACTTATACTTAATGTTGATGTATTTATTTAAGAATAATAATTACGAGGTCGTAATATTAGTCAGGAAAGGCCGAGTGATAGCTATAGTTATTTTATATAATGGTTCCTGCCATCTTGTGAATATATTATGGTACTAATTTATATTATAAAACTGTAAGACGCCCCGCCATCTAGCGACTAACTCACGTATTTAGTACAAGTGCTGCCACCTAATGACAGTTCTATACATTATTGCTAAAAGCGACACCTGGTGAGTGAGTTTTCTTAAAAATGGCGGGACGTTTCTCAAACATGGATTATGATTTGGTCGTAGTGTATTCATTACGTTGTGAGAAATCGTTGAGTAAACATCTCTTCAACTAGTCTACCTCTTTAATTTATTTTCCCGCCTAACAGTAAGTAAAACAATTTTTATTCGAATTCTTATTATTATATGTATTATAAAAATCTAATCAGACTATATATTGAAGTTGTTATAATAATTTAAAATATTTTGATTTTGTGTATTGAATTCTGTAGACAATTCGGTGACGATGGCGGCATTAGAAGATGCACCTTGGTTCCCATTCCAAGGCTTTTCTATAGGTGTATCGGTGTACGAATTGTTCTCACAGATAGCGGCACCAATAGTAGATGAATTCGTATTTCTAGACAATTCAATTTAAGGGCGGCATTAGAAGTGGATTCTTGGTCTTCGGTCCGAGGATGTTCTATAGCAGTATCGGTGAATGAAGTATTCACCGATGTGGATGAATTCGTATTTCTAGACAATTCAATGTTAAGGGCGGCATTAGAAGTGGATTCTTGGTCTTCGGTCCGAGGATGTTCTATAGCAGTATCGGTGAATGAAGTATTCACCGATGTGGATGAATTCGTATTTCTAGACAATTCAATGTTAAGGGTGTCTTTAGAAATGGATTCTTGGTCTTCAGTCCGAGGATGTTCTATAGCAGCATCGATGAATGAAGTATTCTCAAAGATTGTGGCACCAATAGTGGATGAACGGCTATTTTCAGATGTACGTACTGTGGGAACGGTAAAGCTTTGGAATTCATATTTTTGTGCTAGTCCAAAAAGCTCGCTTTTTGCAAGTGCCAGCTCATATCGTGGTAAAGATTTTAAAATTGGAGCAATAGCACCCAATAAAAATGCATCAACAGGGTGTTTGAAAGATTCTTCAGTTGTGTTATTTGACTTAATTAGTTGTTCCATGACTACTGCCGCAGCTGTTGGTTGAGAACATGATTTTGAGCAAGTTTTGTGCGACTTTTTTGGGCGTCGTAAGTGCACAGATACTGCTGATTGAGAAGATTCTGGTGATGGAATTGATGTTGACCTAGACGTTGTTGCTCTTGGTTCCATGATTTCCGCTGATTCTTGATTGCCCAATAATTCGTTGTCACATTCTTCAGAAATGTCACTTTCGATGCTTTCGATAGTTGGTCTTTCATTTAGGTATGGTTTCAAAAATTGTAATTGGTCGTGGAACTTATAAACTTTAATCTTTTTAGCACTCTGTCCACTCGTGGTTGTCGATTTCTTTAAAGTCTTTCTATAAGTGTCTCTTATATTTGCCCAACGTGTCTTGCAGGAAGCACCTGAAAACCCAAACATAAATAAATTAATCATTGTATTTATTTTTGTTACAGATATCTAACAGCTGGAGAATCCCTAAAAAACATTTCTTTCAGTTTCCGTTTAGGACATAGTACGGTGCAAAAATTGTTACTGATACTTGTGAAATAATAACCTATTTAATGGAAGAATTGTTACCGAAACCGACGACTAGCAGATGGAAAGATATTGCGGACAATATATATAATCTCTGGAGTTTTTCCTAATTGTTTAGGAGCCATCGATGGGAAACATGTCACAATCCAAGCTCCTAACAATACTGGATCATTGTTTTTTAATTATAAAAAAACTTTTTCAATTGTGCTATTAGCTCTTGTTGATGGTAACTATAATTTTACTGTTGTTAATGTTGGAGCCTTTGGAAAAAATAGCGACGGTGGGATTTTTGCTAATTCTAACCTTGGAAAATCGTTGGAAAGACAAACTCTGTCGATTCCAAGAAATGCGTTAATACCTGGCACAAATATTGAAACTCCATTCGTTATAGTGGGAGACGAAGCTTTCCCCTTAAAAAGTTATTTGATGCGACCATACCCAGGACAAAATTTAAATGATGAAAAACGCAACTTTAACTACCGCTTATGTCGAGTCAGAAGAGTAGTAGAGAACACTTTTGGGATATTATCAAAGAGATTTCAAATATATAACCGAACCATTCAAGCAAAACCAGAAAATGTAGATTTTATTATAATGGCTACTTGTATCCTTCATAATTTTATAAACAAATATGAGAAGCAATCATATATACCAAACAATCAAGAAAATTCAAATGTTTTCGAGAATCTTCGTAGACAAGCTGGCAACGCTACCGCAAACGCTTTTGATATAAGAAACAAATTTACAGAATATTTTAGTTCCGAAGTTGGATCGTTGAATGTTACTGAATAATTTGATTCAATTAAAATAATTAACGCATGATATTTATTTTATTTTTCAAATCCGTACCTACAGTTCTGATATTGATTTATACTATCATCCTGTAAATAGAGTGCGGGTTATTTTGTTCCACCCTGTATAATATAGGTACGTACTTTTTATATCATGCTGTAAATAGAGTGCCGGTTATTTTGTTCCACCCTGTATATTATAGGTACGTACTTTTTATATGTATATCGAGTGAAACAAAGTGACCGACATTCCCCTCATGGGATGATAGTAGGATATACATCAATACAAACAACTTTTACTATGGCGACTTCCATGAAATCGTTAAACAAAAACAGCTATATTTCATACATAATATCGTCGTGTTTTTGATTTTACAAAACGACCCATAGTACCTAAAATGCCCACGTGAAGGCAGGGCAGAGGTGTCGAGCGGGGAGAGAGGGGGCCGTAATAGCGCTATACCATAGAGTAACTAGAGACAGCCTTTATGACCATAAAGTGTCCCCTTTTCTAATGTCAAGCGGTCATAGTTGGTCTACTTTTAAGCGACCAATTTCAAAAGACATGGTTACATGTCAACATACATACTTATAAGCATACGAAGGGTTAATTTGATTTTATTGTGTAATAGAAAGTCAATGTTAGAAGTGCATCGCTGAACAATTTTTAATAAATTTTGTAAATTTTCGCAAGAGTTTGCCCAGTTCATTTATGAATTCAGGTGTATTAAGGTTCGACATTTGTTGGTTTGTAACTATCATGTGAATCGCATTCGACTTGGAAGAAAAACAAAGCAGAATTCATATGCTTTCATCGGTGAGTATAATTCATTGAGTTTTTCAACATTGAGGCAATATATTCTTATAAAGTTCATTAAAGCAATAATTTATCGTAATTCCGGTTGTGCTACAAGTGTTTTCCTTTGTTAAATTGTCTTAAATACGTAATTTTTACCCATTTTAATTTATGACGAAAATTGAGGTTATGCATACTAGTGATGTCCAAATATAACGATTAAATTAACCTACTCGAGTAAATAATATATTTGTTCTATGCCTTATATATATCCCTTTAATCTTTTTTGATATTAGCTGTATTCGATAACGAAAGACGGTGGACTGACTGTTACATACATTGGTTACCAATAATCAGCGACGATAATTAAGTACACTAAATGTGTCTGTCCACCGGGCACCGGCATCGTGTCGTCGTCATCGACCTATATGAAAACGGCGATTTTGTATTGATCAGCTAGAAAAATATTGGTATACATATACATATGTGCAAAATAAATAAGTACTTAGATATTTTCATTTATATTACAGGTTGCCCCTGAATGATGCTATTAGAAAAATGGTGTGATGTGCTGCCAAGAATTAGTACCTACCTACTGATCAGATAAAACACAGTCACGTATTAGATGTTAAATAATTAAAAAGAATGAACAGAAAAAAATGGTACATTCGAATACACTGTAGGTGGAGTTTTAGCGCCAGTCATAATCGTGAATCGTTACGTTCCACGATGCCTAAGTGTGTGGTAAAAAAAGAAAATAACATTTCAATAGTCTTTAAAAATAACATTTCAAAAGTCTAAAAAGTGAAGTTTTTATGAGACCGGGAATCTAAGTATATTTGATCGAAGTTTAAAACTGATTAAGTGGTATGGATGTGGTTTCAAGTTTTGAAAAGTTCCCATGCGCCGCATGTTTACATTAGGCTCATTCCGCAGTGACGGGTGTTACATTTGTACTCATTCAAACTGTTATAATTTCTATATTAGAACAAATACCTTTGCATTTTATGAAGAATATTATGTATTTCAATCAGTTATAGAATATAAATCAAAATACTTTAATAACATTAATATGGTTTAAATGCAATCATAGATTTAATCCCTGTGACGGGTGTTTCGAGTACTCTTGTAGAATATGCTATCTTCTCTACCAATCATCAAAAATTAGCTAAATTAGAGATTTTGCTCACACAATATATACCAAAGAAATGAGTTAACAATTCTTTCTTTCTTATCACAATAACTTATTAGGGATTTATTGTCAGTAAATGTCCTAAATTAACAATAGAATGTTGTGACGGGTGTTACAAGATTTGTGACGGGTGTTACGAGTGCATATGAAATAAAAACATAAGTACATTTTGGGACTTTATTAATATTATAATAATAGAAATAATAATTAACCTGGGTTTTGGTTATGACTACGAGCTAAAACAGACAAGAAAGAGTAACAAATCACTTTTCATATACATCAACTGGCAAGGCAAATTTGTAACAAAATCTGTTTCCTTTTGTGACTAGAGTGGGAATTGGCAACTTTTTTATAATTTGTTCATAAGTCACGTCTGACACGTCATCATCATCTACTTTAAATAGACAACCTGACTTATCTAACATTTTCAAAAATGTCACTGTTACCTCACCCTCGTCATCATCAATTTTATTGATAATACCTGCATATCGATATTGTACTCTTATGTTATCAAATTTCACCAAAATATAATCGCCACTTCCATAATGCTGTCCAGACAGTCCGCTGGATTCTGGCTCTTGTTCATTTTCATCTGACCTTTCTCTAAGTCCTTCTTCTTTATTTTTTTCAACACATTCTGTCTCTCTATTTTTTCTGATTAAAGTCCCTTTTTTTGTGTCACTTTCCGATTCTGAGTATACGTCTTCGTACGCAATTTTATCTTTAAATAAAAGGGATTTTTGGGTGCTTGAATTGCCTGTAAGACTATACGAAATGTAGTTTCCTCTGAGTAACTGAAATAGTGTGTTTTTGAAGTTGAGGTAGCATCTTCAAGTTTTCCCATCTTTTCATTAGCTCTTCCTCAAGCTCAAGGATGTCGATTTTACTGACGAAATGATATTAACGCCTTTTGGATCAGCAGATAAGTACTCATAGCATTCCCAGGCTGAGTTTATATACGCCTTCCGAGACTTTATTGCCCGCCAAAGTCTGCCTTTCGCAGTTGCGCCCAAACCGTCAACAGCGCCTTTTCCATGGCTAGTAGCAAAAAAAGCCCACTCTACTTTGACGCCCCAGTCTTCTTCACTATAATATACACTGGATATTGTGAACCTATTCTTGAATTGCGCTGCGCATCCGTCTGAAAAAATTGTCAGCTTTTTTACGTGGGGAAATTGTGATTTCAAATCTTTGATAATAGTTTTTAAAAATAAGCATGCTGATATTTTATTGTGTGTTACAGAGTTGCTCACTATAACATAGCTGACAATTTTTTGACTTTTCTGCATCCAAACACAGCACGTAAATATTGTAGCTTGAGGGTGGCGCCAATGCGCACTCTGTATTTCGTCCTGTGAAATTATGGTAAAGTTTTCAGCAAAGTCAATTTGAATGACAAAATTCTCTTCTGTAGTATCTAGCTTCTTTTGTTCAAAGAATTTCGCCTGTCTGTTCTTTACGAAACAGTGAATTTTGAAGAGTAATTCCACTTTGCCCCACCAAGCCCGCCACCCTGGTGTGGCAAAGTGGACTGCCTAAAATTTTGCAGTGGAATATGCCCCACTATTCTGATTTGATGGGGCGGATAACACTAGCATAAACACTTTGTGGATTCTGCCCCACTAGGGTTGGCACCTCAGGATTTGTGTATGAAGGTTAACATGTATTTTTACATTTGTTTGTAAAAAAAATAAATGTATACCTATATCTGTAAGTAAAACGTTATTAGTGCTGGAAGCTTAGATTTAATACGTAGCGAAGTGGTTTAAATAAAAGTAAAAAATAAATAAATAATTTTAATGTACTATTTATTTCTGGAAGGAATCGGTTTATAAATCACAGATTAATTACCTTTTACAAATAAAATTTTACTAACTAAGATAAATCTTGATAATCACAAATTAAACAATGATTTGTTCTTATGATATGTTCTTAAAACGAAACATATTTACTACATAACTATTCAAAATCACAGATTCTTCATCATTTGGTATACCTTTTACAAATAAAATCTTACTAACTAAGATAAATCTTGATAATCACAAATTAAACAATGATTTGTTCTTATGATATGTTCTTAAAACAAACATATTTACTACATAACTATTCAAAATCACAGATTCGTCATCATTTTGTATGGTTTGTGTAGATATAGGTATTTTCTTACTGATTACGTTATAAATAAAAAAAATAAATTTAAACTATATACATACAAACAGCCACTAAATTACTTGTTACAAAAAATAGAATCACAGATTATAGAGTCACAGATTATAGAATCACACATTGATCGACATGGTATAAACAGTCTTATGTATTACCTTATGAATAAAAACAATTTATATGCAAAAAAAACAGCCACGAAATTACTTCCGGCTAAAAAACAAAAACTAAAATTATAGAATGATAAAATTTTACATAGCAAAAGTCTTATTAATACAAATAAGAAACATCCTAACGAAAGTAGGTAAATACTGACTGTTGACAAAATAATTATCATAACAAACAGCCACTATATTAGTTTGAGTACTGACTATTTATAAGAATTAAAATCATCTAAAATCATAGATTTTGTATTTGTTTAGTTCACATTTTTTGGAAAAACTAAAATAGATTTCTTGGAAAAACTATCTTAGTTTTTCCAAAAAATGTCCAACCGTAATGTCGCCGTTTATGAGCTCCATTTGGGCATCTTGTATATTCTGATCGTTTTGTATATATTTATCAAGGCGTAGCTTGGAAGGTTGGTTCTGCATAGATTTAACTATTGAAAGCGTTATGTCTTCGTATAAGACATTAAGAAGTCTTAATAAACTGGGGCTTTTTTTAAGAATTTTTTTGTTAAGTTTATTATGCCAACTTTCGAGGGCATTAGTTTGTGCGGTGTTTTGCCCCAAATACGCACCACACTTTTAAAAAGTTTCTTTCAGCCAATTGCGCAGCATATATTTTCTAATTCTTTACTTTTTTCGTCATCTGGGCTTTGTGCGGCTATGTAAAACCAACCTTCAAAAATCTTTTCTTCTGGTAATAAGGGTAAGACTGCGCTAAGCGCTACTTGTTTTCGCAAATATTTAGATTTTGTCAACCCTAACCCTTTCCCCTTTTTCCAAATTGCTTTACAAAAATGAAAAAAGCACCCTTTGATTGATGCTGATTTAAAGACATTTTTAAAACCAGTCATAGCCGCTGCCTCAAAATCCGACTGAAAACTATGTGGTTGCCAATCCGGAATCTGTGATTTTATTACAGAAAAGAGAGCGGTGTAAGCTTTGGTTGATTTAGTACTCATAAGAGCATATACTAATGGCACAATATTTGTTGTTTGTTGGGAGCTACCCAAATCAGCATGCAATGAATACAATTGTATGAACGGTTGTGGGCAACTTTTAAAAGTGCCATCGCCAAAAAAATGTTTGCAGGTTTTCATCAAATTCTTAGCATGCTCTGAACAAAATATTAAAATAGAAATATCTTCGTCAATATACTTGGCAAGTAAAAAAGAATGAAATTTTTCAGGAACTTCTATTTCTGATAATGTATTGTAATATATTTTTTTTACATTAGCATTTTTGTTTCTGTATTTATACAATGCAGACTTTACTTTACAAAATGGAGGAATTTTACTCACAATATTGCTGTTGCTACTTTCTAAATGTAAGGAAGCTACATTTTTGTCGTATGTTGCTGGAATGCTTGTACGTCTGCTGAAGTGATTTCTCTCTTTATTTTCTGCATTAATTTTGTCACTTTGTTTCGGTCAAATCAGGTTGACATTGGTGAGGTTTTTCGTTTAAAAGTATATTTCCCTGAAAACAAAAAAATGTAGGTATTAGAAAATATTTATAACATAGCACAACTTCAAGTAATATTATATGTATATGTATTATTATTATTTTAAATTGTATTAGACCCGTATTACTAAAAGTGAGTCAGTAAAAAGAATTACTAATAAGTAGGGACTTACTTTCACTACAATCGACCCATTGCACTTTTGTCTCCTTCTGTTTTTGCATTCCCAAATTTCAGATGCATTTTTGTACTTTCTTTTGAAATAGTATTGATGCCCAGCTCTAATAATACATTTTCCATCATTTATAAATTCAAGGCCAGTTTGCCCACTAGAACTTCCTGCTACAGAGTCTTCTGCCATTTTTGTAAAGCTGAAAAACACAAAAAATATCTTATTAAAAAAAATCTACACAAATCATCAGCATCCATGAAAAATAAATACGAAATACTTACAATAAACTCAATACCACTCACCACCACTCCACAAATGCAAATGTCCGTCTATTTTGTAAACAAACAGAATGAAACAAAAAATGTCAGACAAGGACAACCGATAAGTCGCGGTGGGCGAGGCAGTGGTGAACCATAACCGGTTTAGTCATTTTTACTCCAACAGCATGTTTTAATCTCAGATTAAATAAAAAATACTAACAAACAAATGAAGCCATGATGTTTGTACGTAAAGGACCTCAAAATAATAGACCTATTTTGACATTTGTGTTCGCGGCGTAATTAGTGATGTAACCATACGACTCGTAGCTAATTTTATGAGCTTATAATTACAAGTATTTATTTACTTTTTCGAAGCCGGGATAAAATGATATAGATTTTTTTTTAACTTAAATCCTTCCGATATTTTTTATTACTTTCGAATGCATTTCAACGCATTTTTTTTTATTTTTAATAAGTATTTGATTTATTTAAAGATAAAAAATAATAATATGACAATAATACAAGTACATATCACAAGACTTAATAACTAGACTTAATAAATTAACATAAAACTATAACTCTCATAAAGCGTTTCTGAACGCATTCTTTCACAATCTGTGGTTACGTTACGTTTCGATACTAGTAATATAGTATTTACGATTTCTTTAATAATTATTATTTAAATTATCCCTTTAGTAATAGTGTTCTCGTACATTATTCTTCGTTTTTTGTTATTTAATAGTTATCAACAGTGATAATGTATCAATTTCTGGGCAAACATCTAAATATATTTTTAAATCATTTAATGTTTGCAACGGATGGATCGGAACGTAAATGGAATACAAATAGCAAATGTCACAGCTATGTCAGACTAAATTGAATAAATACAGCAAAACTATATAATGTATTTAATTAAATCCAGGAAGATTTAATATGTGACAGTTTTTTACAAAAGTAGAACCTTAATACACTGTTTAAATAACCATTTTGATGTATTTAGATTTACGTTTGCTTGTCTCAGACTTGTCAAATCCTAACGTCAGTGGTTACATTTATTTTTTTTACAAACAAATGTAAAAATACATGTTAACCTTCATACACAAATCTTGAGGTGCCAACCCCAGTGGGGCAGAATCCACAAAGTGTTTATGCTAGTGTTATCCGCCCCATCAAATCAGAATAGTGGGGCATATTCCACTGAAAATTTTAGGCAGTCCACTTTGCCACACCAGGGTGGCGGGCTTGGTGGGGCAAAGTGGAATTACTCATTTTGAATTTTGAGATTTGGTCCTGCATTTTTTTCAATAATTCTTCTCTGGAGTCTGTGAATTCTTGAATTTGTAACCAACCATCACTTGCCTTTTCCCATTGTTTCCATTTTGTGACAACTTTTAAATTAGAATTTAATGGAATTAGATCCGAAACGAAAGTCTGATTACAATTTGTGCATCTTTCGGTCATACAGTCTTCATTATCGATATCGCAGCATATCTCTTTTAATAAATCTGATGGAGTGTTGATGGAACATAGGATTTCTTTTATGCTGTCCACGAGAAAACTGAAATTTGCATGATAAATGCATACACAGACATTGTGGGGTGTCTCTGATATTGGTCGAACATGTAATGGTCTAAGTTCGAAGAACTTAGTTCTGTATATTTTAATTTCAGGATACTTTTCTGTAAATAACATGAATGCCTCTGATACAGTCATTATCAAGTGCCTTTTAGGATTCGACTGTTCTACGCCATCTTTATTTTTTATACGGATAACGTCTTTGCGGTTAGGAGATTGTCGGCTGATATCATCACTATTATAAAAAGACTCAACTTTTTTAATGTCATCATTAGACAATGAATCGGATCTCTTAGGTTTTGAAATATTGTCTTTATTGAGGAGACAATTTGGCAATGTTTCCTTTGCCAACTCCAAAACCACTGCTTGTTGTTTTGTTGGGCTTTCAGGCAGGCATTTTTTAACTTTGCTAACTGCCTTCCTTAGCGTTTGTTTGCATTATATGTCCCTAAAGGAGACATCTTAACACCATTTTCAAGCAATGGATTATTTATTTTATTTTTATTTCTATGTTTTTGAACCCTATTTCTGATTGCCAGTCTTTCTGCTTCTAGTTTTCTTTTATTTTTTAACAACTCTGCCTCTTTTTCTGTCTTCTTTTCTTGTCCCTCTCTTTTCTTTTTTCTAAGTGTTTTCGAAATTTTTCTGGGTCATTTTTTAAATTTTCTCGACTCTTTCTCTTCCTTGTAGCTGCATCCATACTGCGAAAATAAGTTATAGAAAGCTAAGCCATACAAACATTCCAAATACATTTCATGATAAAATAATGCATTATTATAGCAAGATTTACAACACACACAGAGAGGACATAATTATGTCAACTGCTGAATATTTAATATGTACAAAAATGATATAAATATTTGTGAAAAAAAATTGTGACGGGTGTTACGTGTGACGGGTGTTACACACTTAACTTAACTTATATCTAAAAGCGAAGTGTTTTCTAAAATATAAAAATACTTTACAAACATTATTTGATAACATAACCTTACTTTCGTAAGAGCAACACAGTATAAAAGTTAGTATAGCTCAGATAGGATTAACTTTTCTATGTATTTTGTGACGGGCGTTTCATAAATACTTACGGTAAGAAAATATCAATAAAATGATTACTACTTACCCCATTAATTCCAATTTTTTCACAATAAATAACAATGAATTGCTTCATCCAGAGCAAATGAAAATGGCGCGCTGTCAATGTCAATGACGTGAAAAACAGTGTTGTCATTTAATTATTATTATTACCACTACACTAACTCTGGATCTCTCTCAGTGTAAATCAAAATATTACGAAAATAAGCGTAAATATGCACAAATTTCTGTCGAATTATAAAAGTTAAAAATATAATGTTTGTTAATTTTCTATTTTAGTATAATTATTTAAAACTTTTGTTTTTTACATTTTGGTATTGATTACTGCGGAATGAGCCATTAGTTAATTTGTAATTTATATTGTTAATTAGGTAATAAATTTTTACGTTACATATGAACATATTTATTTCATTAATTTTTTAGGTCCTAATATCATTAATACTCGAATGTTTCTATTATTATGTATGACATTTTCCATAAAAACCCCTGTAAGTCTATAGAAAAATAGTCATCATAAATCATCACTACATAGTATAAAACAAAATCGTTTCCCTCTGTCTGTCCCTATGTATACTTAGATCTTTAAAACTACGCATCGGATTTTGATACGGTTTTTTTAATAGATATATGTAGTGATTAAAGAGAAAGGTTTAATGTACACTGTATACAGAAATTCCAACTGGAATTCTAAAGTTTACGTGGAAGAAGTCGCGGCCGGTCGCTAGTATGTATATCATAAGCAGCAGTGCTAGCTCAACTTCCAGTCGGACAGGCGGCATAAATCGATGCCAGTCACCAGCCTGTACCACTGAATTTATTTCATGTAGGTACAGATTGTAAGTTTTTTTTTTCTTTATTTACTCAATGTGACGTGCTATTATAAAACATAGTATCGCTACTGGATTAGTCACGCACCGCGCGCGCGCGGAGTTATCTGAGTACTACCGGCGACGCCGGAGTTTGCGCGACTTCTAGTTTCTCAAGCGATACCTAATATATGTATTATAGTAATGAAAATATAATGTTTAAAATTACATTACAATGACATTCTACGGCCTCTCGCGTGTGCTTTAACCTTAGGGCAGGTAGATGACGATCATAAATCACAATCCTAAAATGAAAATAACATTATAATTATAGCTATCGATATAAAGTATTATCCGAGATATAACTTATCGATAACTTTTATAAGTTTCCCTCACTGACTTTACCGAAAAAGGGGACAGTGTAAAAATCGCATCGACCTATAGAGCATATATGCATCTCTTTTTACGTCAACGAAACTCTCATAAGACAGAAGAGTAGAAATATATCGTGATTTTAGGCGTTCTCTATGTTTACTCTTACTCTAAGCGCTATACAAACAAGCGCCTTCTCGCTCGCTCTACCTCGCTGCCTTGCGTTCACGCAGGCATTTTTACCTAAACTGTGTAGTTCAACAAATAAAAATATAAACTCACCACTAGAGCCAACTTCTGCACCGATTTTTTCCCATAAGACGTTTTTATATTTTGTGTCCATGTATTTACGATGCCTTAAATCGTACAAACATTCATAATTTCTCACAGCCTCTATCAACTTTTCTACGTCCATTTTTGTGACACTGACAACACACGTGTAGCAATGACGGTAGCACGACGCTGACTGAAATGAGACGTGACGGTCCCGGGTGTGTGGGGATAAAAGTATGACACTTGTATGTAAACATTATTTGACGTGCCTGACCGGTGACGTGACTGATGGGTTACGTGCCGGTGACTGACGTGTGGGAACAAAGTCATACTAGCAGTATAGACACATTTTTTATTAAAACCCTGTCCGGTGACGTGACTTGACGGTGACTGATGTGTGTGAGTGCACCTTAAAAGAGGGAATAGATTGCTGGCTGAAAATTATCGCCCAATTGCAATTATTCCTATATTTTCAAAAATCTTTGAAAGGGTTTTGCATGACAAAATTATGACATTTTTTACGAAGTATAATATAATTAAGCCAGAACAATTTGGATTCCAGAAAAAAAAATCTACTTCACTAGCCACATTCAACTTAATGAAATATATTTTAGAGTACACTAATAATAAATTATACACCACAGTATTATTTTTTGATATGTCTAAAGCCTTTGACTTTGTCTCACATGAACTACTACTAAGCAAGTTGAACCACAATGGAATAAGAGGGCCTGCTCTTAGCTTGTTAAAAACATATCTGGAGGATAGACAGCAATATGTCGAAGTGATTCAACTGAATAAGAAAAATTATTCTCAGACCTATAGATCCTTGCCTCTTACAAATAAATTCGGAGTTCCCCAGGGAAGTGTCCTTGGACCGTTGTTGTTTCTTTTATATATTAACGACCTACCAGAAATAATTGAACACAAAAGTATTTTATTTGCGGATGACATATCAAGTAGTTGTAACCTCCAACAAAGACATACCATTTAGTGACCACGAATTAAATATAAATAATACATTGACATCTATAATTAATTGGCTAGACAAAAATAACTTACATATAAATATTAATAAAAGCAAATTCATTAATTTTAATAGTTTAAATGATAAATTGAATATAATTATAATGGTCAATGCCTTACAGGGGTGAATAATACATTATTTCTGGCATCAATATAAATCAAGAACTAAACTGGAGGGAACAAATTGATACAATATGCAACAAAATCAATAGATTTACTTTTGCATTGCATAACTTAACTAAATTGCCTCAAAACAAACGGCTATTACTGCCTATTATGCATACATAGAATCAATTCTACAATACGGCTTAATTATATGGGGAACGGTACAAATGTAAAGGCGGTATTTATTGCACAGAAGAAATGCATAAGAGCCATTTGCGGATTGGCTCAAGATGTGTCCTGTAGACCATACTTCAGAGAGATGGGTATTCTTCCACTTCCCTGCCTCTACATATACGAAGTATGTAAATTCGTTAAACAAAACATGAGTACCTACTTCGTTCAGTCCAAGGATGTTACAAAAAGGCCAAATAGATATCCTAACAAATTGGTACTCAACACTATACAGAGAACCGCTAGATTTCGGAAGAACTGTCTCTGTGTGTGCATAAAAATTTATAATAATATACCAGATCAAATTAAAGACCTGCCTATTAATAAGTTTAAAACTGTGTTGTTTCGGTGGCTTGTTCTAAGGACTTTTTACTCGATCGAAGAGTTTTATATCTGTAAAGACACTTTTTAAATGTATGTTTGCTCGGTCATGTGGTGCCTGTTTGTGTTAGACGGTGACTTGTATTTAATTGTATTTTATTTATTCGTGGATTTGACATCTGATATTAATTTTATATTATTGTACTGTGTGAACTAAAATGTCTTCACTTAATTTTAATTTAAATTTGCATGCCATATGTTTATGGCTGTATAGGATGTTTCCTGTTAACTATTTGACACCTTTTCTGTACCCTATATAAGAGCAAATAAACATATTCTATTCTATTCTATTCTATTCCACACGCTAAGACGTCTTGACAGCAAAAGTCTCAAAAATATCAACTTCCGGAAAGCGGTCAAAATTAGTGTTGCCAGATGTAGTATATACCTATATATGCATGTAACCACCGTACATATAAGCTGATCATTATAATAAATAACCAGTGTTTACTCGAACGTCGTTGGTATCATTTCTCTCCCTACACGCTACCTATACATGGCGACCCTGCCGCCGTCGTCGCGCCGGTAACAGGAGCTCGAGTGCATTCCATTGCCCATACATAGCTTCGGACTTAGAACAATTATACAATTAATCAGAAACGAAATGTTTATTCAATTCGTACTACGGCCCGAAAGTGCAAGTGTTTCGTTATCAAAAAGTAATCAAGTGCTAATAAAAAATGGGCAAGAGCTACTCTAAACAAGAAGACAAGGTGATCATAGCGCAGAACGCCGCAGGCGGTGAGAATTCTTTACAATTTGAGCAGTTAAAATTTCACGCGAACACAACAAATATCATCCTATTGTGCATCAGTATTATCATTGGAGTTGGAGTACTCATAGTCATCTACAAAACGTACAAAAGATGCCATAAGAAGTCAATTCATCGATACTTGAACGAGTTCAATCTGAGGAGGCAGGCAAGCTTCCTCCGCAGTCGGCAGAAGGAGCTGGGGGAAAACCGCGATAGTGTTGTGTAACCAACGAAAATTGTGTGTAAAGTGTGGTGGTGTAGTGCCTTATCGCGGTCCTTACGTGAAGTGCGTGAAAGTGCCGAAATTTTCTTAGGTATTTCTATTGCATTTTTTTTGGTGTGATTATGTATTGCAGCGTAAGGTTAGCGTAATGTCATGTAATCTCATTTAATGGACCATATTTACTCACTTAGATATAAGTTACTTAACATAATGCCATATTATTGTATTAATGGCTGAGGAGTTAAACATAATTTTGCAAGAGTTAAAGTCTATCAGAACCTACCTAATAAAAATCGGCCCTAGCCGTAGAGTTGGAAATGTATTAGAAGTCAAAAGAATAGAAGCAAATAAGATTTTGGTTAGATATAATAATTACATTGAATTATATGTAAATAAATTACATTTAGGAGAAATTGGTATTGCAGAAATTACTTTAATAGATAGAACAGTTAATAGAAGGTATAGAATATTATAGTTCTGTGTTAAAGGATAAAGAATGTCAAAATAAATTAGTACAATTTGTATTAAAAAGTAGGTTATCCCAGCAAGCAAAATTAAAATTATTGCAAAAGTATGATAACGTCGATGAGCTGATAAGGGATATGAAAAAAAAAATATTACCACAAAAAAGCCATACAGCCTTGCAGACTAAATTGTTGCAATGTAGGCAAAATAATAGATCTATACTTGACTTTGGTAAAGAAATATCAGAATTATTTGCTGATTTGACCATTTCGCAAGCCGATGGCGATTCAGATAAATACAACGTTTTAAGACCTTTAAATGAAAAAATGGCCATCAAAAGATTCAGTGACGGACTGCGTAATGGTCGATTGAGCACCGTTATTGCTGCTCGTAACTATGATTCCTTAACAGATGCTATTCAGGCAGCGCAGGACGAAGAGATGAATCAGCCTACGCATGAAGGCGTCATGGGTATGTACCAAAGAAATAATTTTAGATTATTTAGAAGGAGACCACATAGCGGCCAGTACATGAGGCAACGGAGTTTTCGCGGGTCTTACAATAGGCTGCGAGGGCATCAGCAACCCCAATACAGTCGTCAGGTACAGTTTTCACATACTAATTATCGCGGGAATAATTTCCGTAGTAACCGGGGTAGGAACTTCGGTCGCGATCGTAATCAGCCAGCGCGTAGCAACATAAACTTCATGGCAACAGAACAACGCAATGGTTCTTCAGAAGATCCACATTTGGAATCTATGAGTCACTTTTTTCGAGAATAACTTCATATACACGTGTAATAGTTTATGCAAAGTAACATGTTTCATGAACAAATTTAGGCATGATTGGTTAGTAGATACAGGGGCTTCAATTTCTGCTGTCAAACACGAATGTATAAAACGTTTACAAATACAATCCATAAAAGTGAAGTCCGGATTGTTGGTATTGGTGGAGATAAAGTTTCAATCAGTCATGTTTATCTGAATTTAAATTTCAACCAACACATTTTGCCGCAAAAATTTTTTGTTTTTGATAATTTACCGTGTAAGTCTGACGGAATATTAGGTCAGGATTTCTTTAAAACTTATAAAGCCAAATTAGATTTTGAATTAAATACGTTACAATTATGTACCAAAAACAATAGGAATATAATCGTACATTTTGAGTACATAACACCTACAATAAATTCATATTTAATGATACCACCAAGGTGTGAATCAACACATTATATTAAAACCTACGAAAAAAGAGATTGTTTAATAAATTCTCAGGAATTATGTGAGGGAGTCTATTTAGGTAGTACATTAGTACGGCCAGAAAATGGAAAAATTCCGATACGAATTTTAAATACGCGAGAAAAAGAGGTAAAATTAAGTTATTTCAATTTAAATTTAAATCAGTTAAGCGACTACTTTATTTGTAACTTTACAAAACCAATTATAAATAGCCCAAGAGTGAAACAACTATTTTCATTACTGAATCTAACTAATTTAAATTACGAAGAACAGAAATCTATTGAAAATATTTGTGCTAACTTTCCGGATATATTCCACTTACCGGGTGATAAGCTAACCACAACTAAAATATATGAGCAAACGATTGACTTAAAACCCCATACCACACCTATTTATACTAAGCAATATCGTTTACCGTATTCTCAAAAAACCGAGATAGATAAAAACATTAAGAATATGTTAGATGATGGTATTATAGAAGAGTCGCGTAGCCCTTGGTCAAGTCCCTTACTTTTAGTGCCCAAAAAACAGGATTCTTTGGCGGAAAAGAAATGGAGAGTAGTTATAGATTATCGTAAATTAAATAATCAGATACAGGATGATAAGTTCCCATTACCAAATATTAATGAAATTTTAGACTCGTTATCCGGGGCAATGTAATTTACGCATTTAGATCTTTATCAAGGATTTTTTCAAATTAATCTTCAAAAAGAAAGTAGACCATGTACAGCCTTTACCACAGGGAAAAATCAATATCAAATGACTAGGATGCCGATGGGTCTCAAGAGTCATCATCATCAATCAGTAGAATGATGACTATAGCCATGTCAGGCCTAAATTATGATAAATGCCTGATTTATCAAGATGACTTGGTCGTTTTTGGAAGAAACTTGAGCTTCCATAATAAAAATCTTATTGACGTTTTCAGTAGAATACGAAAAATTAATTTAAAGTTAAACCCCGTTAAATGTCAATTTTTACAGAAAAAAATGTTGTACCTAGGTCATGTCGTTTCAAAAGATGGTATATTACCTGACCCTGACAAAATAAAGGCTATAGTAAATTATCCTTTACCACAAAATGCTGATGAAACAAAACGGTTCGTAGCTTTTGCGAACTACTATCGTAAATTCATTCCGAATTTTGCAAAAATAGCGAATCCCTTGAATAAGCTATCCTGTAAGAATATAAATTTTAATTGGACAAAAGAATGTGCAAATTCGTTCCAAACTTTAAAGTCAGTATTAATAAAGCCACCTGTATTGCAATACCCCGATTTTTCCGATAAAAATGAATTTATTTTACAAACAGACGCGTCGGGTAAGCAATAGGTGCCGTGTTATGTAACAAGGACGGGCGGCCTGTGGCATACAGTAGTCGAAGTTTAAATAAGGCGGAGATTAAGTATCCAACTATTGAAAAGGAACTCTTAGCAATAGTATGGAGTGTAAAATATTTCCGACCCTATTTATACGGAAAACGTTTTAGAATACAAACTGATCACAGGCCACTTGTCTATTTATTTTCCATGCGGGACCCATCGAGCAGACTAATTAAATTTCGACTGTTGTTAGAAGAATACAAATTTGAGATTGAATACATAAAAGGTAAATCAAATTCTGCAGCAGATGCCCTATCACGAATTAACATTACGTCGGACGATTTGAGTCATATGAGTGAGCAAATAAATGTAGTGACAAGAGCGCAATTAAGAAAAATTAATAATAGAGACAACGGAAGTAACTGTTCGGTTTCGGTCGATAATATTGACACTAACTCGAGGCCTGATCAACCGAGAGTTGTGGAAATAATTAAAAAACCAAAACTTCTAACAGAACTTTCGCTGTGCAATAACTTAAAGTTTAAAAAACTATTAAAGGAAGAAATAGTAGATAAATATAAAAACTTTATATATGTGCCCAGAAAGTCGACAATTTACTTAAATACAATATCTCGATCATCGATTACGCGAGACGAATTGATGAGAGAATTGTCATTAATATGTAAAAAATATAAAATAAGTGAAGTATGCATACTAAGAAATGAGGAAAATATAGATTTTATTACTGGGTTAACGAATACGATAAAAAATTGCGATAAATGGCACGAGTTTCGATTGTGTATTGTGAATAAAGCTCAAAGAGTAAATAACTTAGATGATAGAAAAGTAATACTAAACGATTTTCACTTGTTGCCCACAAGTGGCCACGCGGGCATCAAGCGGATGACGAATAATATTAAAAGGTACTATTTTTGGCCGAATATGGAAAAAGATATTGTAGCGTATGTTTCAAAGTGTGACCAGTGTAGCAGACAGAAATACTCAGTAGGCACTAAACTGCCCATGGTAATTACAACAACCGCAGACTCAGCGTTCGAAAAGGTGTTTTTGGACATAGTTGGGCCAATACCTAAAGATTACCGTAATTATAGTTACATACTAACGTTGCAGTGCGAGTTATCTAAATTTGTAGAAGCTTATCCCCTACAAAATAAAGATAAGCGTTGCCTCAGCTTTCGTAAATTATTTTATTTTAAGATTTGGCATACCCAAAGTAATCGCAACAGATCGCGGTACCGAATTTTTAGCTAGTACCATGAAGGATATATGCCAACTCTTACAAATAAAACAAATAGCCTCAACAGCATATCACCACGAGAGCATTGGAGCCTTGGAGAATTCGCATAAAACTATGGGTGCGTATTTAAGAACTTATTGTGAAAATAGTACAAGTCAATGGAGCTGTTGGTTGCCGTACTGGTGCTTTACTTACAACAATACAGTCCACTGCGAGACCCAGTACACGCCCCACGAGCTGGTGTTTGGTAAGCGATGTATAATACCCAGTAATCTCAATAATGGCATTGTGGACCCTTTGTACGCTCACGATAGTTATCCTTTAGAATTTAAGTATAGGCTGCAATTGGCACAAAAGGAGGCTCGGGATAATCTCCTTAAAAGTAAATTAAAGCGCAAAACTAAGTATGACGTTGGTAGTAAACCAGTCTATTATAATGAAAATGATTATGTATTTTTAAGGAATCCTTCAAATAATAAAATGGAACCCATATATTTAGGACCTTATTTAGTAATTAAGGATATGGACTGTAATGTTAAAATACTTAAGAATGGGAAGGAGGAGATAGTTCATAAAAATAGGACTAAATTGTGTAATAAGCTATAATAATATAATAATGTTACGTACTGGGTACGGGTAATTCGGAGCTGTCGATTAAAAGGTAGGCGTAGGTGTTAGAACTCTTTATTGGGTGGAGGAGGTTACAAAATTCCAGCACTAATCACTATAACTCTAGACACAGCACTAAACTATCACTTCTTCACTATCACCGTTTATCGTTTTCCTTCGCTTGTTTAGCTTCCAATCTTATAACAAGACTGACTTAAGACTTACTCCGTCGGCCGAGATCCGCCGTATTTATACGGCTCGACGTTCAGTCCCGAACATTCGGGAATATACCCGAGCGACCCATCTACAAAACCCCGTAGGTGTTATCCGGGCAAGCCTGGAACGTTCTAGGGCGTTCATTCAACAACTCATATGCCAAACACGCTGAGACTACAATGGAATATGCTAGTAAACGATATCGCGTTCTACTCTGCTACTAGCGACATCTAGTGAGTCAATGGGTAAACTACCCGGTCGTAACACTGCCCCCTTCCTAGAGATGTTCGTCCCGAACATCATCGCTGACGCCACAAAGAGCATCCGGTCATCACATCTTTTTCTTACTGCATCCTGCGACCGCCGTCGGGCAACTACTCTGCTCGGCACAAACCATTTCTTCCACAAATTAGGTGCCTTCTTTTTACGTCGCACTGGATGATGCAGCCACACAAACGAACCCGCTGCTCTTCTTCTGCGTCTAACCTTCCAGTTGCTAATAGTCTCCACATATGCAGTTAACGTCAAACCAATACTCCCACTTGTTGAGCAGCAAACACCATTCAAGCGCATACCACTTTCCTGTTCCTTATCCATAGGCATCACTCTCAAAACCAGTCTCCTGTTCCATATCCTTCTTCCATTAGCCATAACCAATTCTTCATCACTCTTCTGCTCAGGTTCTTCCACCTGTTCCACATCACTAGCAGGTGTCTCTGACTCATTGCCACAATCTTTATTCCAATTCGACGCAACCACATCACTCTCATCGCAGCCAACACCCATGTGGTCAAGATCACTGCAGCCATCACTGATGGAGCCAAATCCTCCAGATCCTTCATCCACCACGGTCTGCTTCACCTCCTCGACCACATCACGCACTACTCCCGAGTGCGGCTCCTGGCGTACGATCTCCACGTCCGACTCCGTCACGTCCATCCGAATGTCCTCACATTCGCTGTCGACCTTGACTATTGAGGTAAGTCTTCCTTCGGATCCATTATCCATTTCAACCCGTTTCACCCCCTCAGCCGCCCCGTGCACTTCCTCCGAGTGCGGCTCCTGGTGAACGTCTTTCACTACCGACTTTGCCTCAACGTCTGTGCAGATGTTAGCACACGGGTCGTCCAGCTCAGAGACCACTTTCTCGATATTCCCAACATTCAACTTAATCCCAAAGGTCTTGCAGTAGTTCGCATAAGTATTGTCCAGCTCGTTGAAATGTTTATCGATTACGCTAAGCCCATCCACCATTTCCATCTTCATTTGCATTAGTTGACTAAAACATTCTCGAAGCATAGCATTCACCGAAGGTGATGTCGCCGCTGCTACTGCTGCACGAGCAGATTCCACGGTCTCCGGCTCACCGACAATGCTACTTCTTCGCTCCATGCCTTCCTTATTGACAATCGACATTCTACTCCAAATCCTCACTTCTGACACCAATTGTTACGTACTGGGTACGGGTAATTCGGAGCTGTCGATTAAAAGGTAGGCGTAGGTGTTAGAACTCTTTATTGGGTGGAGGAGGTTACAAAATTCCAGCACTAATCACTATAACTCTAGACACAGCACTAAACTATCACTTCTTCACTATCACCGTTTATCGTTTTCCTTCGCTTGTTTAGCTTCCAATCTTATAACAAGACTGACTTAAGACTTACTCCGTCGGCCGAGATCCGCCGTATTTATACGGCTCGACGTTCAGTCCCGAACATTCGGGAATATCTATTGAGGGATCGCCCACCACCGGGCCCTATACCCTCCGCTGACCCTCGGATCTGCCTACTCATGATCACGAACACAAGACACTACAGTCGCAACGAGAAGCCAGATCCAAGCACCTAGCATACAACCATAAATACATAGCTGCTAATCCGAAAACCAATTAAAATTTTAATCGACATATGTTTCGCCAACACCCGTGGCATCATCAGGATTAGTTTTCCATGTTAGTTCTATCTACCGAACCAACTAACTAACAACTAAAACCAATGTATTGCAAATCATTTTTATACCCTCAATCAACATAAAAAAATAAATGTTAATACCTACATATTAGTTTAGAAATGTAAAATTATTATAGATAAATAATTATTAAAAATATACATTAGTTATTAATTGTTAAATTATTAGAAGAAAAATAAATTTATAATAATATTAAATATATATATAAAAAAAAGACCATATCAAGGCTGTACGACAAAGTCATTACCTTTGTCCGATCCTATTGACTTTGACATTGACAGATTGCAGCCAAAACTGGGCTAGTGTTTACAAAATCTATTTGATTATTTACCAAATTAATACCTGAAAATTTTGCTTTCATAATTTCTAGTTTTTCTAAAATAGACAGACGGATGCCTTTATCTGCAACATGTAGAACTCTTAACTCATTATTATCTGCCAGGGAGTGGCCCGCCTGGAGTAAATGTTCGGCAAAGTTGGATTTATTAGGATTACCATTTCTAAAAGCTGATATATGTTCCTTGTATCGAACATTAAAACTGCGACCAGTTTGTCCAATGTAACAAGCATCACATTCATCACACTTCAACTGGTATACACCTGATTTCTTTTTAAGTTCCAACTTTTGTTTTGTGTTAATTAACTTTTGTAATGAATTATAAGCCCTAAACGCCACAAATATGTCTTCTTTTTTTAATAATTTAGATAATTTTTCTGAAAAACCTCCATAATATGTCAAACTACCAGTGTATGGTTTTTGAATCTGATCAACTTTAGGGTATAACATTTGTTTAACCAAAATGTTTTCCTTTTTATTGACCAGATTATAAATTAATTGAGGACTGTACCCATTAGATCTGGCAATTTGAACAATGGTATTAAATTCTTTATTATAATTGTAATTGTTAAGCGGTAAAGTTACCAGTCTATGTATCATAGACTTATAAGCCGCTAATTTATGTTGCCATGGGTGGAAAGAATCAACCGGTATTGTGACATCTGTATGGGTAGGTTTCCGGTATACAGCAAAATCATGAAATTTATCTAATCTTGATATAGTTAAATCCAAAAAATTTATGCTATTATTAACTTCTTTTTCAATTTTGAATTTAATTTTGGCATGCTTGGTATTAATTTTGTTTTATAAATGAAATTGTATTAGGCGTTACAATTCGGAAGTTCAAACATTCACTATGGGTGCGCCCACCACCGGGCCCTACACCCTCCACTGACCCTCGGATCTGATAACTCATAATTGCGACAACAGGCACTTGCACTAACTACAATCGCCATGAGAAACCAGACCCGAGCACCTAGCATGCAAGACGATACATTGCACCATTCCGAAATCAAAAACTAGATAAATAATCTACATATGTTTCGCCAACAACCGTGGCATCCTCAGGATTATAGAAATTAGTAAATTAGTAAACCACTAATTACTATGAACCTCTAAAACCCAACACCATAAAAATTTCTGCAAGAAACGGTGACAACGGAGAACCCATAGCCAAACCTTTCTCCGTTCTCCGTTGTCACCGTTTCTTGCAGAAATTTTTATGGATTGGTATGAAAATAAGTTTATAGTTAACAATAGTAAGATAAAATATTATTTTAGATATGTAGATGATGTTATCTTGTGTTGGACAGGCTCAGTGAGACAGTTTCATGTTTTTGTCAACAAAATTAATACCAAGCATGCCAAAATTAAATTCAAAATTGAAGAAGAAGTTAATAATAGCATAAATTTTTTGGATTTAACTATATCAAGATTAGATAAATTTCATGATTTTGCTGTATACCGGAAACCTACCCATACAGATGTCACAATACCGGTTGATTCTTTCCACCCATGGCAACATAAATTAGCGGCTTATAAGTCTATGATACATAGACTGGTAACTTTACCGCTTAACAATTACAATTATAATAAAGAATTTAATACCATTGTTCAAATTGCCAGATCTAATGGGTACAGTCCTCAATTAATTTATAATCTGGTCAATAAAAAGGAAAACATTTTGGTTAAACAAATGTTATACCCTAAAGTTGATCAGATTCAAAAACCATACACTGGTAGTTTGACATATTATGGAGGTTTTTCAGAAAAATTATCTAAATTATTAAAAAAAGAAGACATATTTGTGGCGTTTAGGACTTATAATTCATTACAAAAGTTAATTAACACAAAACAAAAGTTGGAACTTAAAAAGAAATCAGGTGTATACCAGTTGAAGTGTGATGAATGTGATGCTTGTTACATTGGACAAACTGGTCGCAGTTTTAATGTTCGATACAAGGAACATATATCAGCTTTTAGAAATGGTAATCCTAATAAATCCAACTTTGCCGAACATTTACTCCAGGCGGGCCACTCCCTGGCAGATAATAATGAGTTAAGAGTTCTACATGTTGCAGATAAAGGCATCCGTCTGTCTATTTTAGAAAAACTAGAAATTATGAAAGCAAAATTTTCAGGTATTAATTTGGTAAATAATCAAATAGATTTTGTAAACACTAGCCCAGTTTTGGCTGCAATCTGTCAATGTCAAAGTCAATAGGATCGGACAAAGGTAATGACTTTGTCGTACAGCCTTGATATGGTCTTTTTTTTTTTATATTTATATTTAATATTATTATAAATTTATTTTTCTTCTAATAATTTAACAATTAATAACTAATGTATATTTTTAATAATTATTTATCTATAATAATTTTACATTTCTAAACTAATATGTAGGTATTAACATTTATTTTTTTATGTTGATTGAGGGTATAAAAATGATTTGCAATACATTGGTTTTAGTTGTTAGTTAGTTGGTTCGGTAGATAGAACTAAAGCCTAGTTCGCATTAGGCCAGTATTTTAGTCGAGTGACTCGCTTTCGACTCGCTACTCGGTCGCTACTAAACGGAAAACCGTTCGCACTTCATTTCGAGTTTAGTTCACAAGTGGTGAGTAGTGTTTTGGTTTAGGTGACTCTTTGCAGTGGTTTTGCAAGATGAACAGCCTACAGCGCAATAAAGTAAATAAATTAATTACACTTATAGTAAAGGCTATTTTAGAAGAGGTGGATGAGGAGATTTGTTTCATAAAAAAAAAAAGAAGCTATGGGTGCGCAAATGGATCGATAGAAGAAATACATTAGGAGCTACTAACTGTCTTCTAAAGGAATTAGCTCTGGAAGATCCGAAAGAATACTTCGATACTTTGAGAATGTCCGAAAGTTGTGTAAATTTTCTGCTATCGAAAATACACTCTCAAATTCAGCGGAAAGATACCGTTTTAAGAAGTGCAATTCCTGCAGTTACAAAATTACAAGCAGTTCTGTATTTTCTTGCTACTGGATGTAGTCTAAGGACACTTACACACTTATTTAGACTTGGGAAATCAACTTTATCCGAATTCATTATCGAAGTTTGCGAAGCAATCTATGGAGCATTACAGGAATTCATAAAGGTAAGATTAAATAAGTATAAGAGATTTATTAAGAAACATTTATTAATTATCATTTTAATTATTTTCAATATTGTTAGCCAATACTTTCATTATTAACATCAGCGTTCTGCATTGCTGCAAAAATTAAGTCATTAGATATAATTCTAACGCCACTATTTGTTTCATTATTTGAGGAAGGCTGAATATCCACACTATGTTCAGAATAATTTGTAGGTAAAATAGACGAGGTATTAGATTCATTGGTTTCCTCTGCCAAATTATAGTAATATTGGTGGTCATTATAATTGCTTAATGGTGATTCTGTAACATACGGTGACTGGGGTGTCCCGGGGGTTTGATTCAGATGCGTTTTGAAGATGCTGACGTCGAATTCTATTTATATAAAGTTGAATGTGCTCTTGTGCTTGTAATGCCAATAGTACGGGTAAAGATCTCAGTTGAATACCGACGTGTTTTCCGAACACGTCAAACTCATTTTCGTCGACTGTTGAGTTAGTAGCATCGGTTATCTGTTTTAATTGGTTAACCATACTCGAGAGCTGGGCGAGTTTCTTCCGTTTCGGTGGAGGATGGAAAGTATCCCCAGAAGCACTATTTTGCTCAGTATCTGTATTAGCACTATTTTGCTCAGTATCTGTATTATCAGTGTGTGAACTAGTGGACGCCTGAAACAAACAAAATATAATTATCATTACAATACAACACAAAATCTTCATCATAACATCTTCTATCATTTTATTACATACTTTATTATATAGCATTTATGTTTTTTTTTCAGGTTCCTACAACTGCGGACTGGAAAACAATTGAAAATGGTTTTCGTAAACAGTGGAACTTTCCAGGGTGCTGTGGAGCAATCGACGGCAAACATGTCGTCCTCAAGGCACCTCCTGATTCAGGAAGTTTATACTTCAATTACAAAGAGACAAACAGCATTGTCCTAATGGCTGTTGTAGATTATAAATATTGCTTTAGTTATATAGACGTAGGGTGTAATGGAAGGGTTTCCGATGGAGGCGTGTTTCGTAACTGCAGTCTGTACCAGGAATTAGAAAACGGTATTCTACCTGAAAACCACGTCCTAGTTGGTGACAATGCATTTCCCTTGAAAGAATATTTATTAAAACCTTTCCCAGGAAATCGATTAACGTCCAAGCAAAAAGTTTATAATTACCGTTTGTCTCGAGCTAGAAGAATCGTGGAAAATGGTTTTGGTATACTAGCTGCCAGATTTAGAGTGTTTGAGAAACCGATGCCCTATGGTCCTGAGAAAGTTGTTAAGATAGTAATGGCCTGCTGTGCGTTACATAATTGGCTCCGACATACAAAACTACAGAGCAAACTTTATGAACACACCGTAGATACAGAAAATCATGTAACTGGGGCTATCATTCCTGGTAGTTGGAGAAATGAGCCAGAGTCGCTCGGGTTGGAACCGCTACCAGTTTCTTTAAGTAACCGTTCATCTCAAAGGTCTATAGATCGTCGGGAGAGATATGCAGATTATTTTGTCGGAAGCGGATCTGTACCTTGGCAGACACGAATGATACATTGAAAACTACGTACGAATCGTACGATACGGTAGATGCATATACCCTGTACCTATACTTACCTTATAATTTGTAATAATGTATTAATTAGTAAGTAATTTGTAATAATGAATATAATGGTACCTACTCACCAAATTGCTCTCACTTTCTGTCAGTGTTGAAGTTAAGTTTTGCAGAGATGCATTCAATAAACTGAACCATTTCACGGAAGGAATATACACAGTGTCTGTCCCAGCGCCTGATGATTTTGAATCCTTAATTTTTTTTATTTCCTGCGAGTAGGTTGATCTGAAAAGGAATAAAAACTCATAGTAAAATTTCTAGAAAACTTCTAAAAACAATAGTAGCAATAACAGTTAAGAGAAATAAATAAATACACTGACCTGATGTTTTTAATTTTAATTTTAATTTCCTTTTCACCAAATCCGGGCACATTCATTGATTTTTCTATGTCCAGGTATGCAGATTCTTTAATTTGCTTGTTTTTATATTGCGGGGACTTAATATTCCACAAGCATTCATTTTCTAAATATTTAGAAACAAATTTGTAAGTTGTTTCTTCGCTCCAGCGAAACGACATTTTTATGGCAACTAATGATCTCAACTAAAACGACAGGTTCGGACTTGTTTAGCCGGTAAGCCATTTAGCAGGGACGCGTGGTGGGGGGTGCTACTCGCCCGCACGAAATAGAAAAAAATGGATTGGCTCGACTAAATTATTTACTAACCTACTTGACTAAAATTTTGGTGTTCAGACGCGTTTAGCTACTAAAATACTCGCTACTCGACTAAAATACTGGCCTAATGCGAACTAGGCTTAACATGGAAAACTAATCCTGATGATGCCACGGGTGTTGGCGAAACATATGTCGATTAAAATTTTAATTGGTTTTCGGATTAGCAGCTATGTATTTATGGTTGTATGCTAGGTGCTTGGATCTGGCTTCTCGTTGCGACTGTAGTGTCTTGTGTTCGTGATCATGAGTAGGCAGATCCGAGGGTCAGCGGAGGGTATAGGGCCCGGTGGTGGGCGATCCCTCAATAGAGATTTGAACTTCCGAATAGTGACGCCTGATACAATTCAATATTCGGGAATATACCCGAGCGACCCATCTACAAAACCCCGTAGGTGTTATCCGGGCAAGCCTGGAACGTTCTAGGGCGTTCATTCAACAACTCATATGCCAAACACGCTGAGACTACAATGGAATATGCTAGTAAACGATATCGCGTTCTACTCTGCTACTAGCGACATCTAGTGAGTCAATGGGTAAACTACCCGGTCGTAACAATAATTTTCATAATAAAAATGTATGCAATTGGAACTTTTATATCTAAAAATAAATAATGATAACGTGTAGTGTAGAGACTTTGTTTATTTACTTGCGTCGTTGTACCAACTATTCTTCTACTATGTGGTTGGTAAATAACATTGTAATTTTATGTTAAGTTGAATTATTGTATTTTATTATATTATCTTTATCCCGTTTATGTAGTAACTCAAATAAGGGATTATTATTATATATTGCAAAAAAAAGGAAGTGTACACCTTTTTTTTTTCTTTAAGGGGTAGATGTAGTATATACCTATATATGCATGTAACCACCGTACATATAAGCTGATCATTATAATAAATAACCAGTGTTTACTCGAACGTCGTTGGTATCATTTCTCTCCCTACACGCTACCTATACATATTACCTGATTATATTTTTTTAATCCCCAAATGCGTCGATGTTTCCGTTAGCAAAAAATCAAAACTTTTTTTTTAACTGGAGCAAAGTTACCTCGTTAGGAGCAAAGTAGGAACGAGTTACGGTATGTTATTGATCGGAAAACCTTCACTTCACATGAATTTAGCTCTTGAAACACGAGATGATGCTTAAGCAAAAAGACACAGCAAGCCAACTTTGATTTTATAACTGATATAACATAAAAAGTGAATCGCTTACTTGTGAGAAGAAAATCCATCTGTTTTTCTACCATTATTACTTGTACAGCTTAAAAAACTGCAACGCACCATTGTAGACTTTGGTAAAATTTAATTTATTATAACAAATAATGTAATAATTAATTTTTTCGGTAAAAATTTTAATAAATTTCATATTCGTTGTCAAACTTATTACAAATGTCAAATTTTGTTATGATAATGAATTCCTAAAATCTTGAAAATCTGGCCATTCGATGAGGGACAAAAAATGACAAGCTCTGTCTCCCTTTGTCATAAGCAGTTAGCTATTTTCTTTTCTTTTCCTGTCGAATGAGAAGGAAGAAAGGCAGGTTCTATACCTGTACTCTTTCGCCTCCTGCAAATTTGTAGCCACCTCTATTGACTGGGCCAACGTTTTTTGTGCAGTTTCTTTTTTTCCTTTTCCGGACTTTTAAATAAAATTATTAATAAAGAAAATGGAAAACCCGAGTGGGAATACAAAAAAGTTAGATGTCATGATGTATTCATCATCTTCCTGCCCTGTTCCCATTTATTTGGGGTCGGCGCATCCCTATTATCCGTGATCTCTTTGCTCACTCCCAGTACACGCATATCCTCTCTCACACAGTCCATCCAACATTTCTTTGGTCTACCTCTTCCTTTATATCCATCCACGTTCATGCACAACGCTCTCTGTAAAATATGCCTTTCATCCCGGCGCTTTACTTGCCTGTACCAAGACTATAAATGCTGCTATTTCTTTTCGCACATCAACCACCCGTTTTAACATTAGCCTCTGCTGAGCCAACGAAAATCACAGAAAGAAGTTATGTCACCATATTCAGCATTTGTTTCTTTTAATAATTCCTGAAATTGTCTGTGATTGAGGCCCCGAAATTTGATGAAGTTAACAGTTTTTACCAGAACACGCATGACATCTTGAATACTAACAGACTTTGCACTTAGATTTTCTTGATAGATAATACAGTGGTACTGTATGAAAGAGACATCAGGATGATTTTTCTTTATTAAAGCAACGAGTCCTTCATTTTTGCCAACCATAGACGGCGCGCGTCTGTGCAAATTCCAGCCAGATAATTTGAGGTTATATCTATTTATGATGGTATTAAACGATTACAACAAATCACATCCTCTTGTAGTACCTTTCATGGAAACTAGAGTAGCCATTTCTTCAGTAATCAACCAGATCAAATAAAGAAATATTGATAAATTAATATCGTAAAGACGTAATAAACTATCAGATAGAAGATCGACTTTCACCGATCTGATAACTCGATGAGACATATTATTTCTTATCAAATATAATTTATAAACAAATATGCCTATGATATGACTTGCCTATAGAAAAGTGTTCATAGATATTTCTATTTTAATTAATTTTAATCAATTTCCTTTCATCACCTTCACTCTTGATAAACGAATGAGATTTATCTCAACTGATAGTTTTTAACACACAGAGTATACCTAGGCAGGCTTGCCTACTTATTTCTGTGCATGGCTACCTAGTAAGGATGTGAATAGGTAAGTCAATATAGGTAACTACACCGATCTGTTCCAATCTAAATTGATATCATAGGTAAAATATTTTAATTACAAAACCAATCATATAGGCTTGCCTGCAAATGCAGGTGATAAAGAAAATTGATTAAAATTAAACTGAAAATAGCTATCAACACTTTTCGATAGGCAAGTCACAATAGGCATATTTGTTTATAAATTATATTTGATAAAAAATATGTCTCATCGAGTTATCAGATCGACGAAGGTCGATCTTCACGGTCTCGTCTACTAACTGGTTGTTTAGTGGAAACTCATAGCAACAGGTTTCAAAATGTTGGTTGACTTGATTAATACTGATAGTTGTTGCAGGCAACATATAAAATTACACTTAAAAAGTGGTTTCAGGACTTTTGGCGGGAAGGTCAAACCAGAAGGGCGGAATTTTAAAACTTTTTTCGATTAAATTGTTTAAAACCCTTTAAAACTATTAATACGAATAATGGACGACGAGGAGGAAGACAGAAATCGTGGTCACAAAAGAAAATACAAACTCCATGACTCGACGGAACCTAAAGATAAGTACAAAAGATTTTCCAAAAGTGGCTACCAACGTCTGTACCCAACTGATGCTAAGTTGAACAACAATTCGTTCAAAGTTTACGTCCAAGGTATTAATCCAGGGGACCGTCTGGGAAATAAGAACCCCAAGACGATCACAGACCTGTTCAAAAAATATTTCAAAGGAATTACTTCAATTAAAAGAGTTACCTCAAGCAAAATAGAAATTACTTTCTCTGGTCCCATTAATGCAAACAATCTAATTAAGAATGACACCTTTCTCACTACCAACAAACTGAAAGCATTTATTCCAGCTAATCTAATAGAAAAAAACGGGAATAATTAGATACGTACCAATCGACATATCTAATGAACAATTATATCAAGACCTAACTTCAGACTTTGAGATAATAGCTATAAGGAGATTCACCAAGAAAGTAGGAGAGGAAATAATTCCTCTTCAAACCGTCAGCATCACCTTTATGTCAAATACCCTCCCACAATACGTCTATGCCTTTGGTGGTTGGTGCTATAAAATTTACGAATATGTCCCACCACTCATGCAGTGTTTTAAATGCTTAAAATTTAATCATTCAGCAAATATATGTAAAAGTAAACAGGTATGCTCCATATGTTCCGGAGACCATCATTTTAAAGAATGCAATAATGACAGCAAACTAAAATGTATAAATTGTGGAGGTGAACATTTGGCCATTTCCCGTACTTGTCCAGTAAAACTACAAAAAATTAATGACAAAAAAAATAAAATAACCTATGCAAGTGCAACAGCCTCACCTACTCTATCAATTTTAAATAATTATAATAAAGAATTCCCTAAATTGAAAACAATAGATACAAGTTCACAGGATAAAATATTACCTCCCAACAAAGAAAATGCAACAAAAGAAGCAAAAAAAGTTGATATTAGTATAACAGATATTATAAATGCAATAGTCAACGATAAAAAAATTCTCAATGCTATGCTATCTACAATCCTTACCATAGGAAACAAGAGTGATGGCCAAATATTCACCTCGGCAATGATTAAAGATAATTTAATTAATAACTTAAATAATGGGTAATGTAAATAATGATACACATTTAAGAATCTGCCAATTTAATGTACAAAGTATAAATAAGAAAAAGCCATTAATTATCGAATTTTTATTTGAAAATAATATAGATATCATGATGCTCAATGAAACTTGGTTAACTAAGAAAAAAACTTTATGTATACCTAAATATAACTTTATATACAAAAATGCCAAGAATGAACATGGCGGAGTAGGTATCTTAATAAGAGACAACATAAAATATACTATACTTAACACAGGTTTTAATGAACTCATACAAACTGTAGCAATATCTGTTGAAACCTCTGTTGGCAATTGCTCTTTACTATGCGTATACTGTCCTCCCAAAGGTGGAAAATTTAACACTAATAAACTTAAAAAGATAATCACTTCTCTACCACAACCAATAATAATTTCAGGTGATCTGAATGCACATCATGTAGCCTTTGGCTGCTATATCACTAAAAGCAGAGGAAACAGCATATATGACTTAATAGATCAATGTAACTTGTGTATTATGAACACAGGAAATCCAACCACAGTTTCTTCTCCTCTTAGGCAACAATCAGCCATAGATGTTACACTTGTAAGCCCAACATTAGCTCCTCTTTGTAATTGGTATGTTCACAACAATCCTATGGGTAGTGATCACTATCCTACAATAACAGAATTACAAATTAAACCAATTTTATATACAGAATCCTGCTCTTTGGGAAAGTACTTATATAACAAAGCAGATTGGATAAACTACAAACGCACTTCTGAACATTATTTTAATTATATACAAGTAAATTCACAAGATCCTATTGACTCTTATTATTCCTTTACAAAATCGTTACAATTACTACAAGATAAATACATTCCTAAAATTTTTCCAACAATAAACAGTCAAAACAGTAGACTAAACTTCATTAAAACTCCAGTCCCATGGTGGAATGATGCATGTAGAGATGCAGTCCTGAAAAGCAAACAGGCTCTATTATTCTATAAATCAAACCCAACATTAGACAATTTTGTAGAATATAAACGTATTGATGCAATAAAAAAGCTAACCATTAGTGAACAGAAAAGGGATAGTTGGAAGTCATTATGTCAATCTTTTAATAGAACAACACCTATAAGTAGAATATGGAATTATATTAGAAGATTCAAACGTGCCAGTACAAGCAGCAATAAAGTTAAGAATGACACATGGTTATCACAATTTATGGACACACTGGCACCTGAATCTCCTAATGAGAAAAACATAAATATGGAAATTTTTAAAAACATATTTACCAAACCAGAAAGTGAAAACAGTAAATATTTAACCTCTCCCTTTATCTTTCAAGAATTTATTAGATCTTTAGAATCCAGAAAAGACACTACTCCTGGTTTAGATAATTTTCCATACAAACTTATTAAAAATCTCCATAACAATGCACAATTAATACTTCTACAAATCTTTAATCAATTATGGCATTACAACCTTATTCCAAAGGAATGGAAATCACAATGTGTGATTCCCATTCTTAAACCAGACAAACCACCTGATGAATATTCTTCTTATAGACCTATATCATTATCATCCTGCATAGGTAAATTGTTTGAGAATATGCTTAAAGTTAGACTAGATTACTTTATGGAATCCAACAATCTCTTACCTGAATACCAATTTGGCTTCCGCAGAGGAAGAAGTGCTGTTGACAGTTTTACTTCTCTGATTTCTGACATAAGGACTTCATATTATGCCAAAAAAGTCACAGTTTGTGCATTCCTTGATATAAAAGGAGCGTTTGACAATATCAATCTGGAAGTTCTGGTCAATACCTTGGATTCCATAGGGTTACCTGGAAAAGTCATCGAATGGATTTTTCACTTTCTGTTTGATAGAACTTTGTATATAAAATTTAATAACAAAATTCAAGGTCCAAGAAATGTATATAAGGGCACTACTCAAGGAGCAATACTTTCACCTCTAATTTTCAATATGTATCTTGCTAACATCAAAAGTTATGTAGATTTAGATTCACTGAATATACTACAATTTGCAGATGATATTGTTTTGTATACCAGTGACTCAGAAATAGACTCTGCAATTAATACTTTAAATAGTGGTTTACAACAACTCAACAACTACTATTCTCATTTAAAACTCACAGTATGTCCAGAAAAAAGTGCAGCTATAGTATTCAATGAATCTAATACCAGTCTGCCTCAATCTAAACTCATTAAATACAATAATGTAAATATACCACAGACAAAAAACAAGAAGTTTTTAGGTGTATTTTTAGACTCAAAATTATCTTTTGATAAACATATTAATTATATTATAGGCAATGCTAGTAGAGGACTGAACATATTAAGATGCCTTGCAGGGACTTACTGGGGTGCAGACCCACAAATATTAAGTGTGCTATATAAAAGTATAGTTAGAAGCCACTTAGATTACAGTGCTTTAGCCTACATGAGTGCTAGTCCTTGTATACTCAAAAAACTAGATGTATTACAGAATAAAGCTTTGAGAATAATAACAGGTGCTATGTGTAGCACTCCCATAAATTCAATGGAAGTAGAGAGCTGTATACCTCCTCTAATAATAAGAAGAATCTATTTTGCTGAGAGATTTTGTATAAAAAACTTATCATTAAAAAGTAAAGTAGTTCTGGAAAGTATTAAACCAAATTTTAACCTTTTAAACAGCCAAAATAATGTTATAGTTTCAGATCTGAAACATGGTATTTCCCCCCCAATTTTGAAAATTATGAAATACATGAATAGAAAATGCAATAATTTATATAATAACCAGTTATTACCATATTATACTTATCCATATGAATGCAACACATTAGATATTAAAATTAATGTTTTCAGAATTAGTAACAAATATGATTTTCTGAGAGCAATAGGACAAAAACATGGTTTTTTATAGAATTTACACAGATGCAAGTAAAGGTGATTCAGTAGTTCGATCTGCTATCTATGACCCACAAACAAAATATTCTCAAAGTTTTAGACTGGACAATAATCTAAGCATCTTCTCAGCTGAAGCATATGCTATAATAAAAGCTTTACAATATGTAAAAAGTGTAAATAGTATACCTAAACATTGTATTATAATAACTGATAGCTTAAGTGTTTTAGAATGTATAAATAGTAATAATATATATAGCTCAAACTATCTAATTTCATTGATTAAATATTCACTACTCGAACTAACTACAATCAAAGTAGAATTTATGTGGGTTCCATCACATAAAGGTATAGACGGAAATGAGATTGCTGACAGAACATGTTATTTAGGCATAAATGAAATAGATATAAATAACCTTCATGTCCCGAGAGAAGACTACAATAACATGATAAACATAACATGCAAAACATTATGGCAAGACCTATGGAAGCTAACACTAGAAGATAAAGGGAAATGGTATGGAGAAATTCAAGTTAACTTACCCGTTAAACCCTGGTACAAATCATATAAAGGTGTCATAAACAGAGAGTTCATCACAATAATCAATAGACTTAGATTTGGTCACAATCGGTCCCCCGCCCATCTAAATCGTTTGAACATAATAAATAGCGCAGACTGCCCATATCCCAACTGCACAAATTCAAATTGCGATGCAAAGCATTTAATTGAAGAGTGTCCGAATTTTAAAGAAGAACGACACACATATTTAACTCTGAAACAAAAAAAACAGGAACAGCTCTATGATGACGAACAGGAAGGAAACGAAACTGTGGTAAACCCGATAAACTTGAAGCAAATGTTACAAAACGCTGAAAACTACCAAAATCTATATACATTTATCAGAAAAACGGAAATTGAAATTTAAAGAAAAATAGAAGAAATTGAGTAAAGTGAATAGTGTTCTGTAGTGAAGTGTTAATATTAATTAGACTATAACCTTTTATTCTTATATATTTTTACATATTATTCTTTGTATATTTAGTTAGGCGATTGTTCAAATATTGTTATGGTGAAAGGACTTGTACCAGTGCCAATAAATACTTTAAAAAAAAAAAAAAAAACACTTAAAAAGTTAATGTTCCTTTTTTAACTGCGCCTTTTAGTAAGTCCTACAGCCGGTTGCACCTAAAGTTTCATTTTACGAATTCGTAAAAAGTAACGTATAAAGTAGGCGTATAATGTAAAACGTTGTTGTTCCACGGTTCAGCATTACGTTTTACGTTTACTTTATACGGTTACTTTTTACGGAGCTCAAACCCTGCTCATATCGTATAAATATTGACACTGACATTATTCTAGGTATACATAACATTGTTGTTTGGAGGTTATAAAGCGTTTGTTTCTTCCCTACCGGTTAATTTAATATTATATTAGTTAGTGCTAATATAAAACGTACTCTCAAATAGTCTATATTCACAATAATTATGTCATTTACTAGTTCTACTTCTGATAGTGATGATGAAATTGTTCAATATATCAGTCGCCGTCGTCGAAGAACAAATATCAGAATAGACCAAATGCTTATTGAAGACAACGATTTTTTATGCCGTTATCGAATCAGCAAGACCACGGCACAATATATTTGCAGATGTATTGAAAATGCAGTTCGATCTAATACTCCAAGGTAAGTTTCAGGTAACAACAAAATAACTCTGCTTAAGTAACTAGTTACAACCTATTTTTACTAGAAGTAGATAAGTAAGTAATGAATTTATACTATTTCCAACTTTTTTCAGAAACAATGCAATGACAGTCTCTGATCAATTACTAATTGCATTGCGGTTCTATGCAACCTGCTCTATGCAGCAAGTTGTTGGTGATATCAGCAGAGTGCATAAAGCTAGTGTTTGTCGTGCAATACACAGAGTGTCTCGCGCCATAGCAGCATTAGCACCTAGATATATACACATGCCTTGTGACATAAATGAAATGTCAGTAGTATCTAACGAATTTTATGAAATAGCCAACTTTCCTAGGGTTATAGGTGCTATAGATTGCACACATATCCCTATGCAGTCACCAGGTAAGTAAATTCTTGTTTAATTTAAACTTAGATTAGATTAAACTTTTATCAGTACACTTATATAAACCTTAATACAACAGGGACAGAACATGCAGAACTGTATAGTTGCCGGAAAGATTTAAGATATAAGATAAGAAAGATATTGTGTGTCGATGGCCTGGCAATGATAGCACTATATTTGATAATTCATTTATAAAAGAGAGACTGGAAAATGGTGAATTTGGAAATAGGTATGTACTCACATAACTATAACTAATATTGGTGATATTTATTTTTAATTAAACTTTATTTTTGATTTACAGGTATTTATTACAAGATTATTTTTAGTTAAACTTTATTTTACAGGTATTTATTAGGAGATGGTGGTTATCAACAAAGGTACTTAATGATACCATTTCGCACACCGGCCAATGTAGCAGAGGAAAACTACAATAAAAGCCACATCAAAACTAGGAACACAGTAAGTTGATTCATAAAGGGAATTGCCCAAATTGTATAGTGATTTTGGCCAAGTCTGCACACTTATAATATGATGTGGGAAATGTTGTATCTAATATCAATATGGTATAAATAAAAAAAATATTTAAGTAGAACTTCGGATTTAATGGTAAATAATGTTTTTATTGATAGATATATGACATTATGTTTTGAGGTTCAAACAGTTTACAAACACCTTTTGAATTTTTTTAACATTACATTACACTAACTAGTATTTTACAGAAACTAGCCTGTTTTTTTTCCTGTATTACAGGTACCAGAAATAACGGAAAACAGAAAATATAATTTTTTTATTAAACCTATCTCAGCCAGGAATTAAACTTGGTTATACTAAAGAAATAAATAATAAATATAAGACCAGTGGCTTACCCTTTAACTGAAAGGTTTAATCATTCACCTTACTCGTCATCTGTATCATAAACTAGTAAAACCTCATCCAGGAATCGAGCTGGTGCTTCAATGTAGCTTTGATGTCGCCCCCATCCTAAATACCAGATGACTGACATCACATGAGCACAGCATCCAACTGTCCGACGGCCTACAATACAGTTACAACAGTATTGTTGTATGGCTGCACGACCAATATTATTAGAGTCTATCAAAATATATACAAAATATGCTTTTCTTGATATATGCTTACTAGCAATTTTTGCTCTGAGCAAATAATGATTACTACCAAAAGCAGATGCATCCAATATGCTTCTTCTACGGTCACTGCACACTTAAATGCAGTAGCTACCATTAAATCTGATGTGCTCCCCATAATATGACCTTGCTTGTTTTATTTGATATGTCCCACAAGCAATTAAGACTAAATCACTGTAAGTGAGGATTGGGAACTCTCTTACATTTTCTGAGTCCACATTAATATTTATAAATGCGTTAAAAACCTCTATTTACCGGTTTTTTTTAAACCGGTTGCAAGCCCTGCATACATATAAAATAGTTCTTTTGAATGATGGCGCTAGTTACTATGTGAATGACTACATTATCAGTGTTACTGCACACAAAAAATGTTAGTTCTGAAAGCGCCATATGAGTAATTCTATGAAACTGACTCATTTATCTTATCAAAAGAAAATAGTTCTTACTTATTTTATTTCTGCTGTTTATAGCAGGACTATCGAAAAAGTATCATAATCAATATCCACACTATAGTGGTGCGACCACATAACTGGGACTAGAGCGCTCATTTTTCGTCTCTCACTCTTGACAGATTATACTATTTTCATTACCTGATCTAAGTCAGATGATTTGGTAAGAAAAATAATTGTTACTATCGAACACCCTAAACTCTGAACTAAAACAACTGATTTTACTGATGAGATCGTTTATTATGGGTATGTTTCATGTTTTTCATAAAATTAAAATATATATTTACGTTTTATATGCAAACAAAAAAAACGATTTTTTTAAAGATCGATCTTTTTGATTTCGATTTAATCGTGAATCGATTTATTAGCTTACGATTCGAATCGATTTGATATCGATCTTTTTCGTAGAGAATCGCCATCCCGTGAGTGTGGTGACGTTTATAAAAAAAAAATGTTTATTTTTAGCAGGGTTACCATGAAATAAAAATTATCGATTATCAATTGATTTTCATTATTTTTAATATAACATGAAATATGCAAATACATAAACCCTATATCATTAATAATTTAGATTATCAACGAACCACATAATTTATTGCACTTTAATTTTAATTTAAAAATATAAGATATTTTGCGTAACGTTACGTAATAAAAAATAATCTACTTTAATATAAATATAGACTTCTAGATTTAAAATGGCAACTTTACCCTAACGGTGTTGAACAGCTATTTAATTTTTAATAATTTCATTACTTTAAAAAAATGTGAAAATATTCCCATCTTTTTATAAAAAATCTTCATATTGATAATTCATAATCAAAAATAACGTTTTTTTTGACAAAAGTCTTTTTTTATGTGCGTTTTTGGCCAGAAATGGGCAATTCCCTTTAGCATCAGTGGCCTAGTGGTAATAAGATAATTTTATTTTTAACCTTGAGACTGCATTTTACAGGTGGAAAGATCATATGGTGTTTGGAAAAGAAGATTTCCATGCTTAGGTTTAAAGCTACGAGTACATCGAAAAAATATGGAAGCTATAATAGTATCCACCGCTGTTCTATACAATATATGTAGAGATCTGAATGAAACATGGAACTATAATGATTCAGATGTGCCCACTGAAGAACCGGCAGTGCTAATACCACTAAATAGTTCATCTACAGTAAATGGAGTGACTGCAAGAAACAACCTTGTGAGGGACTTTTTCACAAATTAATTTTGTAATCGTTGATACATTTTAATGTAGGTTTTAAGGACTTGGAAGGTTTTAAAAAAAATAAAATGTCATGTTTTATTCTTGTTTATTTAATTGTTTTTCTAATAAAGCTATTTCTAATTCAAGTTTTTTCTTACTTAATTGTTTAATTTCTATTTCTAAATTTTGTGCATCACATTCCATCACCAATTTTTTTTTCTCCAATGAGGCATTTTCAGATTTTTTCTCCAAAATCTCTAACTCTAATGAATATTTATTTGTATTTTTGTTCTCTTTTTCATCCAGCCATTTGAGCTTCTTTTCTGCAACCTCCACAAACTTCGACCTTGTGTACTGAGGTGTAGATTTTACTAAAGTGTCACTCATATGAAGCTTCCTTTTTTTTATTTGTGTAGTATTATGAGACAACTCATTACCTGATGAAGACAATGTTTTTACTAAGTTCGGCGTACAGTAAATTTGCTGCTCAAGACATGAATTGGAGGTGTTCATGAGTGGCTCTGCTAGTATCTCGATACTCTCATTACCCAACACAACCACATTACCTGAGATGGTGTTATCACTATCAAATTTTGATGGTACACCTTCTACCGATTCTCTTACTGTATCCAGTAGAATTGCAGTTGTGTCATCCAATGGAGCAGGACCTTTTCCACCGCCAGTCTGCCGATGTGCTTTTTTAAATGCAGCAACATCCTTTTTTGCGTTTCTCTTCATATAGTCCCATTTATTTTTCAATTGCGTTATACTCTTTATTGCAGAGCATGCAGGGTCGCTATTAAATTCGATATTTATGGCCTGCCAAGCCTCATCTCTTTGTTTCGGAGTAACTTGACCTGTCTTCTTATTTAATATTATGTGCTTGTATTTTTTTATCAAGCCATTCAGCAAACGCAACTCATCTTCATTAAATTTTGCACTTCTTTGCCTGAAACAATACATTAGATATGGTTAACTTACTGTGGTGCCGCAACAAGTACATGGAAATTTTCAAAATACCATGCACAAACATTGTTTAATTTAATACCCTGCCAACGCCCAATAATATAGTAAATAAGTAGATACTTACTTTTCATGCAAAATATCATCTAGCAAGTTTTCCATTTCAAATGCAATAATTTATGTTTTAAAATACAAATAACAATTATCATTGACACTCCGGCACAACTAAGTAGGTAGAGAAGGTTGACAGATTATCAGGTCTTGCAATAGGTAAAATTAAAAACTACCATGGTAATAAAAATCTACTAGGTTTTTATGGTAGAATTAACGTTTATTAGTGCAGCAATTCATTTTACGGATACTTTTACTGATTTTTTTTTGGTACAACGAACATTTACGAATTCGTAATAGTAACGGAATAGTAATCGTAATACGTAAAACTGAATTCGTAAATGAACATTGATTTTGGTGCAACCGGCCGCTAGCTTAGCTTCGTATAAGGACATATTACGACACAAGCTATAATTTCTGTTTTTCCTATATTTCTATTAGTGTGTGCACAATACAAGTGAAGTTCTAATATTGTGTTTTTCTTGACTTTCTTATATTATACCAAGTGCGCCCTATTCATTTAAATATACAGTCCACTTAATCGACATCTTGGCGAGACAGTCCATCATAGGTATATCAACCAGGCTGTCCTGCACATGGTCCTTCTCATCGCTCAAGGTCTTTCTCAACGCTCAAGGTCCTTCTTATCAGCAGTGTTTGTGTTTGGTATCAAGAAAGAAAAATATTAAGTTCAAGACGAAAAGCTAAAGAAATATCGTCATAAGGGAAAATCAGCATTCAGAAATTCAATTCAAAAAGCTGCGTCGTCAAGATTCACGGGGTTCTCACGAATCTCCAAGAACGGTCTTGTTTCCGTTCCAAGCTTGCCAATGTTCGCTGTGCGATCTGCCGTCTCGCTCGCACTCATCGACGCCAAATACGGAGTGAAGAGTCCAACAAACTATAGATTCTTCGCGTCGTTTCAATTCGGGTGTGTTCGTTCGCCGTTCGTTCGTGCTTTGTCACTAGCGCCGAGGCCGACACCGCCATTTTCGTGTGAATTCGTTCGTTTCGAAGTACGCGTCAGAGCAAAGCGTCAGAGTAATTTCAAGAAATAAGAAGTCTCAAGTGTCGTCACAGTGTTGAAAGTTTTAAAAAAGTGCATATTTTAGTGGTTTCTGACATTTTTAGCATAAAACATATTGTTAATAGTCACTATGGAAGAATTAAAAAAGAGCGTGGCTGCTCGAGGATATATCAAGGGCTCCATCACAAGAATTAAACATTTCGTAGAAGATCCCGGTATCCGCGCAACACCTCTTCCCACGATGTTGATTAATAAAGATCGGCTATTAATTCTGTTTGATAAATACAACGATCTTTGCATTCATATAATAAACTTGGATCCACTTGACTCCGAAAATGTCGAGGAATTGGAAAACATATATTGTGAAGTTTTGGGTAAACTTAATGACGCGATCAGCAAACAAAAATTAGACATAGCTCCAGCAGCCACTGCCAATACCAACTATTCTAAAACTAAGTTGCCATCCATACACATTCAAACGTTCAGCGGTAAGTACAGTGAGTACAAACCATTTATAAATATTTTTAAGGCAATGATTGACAGCGATAACAGTCTACAATGTGTACAAAAGCTCTATTATTTACGCAATTTTTTAGCAGGCGAACCTTTATCCCTGATAAATAATTTGCCATTGGTAGATGATAGTTATAGAGAGGCATTACTGTTGATAGAAAATAGGTATGATAACAAAACCAAAATAATGTTTGAACACATAAATACCATAATAGACATGCCACACATTACAAAATCCACACCTGTTGCACTGCATACTTTTATTTCAGAGGCAAAGCAACAGCTTGCTGCACTCAAGAATCTTGGACAGCCAGTGGAGCAGTGGGATAGTATACTTGTATGCTTCCTAAGTAGAAAATTAGACAGTGTGACAAGCCGTGCATATCAGTTGGAGCGAGATAACAGTAAAGAACCTACAGTTAAGGAGTTATTTGGTTTCTTAGAAAACACAGTGCGTTTTTGGTTCCAATGTTTTAATTCTTGAAATTTCGACCTGCAAAACAAGCCCGTGGGCGGCCGGAGTCAAAGGTTGATAATGAAGAATTGAAGGCTATTGTGGAAGCGAATCCATTGCAAACCACGTCCGAGTTATCTGCAGGCTGCGGTGTTAGGCGGGTCCCTCATGAGTTGAGTGGAGCGATAATTAATATCTGTCAATGAAAAAACTAGCATAAACACTGGACACTATGAATTTCGCCCGATCAAGTGATAAAAAAAAATATTTTCATCGTTTCCCAGCATTTTTTTGGCATAAACTTTATATGATGTATAGAGTACATACCCTTCGTTAAGGGTGGCAACGAAAAAACACCCTGTATGGCTCATAAAAGTCCTTTTCAGCAAGGGTGATATTTGGGGGAAAGCAAACTTTATTGTATCAATCTTTTTTGTGGCAATTTTGCCATGATTGTATCAAGTACAAAACATGATACTTGCAAGTTAGTCACTAATGAGGGAATCAATTTTTGGTTCGCAAGCTCTGCGGTTATAAATGAAACTTGCGGTTCACTGTCCAGCAAGGCTTTTACATGAACTTCTGTGCCATTTTGAGCTATAAGCTTCACCCTAGCAGTTGGCAAAAGCACTTGTGTTGCAGACACTTTGGAGAGAAGAGTAACTGGATTTGGAGATTGGTCAGCATGCAACAATGTATTGTGCTTTTGTCTGCAAATACCACACTTGAAAAAGTACCTGCAAGGCTTTGCACGCTTGCATAAACATGTTTTGCAGGGTTTGTTTTCTTCTGTAAATGCTAATCTCTCACCAGCAGACATAAGTTTAAATTTTCCACAATTAAATAGTTTGTGAGGATGGCGTGGTAGGAGACTCATTCTTGACTGCTGGAGCAGCTACCTTAACCAATACCTTGTTCTGCACTCGTTGAGGCATTTCTGAGCTCTCCATCGCTAGAGCCCGTTTTTCAAATCAATTAATTCTTTAACCCAGGGCTCCTTGTCACGCATTTTTCTAAGTGATCTGTCAGTTGTTTTTCGAGCATTAAAAGTGTACAAGGCGTATCGTGAATTTTAATCAAGTAATATTGTTAAATATCGACGGTCCCTACGTACATTCCCTCCCTCCCAATGGTTCAAGTCACAATCTTACGAGGGAGACAGTTTGTGATCTTCGAAAACAACTTGTAAACATGGCTCAGAAGGGTCTCTAATTCTGCAGCAAGGCTTTATCGTCTTCTTTGTCGAAAAGAAAAGAATCAACACACTTGTGTTTCATTCTTCGTGTAAGACGAAATTTAAGAATCTCTGGAGGATTTCAGGTACCAATGTTTCACCCGCTCTCAGAAGCTCTGCTTCTGCGTCCACAGATCACTGTAGAGACATTGAGAGCATTTCCGCCATGAGTTCTAGGGTGTGTGCAGTAACCTAGACAAGTAAAGCTGTTTGCCAACTCTCGTTGAAAGTACAGCATTATACGGAATAGGCTGATAAGATTTAACTTTATATCTCCAGCACCGAACACATTTATTTATGCATTTTTTTAGCTAAATTACAGCCTCCTAAAGGCCAATAACTTTGCCTAATTATAGAAAGTAAAAGTTGGAGGCCTGCATGTAAATATTTTTTTATGAAAATGATTAAAAAGAATGACAGTATAATGGTGTTTACTGCACAGTAAAATAGGATGTTTGACATCATAATTATAGAAAGAATTATCAAGCCTACCACCGACTCGAATTATCTCATTGGAGTCTAAGAACGGAGATAACGAAAGAAGCCGATGTTTGGTAGGTAAGGACTTTTGTGATTTAAGCATGGCATACTCATTGGGAAACATTTCAATTTGAGCTTTGTGAATGATTAAATTTAATGGATTTTGAAGTTCCTCGATCGAAAGATCGTTACTTAATTTGTTATTTTTGTTCTTACAATTATGAATGAATCTCAATAAGTATGCAATCTAGCAGTTGATTTTGGCTGAGTTTGGTAGAATTTTTAAGCAAAGTAAGGTAGTTTTTGAAAATAGTCAATTTGGATTTTAAGCATGAAGGGGTGTGGATAATTAAGTACAGTTTATAGGGCAAAACTAGGTTTAATAAATATATTTCACAGAGCACTACAATAATGTGTACGACAACGCGGATGGTGGCTTGGAACTCAAAACCTAAACAACTCATAGATACTAATTAGGTAGATGGCGTTGCTCACATACTTCGCATATTCTCAACACCTCCCCTCGTAGTCGTGAGCAGACAATAAATCCTTAATCACAAAAATCTATCATACCTAAATTATGGATACATTCATGATGCTTCATCTTGCATAAACCCTTGGTCAAAACATCAGCAGGCATTCGGTCTGAACACAAATATTTCAGATCAATTACATTTCGTTCGCACATATCTTGAATAAAATGATGCCGCACGTCGATATGTTTTGTTCGAGGATGATAGTTTTTACTCTGAGCAAGTTTGATTGCACCCTGATTATCATTAAACAAAGTCACACATTCACACTCCATTCTTACGTTATTTAATACATCACGCATATAAATTGCCTCTTTAGTAGCTTCGGAAAGGGCAACGTATTCAGCCTCTGTGCTGGATAAGGCAATGCTACGTTGTTTTCGCGCTTCCCAACTTATAGGAGCGCCAGCTAAGATCAGTGGAAAACCGGAATAAGATTTACGATCTACCTCATTTGATCCCCAGTCTGCATCAACCACACCAAACAATGGTAAACCTGTTCTCTCATACATCAAACCATAATCAGATGTACCCTTTAAGTATCTTAACACACGTTTAGCTGCCTTCCAATGCTGAATATTATAAATAGTATTAAATTGACTCAAGTGATTAACTGTAAATGCTATATCTGGCCTTGTGGATATAGCCATATACATCAAGGCACCTATCAAACTTTGATATGGATACTGCTCCATTATTTGATTATCAACACATTCAGGTTTATTTAATTTCATACTTACATCTATAGGAGTTATTATAGGCTTACATTCATTCATTCCGAAACGATCTAACACTTTATTTAAATATAATTTTTGATTTAAATATACTCTGCATTCATCATCTCGTGAAAATTCTATACCTAAACAATTACTTATCTTACCCATATCTTTAATTTCAAACGCATTAGATAATTGTACCTTTACACCATTCAACCATGCATCATCATTTGTAGCTAATATTATATCATCAACATAAATTGCTATTATCATCATTCGCTCATCCTTATACGCTACAAATACACATGGGTCTTGCGGTATAGCTTCAAAACCTATTTCTTTCAATTTCTTAACTAATTCCTTATGCCACTGCAACCCTGACTGACGTAAACCATACAAAGATTTCTTTAACATACACACACTATCAACACACTCATTCAATTTTTTGCTCCAGCTTTTAGCTGTTTGAAGTATATTTCTGTGTGCTACACTCTTTTGTGTACCAATCTTTTGGTTTGTATTAATTTTATCAAGTACTTCTTGAAGTTGATCTGGTACTTCCATAAAAACTTCCTCCTCTAATGAACCATTCAAGTAGGCTGTCACCACATCCATTTGATGCATCTCTAATCCAAACTCAGCCGATACTGCAGCTATAACTCTTATGGATGATGATCTAACCACGGGAGATGAAAATTCATGAAAATCCTCCCCTGGCCGTTGTGAACAACCTTTTGCGACAAGTCTTACTTTTTTACCGGTACTTTTGGTCACTAAAAACAAATCTATTTTCAATAACTCTTCTGTGTCTCGGTCGAGAGACTATTTCCCATGTTCTATTTTTAATATGTGCCAAATACTCATCCTCCAGGGCAGTTCTCCATTTGTGTTCATCATGGGATCCTTCAATTTCTCTCCAAGTCATTGGTTCAATAACCGCAATTCCTGCAAATTCATTTTCTTCCTCTTGTTCATTGATGGTCTTTAGCTTATACTCTTTATGTGGTCTTCCCACCATACCAGTACGAATTATTTTTGGCCTTCCTCTACCTCTTTTTGGAGGAACAACTAAACTCTCCCATGAAACTGTTGATTTTCTTTTTCTTTTACTTCTTTTAACATTATGATTTTCTTCATCAGATACTATAACTGACCTAAAATCATCAACTAATGTCTCAATCTGATTTTCTTCCATATCTTCGTTTTCATTATTGGACATATCTATTTTTACCATCATCTTTTCATTTCCGTTAATACTATCTTCGTCATCAAGTATCTCTTTATACTCATGTATAAATGCATTTTCATTCATAAATTTTACATCACGAGTAACAAAAATCTTTCTTGTTTTAGGGTTATATATTCTATATGCTTTTGCCAGATTATCATAACCCACAAAGGTTCCCAACTGTGATTTTAAATCAAATTTTCCTTTTGGCGTACCTTTATCTATATAATAAGCTTTCGATCCAAAGATTTGCATATAAATTACAGTAGGCTTCTTTCCATTCCATATAGTATAAGGGATTCAATGCTGTAGTAGGGCACTGATTTCTTACGTAATTAGCAGTATTTACGGCCTCTGCCCAAAATATAGGAGGTGTTTCTGCTTGACGCATCATGCACCGCGCCATCTCGACCAGCGTCCTATTTTTCCGTTCTGCGATCCCATTTTGCTGGGGCGTATAGGGCGCCGTGAGCCTCCTTACAATTCCTTCTTTCTTCAAAAAGTCATCAAAATCATTATTCACGTATTCCCGTCCATTGTCAGACTAAAGATATCTTATCTTCTTATCAGTAAATTTCTCAGCATATGCCTTATACGTTTTAAATACATTTAGTACATCGCTTTTATTTGCTATAAAATAAACTTCACACCATCTTGACTTATCATCGATGAAGGTCACAAAATATTTCTTACCACCATATGACTGGTGCCTCATCGGACCACATACTCTGTATGCACGATTTCTAAAAACTCACTCGTGCGATCCGTACTGCCTTTAGGGAAAGGCGTGCAAGTTTGCTTCTCACTTATACAAATCTCACACTCCGATAGTTTTTCACTACCCTCGCACGTTAAACCATGAACTAAGTCATCTTTTGCCATTCTCTTCAAATCGCGTTCATTAAGATGGCCAAGGCGTTCATGCCATTTATCTAATGAGTTTTTCACCTTTTCAATATTATTGGCTATTGAGTTACTCATTCTAACATGGTACAAGTTACCGACACGGTCGGCGCACATGTGGACCTTATCATTTTCATCAACCACAACCGCATCATTTCTTCTAAAATGTACCTCGAACCCACGATCTGTCATTTTAGCCACTGACAATAAATTGGTTCGTAGGTCTGACACATAGAACACATTTTCTATATCTACTTGACGTTCTTCACATCATGTATGTACTGAAATGCAAACTTTTCCAGCTCCAGTTATTTGTGTCCTTTCACTATTTGCTAAATTTAGCTCGGAGTCCAGCCGTGTAAAATCATTCAACATATGTTTCATGTTACACATATGACCTGTGCAACCACTGTCAATACACCAAACAGGTTTTCTCTGTTCGCCCAACATCACCTCTTCGGCGGTGCTCATTAACATTGTTGTCTTCCGCTCATTACTACTCCGTTCTATTTGTTGTGCACTCTGCTTATGCTTCTTTGTACTCTTGATTCGACAATCTCGTGCCAAATGTCCATGACGTCCACATCGATAACACATAATGTCACTTTTATGTTTTTGGTAGTCGTAGTTCTTCTTCTGATTGATATTTGCATGGTTGCGTTTAACAAACATAGCACCCTGGTCAGCTACTTTTGATTTACGGCCTTCATAATCCTCTATAATCTTTACTTTCAATGTTTCGGTTGTTGGTAAGTCATCTCGCGACTCCATCGCCGTCCGAAACATACCAAAGGAATCTGGAAGACTGTATAGTAACAGTATAGCCAACAATTCGTCTATAACTATCAGACCAATTTCTTTGAGCTTTTTAACAGCCTGAAAAAAATCTGAAATGTGCTTACGCAGGTCATCTTCTTCCTGCATGCGGGTCAATACAAGTTTTTTCAACAATGAAGCTTTCCTAGCAGGCCCACTCGATTGATAAGTTGACTGCAGCTTGTCCCATATTTCTTTCGAGGTTGACAATCCATCTAAAGCCTCTAATTCACTCGGGCTGACAGCTAATAGTAGGTATGTCCGATTCGGCCTTACCGTCCATTTTCACCCAACTTGCATACTTTGAGTCGGTACTCGGTGGCGCCGGTAATAATCCTGATACGTAATCCCACAAATCATTCTTCTTCAAAATGGCACGCATATGGATTTTCCACGTATCATAATTGTCCCCGGTTAACTGGTCAATTTTTATAGACATCTCGAAAACTTACTCGAATCACACAATAATGTACAAACACAGCAGTTTTCATGAAGTAAACACGAAACGTAAACGCAAAGTTCTAAGTCCGTATCGCAATTTAGCATGCTGTAACGCGGCCGGTTAAGGTTACGTTAAGTATTTGTACTTATTATTTTACGACACTTAAATCACTGCAAATCCTTTTAATAATCCACTAAACAGGTTGTTTTTCACTACCTGGGCCCATAACCTGAAGGGGTGTGGATAATTAAGTACAGTTTATAGGGCAAAACTAGGTTTAATAAATATATTTCACAGAGCACTACAATAATGTGTACGACAACGCGGATGGTGGCTTGGACTCAAAACCTAAACAACTCATAGATACTAATCAGGTAGATGGCGTTGCTCACATACTTCGCATATTCTCAACAAAGCAACTGCGCTTTTTAATTAATTTTTCGCGTTCCGTCATATCGGATTCGGCCATTTTACTAGTAAATTTGTAGAAAGGAAGCATAGGTAAGCTAAATAAATAAAGTTAAAATTTAAAATACGTAATAAGTAGGCAATGTTGACCTATATACAGGATGTTTTTTGGTTGAAACCGTATACGAAAGGTATGTATTCTACCTATATACATCAAATAAAGTTTGTTTATACAAAAAATATTAAATGAAATTGTATTAGGCGTTACAATTCGGAAGTTCAAACATTCACTATGGGTGCGCCCACCAACGGGCCCTACACCCAATGGGTTTTAGAGGTTCATAATAATTAGTGGTTTACTAATTTACTAATTTCTATAATCCTGAGGATGCCACGGTTGTTGGCGAAACATATGTAGATTATTTATCTAGTTTTTTATTTCGGAATAGTGCAATGTATTGTCTTGCATGCTAGGTGCTCGGGTCTGGTTTCTCGTGGCGATTGTAGTTAGTGCAAGTGCCTATTTTCGCAGTTAGGAGTTATCAGATCCGAGGGTCAGTGGAGGGTGTAGGGCCCGGTGGTAGGCGCACCCATAGTGAACAAAAAATATTGCTGGAAAATGAGTTTAATTTTTCAGGTAATTTTTTTTTATACATTTGGTCGCGCGCAATGTAAAGCTGACATCGCTCAACTTCGTCCGTAACGTAGTATGAGGTTACGTAAAACGGAGAATAACATCAGTGCATAAAACCTACCTACTAACCTATTTGTTTAGTCGAAATCCTCGGGAAGAAATATTATAACAAATGCAAATTATCTTATCCTAGCATAAACCTTCCAAACAGAATACTTAATAGCAAGTAGGTACTGCATTTTCCACCGGCATCGCCGTCATTTTACCACTGCCTAACTCGCAACGCGAAACACCAAGGACCACAGAAAACCTACAGCCATCACAAACAATTAACATGATAAAGAAACACATGAAATAAAAATTAAACCAAGACAATTTTTGACGTAAGTTCTTAAGTACCTAACTGATAGGTACGAGTATTTACCAACAAATTTAATGGAACATAAAGAAAGGACTGATTAATAGTAGTTAGGTAACTTAGGTACCTACCAAAATAGTTATGTGAGAGGCAGGTACTTACCTAATTGTTGTCGGGGTCGTCGGGAGGAGGCCTCTCAACACGTATCAAATATTGCTCAATTACTGTAGGACACGGCATGTCGAGAGCGATGGCCATGCCGCTGGCGGAGCACTCAGGCCGCTGTCCGAACCCCTAGCGCCGGATTCACGTTCATGACGGCGAGAATAGCGTCCTGAGCTGCAACTGAAATTTCTTGGCCACTGCAATGGGAAACCGGGACAATCGGGTGGTTTTCCAGGATGCGGTAGACGGCCCTCAAAATCACCAGAGAATCAGTGGGTTGCTGTGCTTCAGAATGCCTGATGCCGTACTCACGAAGAGCCAATGCTGCATTTCCATCGGCTCTGCCATAGCAATACACCATGTTTAGGTATTCGCGCGAAGTGTACTGATGCAGCATTTTTTAAATGTTAATCAATAAATACCTAAACTGCACAATAAAACAAATACACACACTACACACACACACGCGCGGTAATCAGTACTTAAAACCAAAAACACAACTCGAGGAAAGAAAAGCGAAAAGAAAAAGCGCACGCATCAGTTGATGTATCAAACCGAACTGAATATGAAAAAAAAAATCGCAAATAATAGGTAACTCAAAAAAAATTGTCATTAGAGCGAACTTACACGTTCTCACAATTTAACACGTACAACACTAAGCCGATTTCATTGCAGAGGGAAGTGAGACAAGGAGATGTTATTTCTCCGAAACTCTTCACCAATGCAGTGAAAGACGCCTTTAAGCTCCTCGAATGGAAAGGAAAGGCTTATTTGTGTCCCAATCCTTAAAGGCGAAGGTATTCAAACAGCGCGTGCTGCCGGTGATGACCTACGGTGCCGAGACGTGGTCTCTTATGCGCCTCATAAAGAAGCTCAGGATCGCACAGCGAGCGATGGAGAGCTATGCTCGGGATCTCTCTGCGTGATCGAATCAGAAATGAGGAGATCCGCAGACGTACAAAGATCACCGACATAGCTGAACGGTTCAGCAAGCTGAAGTGGCAATGGGCAGGGCACATAGCTCGAAGAACTGATGGCCGATGGAGTTGGAAAGTTCTAGAGTGGATACTACGTATCGGCAAGCGCAGCGTGGGAAGGCCACTCGCGAGGTGGATGGATGACCTGGTCAAGGTTGCGGGCGTCGGTTGGATGCAGGCTGCTTCCGACCGGTCGGAGTGGAGGTTGTTGGGGGAGGCCTATGTCCAACAGTGGACTTCTCAGGGCTGTAAATGATGATGATGAATGTAAGATGATTAAAGTAGATTAGGCCAAATATTTTTTTTTTCATATCATACCGATATATCGATATTTTTAAATAAAAATATCAATATCGTTATCGATATATTCAAAAATTACCGATACAATATATATTGATACTTTATTCCATTTCCGACATCACTAAGGCGTGGACAAAGAGACCGCTCGCTGCTACAAATACCGTGCGCCTGTCGACGACTCGACGTGCACGAACAGGTTCAAGGGCGGGCAGCTTTACACGTGCCACCGTCTGTAGCGTAATAGTAATAGCTTTCGAATTTCGTTACCTAAATGCTAATACCGGCGAAGAATTTATTGTTGGTACGTTAATTTTGACAATGGTGTTTACTGTTTATAATTAATTTTCCGTTATTTATGTTATGTGTGACTTCGTAATTTGATTAAACTTGAAGAAGTTATTGATGAAGAAGTTTGTGATTGTGATTTTTGCCCTAGAAAAGGTACCTACTTACTTACTCGATTGTTTCGTAGCTTAGGTAGCTCGAAAGAACCTAAATTAAGGAAGTTTCCCGCGTATCGCGTAGGTAGTCAATAGTACCTACTACTATTATTAATAATTTACACTGTACGTACTATAGTTTCAAGTTAGTGTGCCTACCTAGCTAGGTTATTCCTGTATGTTATGAGGATTAGTAAGAAATAGACACTGAAAACTGGAGAAGTTTCGATCGATAGCCGGCAAGAGCCCGACCGGGCAATCAGCTGATCGCTAGCGAACCACGTTCCTGTCATACCTAGTAGGTATTATGCGCCATCTCTCATTTGTGTGTCCTCGAACTGTTCCACTAAGAATACGATCGTAAATGTAGGTAGGTACCTACTTAATTAATAATAAGAACTAACTTTTTTGTGTTAGTAACAAAGTAGTAGTTTTGTCTTAGCTGGATTTTTCGTGTTGGTTGTTGCTGCCAGTGTAGCCTAGTGTAGGTTTCTAGGTTAGCCTAGTGTGCTTCGCGCGAGAAGCTAGAGTAGACCTACTCGTAGCATTACCCACCGCGCGCTGTAACTTTTGCCTTGAATTTTTGATAGGAAATGTTTGGAATTTAACTAACGTTTCTTCGGGAAAGATGTTTGTTAGTCGTGCCTACATGCATTTCTGACAAAAAATGCAACTTGATAAGTAGACTTTAGACCTCAATATCTTGGAAAACCAGACACTTCCCAGGTATGCTTCCATGGAGAAAAATGTTCGTGATGATGAGGAGAATGCGTGGTATTCAGAAACGTTGATGACCAAAAAATACCCTTTATAAAAGGATCAGTTGTGTGCGATAAGAATTCCTGAGAACAAAAGGACACCTGAGCGGTGCGCCAGCTGATGCGTAGGTATAAGTATGCCTATATGACACTAAATATTCTAGATAAATAATAATTACACTCACTAAGTTCGGCTATTAATGAATATTAGCGAAAGAAAGGAAGAAAAGAAGGAATAATTGGAACGGGCTCACAGATACCCAAACCGTCGTTTGATCCAAATCGATGTACTCTGGAACGTTCGAGAACTTCTGCTTAGCTATTTTTCTGTTTTCTTTTTCCTCTAACTGAACTTTTATAGGTGTGCTAGTAAGAATAGTCGATTTTTTCTTCCTGATATTGCGTTTTGATATTTTTGGAGAAATAATAGGCAATTCAACAATCTCTGATAGGGAAACTGCATGCTTACTTGCATCATCGCTTTCTAAATTAACAGGACATGTATCGGAAGCTGAGACATCGTGGACTTCAACACGATGATCTTGAGCTGCTGCAGTTACATCGTCATGATTGTGAGTATCAGGAGCTTGTTGAACATCAATTGCTTGGTTATTTGAAGGTTGGGTGTTCATAGGAATGTTTTGTATTGGATGTTTGGTTTCTTGTGCGGTATATGGCTGAATTGAATCTATCTCAACGGGACGCAAGGGATAAATTCCTGCAGCTCTAAATCCACTTGCAGCTTTTTCTAGGTTACTGCAACGGTTAAAAGCGTTTGTAAACAATTCGACTGCGTCGTATTGTGTAATGGGCTGTCCAAATCGCTCTGCCATGTGATTCTCACATTCTTGATTGTATGCAGTCTTGATAGGGCCAAAATATGTCAAGTCCAAGGGTTGAAGTCTGTGTGAGGTTGCAGAGTTAGCATAATAATTCCACGATCTCTGCAGAGTGAGAATGCATCAAGACTTATATGACTCTCGTGGTTATCTAAAATAAGTAAAACAGGTTCTTCCTTTGAAGGCTTTGCATATAAAATAAAGTGGTGTAGCCAATCCACAAATAGGTTTTTGTTTATCCATCCAGAGTCTGATATAGCTCCAACCATATTTCGGTTACTGTCCTTCAGTAATTGTGGATTCATCCTTTTTCTTTTAAAAATAAAAAAAGGAGGAATGTATTGGCCACCTGCACTAAATGCACAAACAACTATTGTAGTAGACCCCCTTTCAGCACTCGTTGCCTTACCAACTTGTTTCTGACCTTTTACTGCCACTATTCTCCGATTTCTTTGGACCGTTTATATACCTGTCTGAACAACGTTAAAGATTTTATCAGGTTGAATATGATGTTTGTTTTGTATGGCCTTCAAATTATCATAAAATATTTTAACGTCAGTTTCATTGAACGCAGTGATACGATTCAGTGAAGTCGCCTCGGGTGTTCTCAGAGATATGCTGCGATGTCTTTTCATGAAATTATAGTACCAGTCTTTACCGGCTAGCTGTTTCACTCGGTCGAAATTGTGCGGCAGTTTGTTTTTCTCGGCATACTTGTACGCGATTTGGCGGATTTTCTTTATGGTTAAGCCATAACAGAGTTTACTGCATTTTATAATGTAATCGACAAGTTGCGTTTCTTGATCGTCTGTAAATAAAGGTTTTCGTCCAGACCTAGGCAGTTTTATCACTTTTTTCTTTAGGTAGTCAAAAATTGTTGTTTTTGGAACATTATAAGTTTCTGCTGCTTTGCCGAGAGTGAGTTTTTTGGTTTTAACATCATCTATAGCCTTTTTGAGATCTTCTAAACTGTACTTTAGTTCGGTCTTTCTTTTGGTTTGCAGTTTGTATTTTGGACTATGTTGTCAACACGGGAGGTGCTGCTGCCCATTATTTTGTGTAAAGTACACCTAAGTAAGAAAATGTCCTTTTCAATGTTTTAATCAGTGAAAAACCCACAGTAGAAATGTGGATGTGTATTTCTACTTTTAATTGGGGTCTATTCATAGTCTATGTTGTTTTATATAAAGTCTTTGAATAAAAACTGCAAAAATAATAACTTTTATAAGTGTAAAGAAGAAGGACATTATCGAAATCAGTGCCCTATGTTGAAGAAAAACACAAATAAATGTGTTTTCAATGTTGTTTTCTTGAACGGAAAATATAATAAGTGTGATTGGTACGTTGACTCCGGTGCAAGTGCTCACATGACTGCGAACAAAAATTGGCTAGAAAACATGAACTCGACACCATGTTTGCCAGAAATTATTGTCGCGAATGAATCCAAAGTGCCAGTTGTTGGATCCGGAGACGTAAACATTGTTTCAGAATTAAGATACCACATTACTGTTAAGGATGTGCTATGTGTGCCTAGCCTTACTACCAACTTATTGTCAGTGAGTGAGCTCATCAAGAATGGAAATAATGTTATATTCCAAGAAAAGCAGTGCCAAATTAAAGACAAGAACAATGTCTTGGTAGCGACTGCAGATCTCATTGGTGGTGTGTATAAGCTGAGGTTACAATCACAAAGTTGTATGTTGACTACTGCAGCTCTTAGTGGATATCTGTGGCACAGAAGACTAGCACATATAAACAGTCAAGATATGCATAAGATGAAAAATGGTATTGTGAATGGCTTAATGTATGACAGCAACTTTGATATAAACAAAGCTCAATGCACAACTTGTTGTGAAGCCAAACAAACAAGATTACCTTTTTCTCATGTGGGTGAACGAAGTACAGAAACATTGCACAGAATTCATACTGATATTTGTGGCCCAATGGAAACTTGTTCGTTAAGTGGTGCTAGATATTTCCTGTTATTTGTAGATGATTATAGTCTAATGACCTTCATTTATTTTCTGAAGAAGAAAAATGAAGCCTTCAACAGGTTTAAGGAGTTTAAATCAATGGTTGAAAACCAACAAAGTTAACAAATAAAAATATTGAGATCAGACAATGGGTTAGAGTTCTGCAATAAGGAATTTAAAGCTTTCTTGAAACATGCAGGTATAATTCATCAAAAAACAAACGCATATTCTCCAGAACAAAATTGCTTATGTGAAAGAGCTAACCGCACAGTTGTGGAGAAGGCAAAATGTTTATTGTATGATGCAAAGTTAGAGAAAAAGTTTTGGGCAGAGGCGGCAAATACTGCTGTATATTTGAAAAACAGATCTATTGCATCAGGACTTGATAAGACACCATTTGAGTTGTGGTATGGATCAAAACCAGATTTGAGTCATCTGCGTTTGTTTGGCAGTAAAGTCATGGTACATATCCCTAAAGAAAAAAGATTTAAATGAGATAAGAAAGCTACAAAACACATTTTGATTGGATATGGTGAGAATGTGAAGGGATATCGTGTTTATAATTGTGATAAAAACACAGTTATCACCAGCAGAGATGTCATAGTAATGGAAGTTGAGATTGATGTTCAGAATAAAACTGAGGATAAAGCCATTTGGATTACAAATGACAACCCACATAATAATAGTTCTGAAAAAGAGATTGAAGTTTCAGTGGGGGAATCTTCTGAAAATATCCCAGAAACTGAACTTTTATCAGATTGTTCTTCAGATTCTTCGGTGTATGCTGATGGCAGTGATGTATTAGCTGAAATTTCACAAGATACTTCAGATTTTCCAATCCAGTCAACATCAACACCGGAGCAGGAGCCAAGGGCTTATAGCAAGCGCCAGAGAAAACAACCTGAACGATATGGGTACAGCAACATGATGTGTGTTTCCAGTATTGTTCCAGTATCTGAGGATATTGTATTATCTGAGGCTCTCCAGGGGCGAGAGAGGTAGCAGTGGAAGCAAGCAATAAATGAGGAATTGCAGTCGTTTGAGGATAGTGATGCATGGGAGCTTGTTGATAATCCAGGTGATGTGACAATTGTGAAGTGTAGATGGGTTCTTAAGAAAAAATATAACAGTGATAATAATGTGATTTTTCGTGCTCGACTAGTGGCAAAAGGATATTCACAAAAACCAGGTATAGACTATACAGATACTTTTTCACCAGTTGTGCGACATTCTACTCTTAGATTGTTATTTTCTCTTAGTGTAAAGATGAAAATGAATATTACCCATTTAGATGTTACCACTGCTTTCTTAAATGGTTATTTAAAAGAAAACATATACATGTCATTGCCTGAGGGTTTTGTAAACAAAAGTGGGGGAAAGGTGCTGAGATTAAAAAAGGCTATTTATGGTTTAAAACAGTCTTCCTTAGCATGGCATGAAAGAGTTAGGAATGTTTTATGTGACTCAGAGTTTCATAACAGTCAATATGAACCATGTTTGTTTACAAAAACTAGTGATAAGGTTAAAATAGTTGTGGCATTGTATGTGGATGATTTCTTGATTTTCTCAAATAGTGAATCTGAAACTAATAAATTAAAACATGTGTTAGGTTTAGAATTTAAGTTAAAAGATCTAGGTCCTGTGAAAAAATATCTAGGCATGAGGATAAATATAGATAATAGTAAAAGTTTTATTACTGTAGATCAACAGGAATATGTTGAGCAGTTACTTTCTAAATTTGAAATGTATGATTGTAAAACACAAAGTACTCCAATTGAGCCTAAATTAAATCTAGATAAGTCAACTGACAAATGTTTACCTAATGTTCCTTATCAAGCATTAATTGGAAGTTTAATGTACCTAGCAGTTTTAACCAGACCAGATATTGCATATTCTGTGAGCTATCTTAGTCAATTTAATAGTTGTTATAATAATATACACTGGAACTATGCAAAACGTATACTAAGATATTTGCAATGTACTAAGAATTATTGTTTAAAATATAGTAGTGATAACAGTGATCTACAAGGGTTTGTGGATAGTGATTGGGCAAGCGATGCCATAGACCGAAAATCTTACACTGGATTCTGTTTTTTGTTATCGGGTTCAGCCGTCTCTTGGCAGAGTAGAAAACAGAAAACTGTTTCATTATCTAGCATAGAGGCAGAGTATGTTGCTCTGTCAGAAGCTTCTAGAGAAGCTGTTTATCTAAGAAATCTGATATATGATATTACAAATAAGTTTAATGTAATTAACTTGCATTGTGATAACCAAAGTGCAATGAAAATTGCATTGAACAGTTAATGTCACAGTAGGTCAAAACACATAGATGTAAAGTGTCATTATGTTAGAGATGTTGTTAAAAAATAACTAATTAAAATTAAATTTATATCTAGTGAGAATATGCCTGCCGATATATTAACCAAAGGTTTATGTCCTCTGAAGCATTATAAATTTATGAATTTAATTGGAATAATTCCTGTTTAGTTTATTTAGATATTTTGATAAGTGGGGGTATTGTAATAGTGTATCAAAATGTATGTATTCTAGTGGCGCCATCTATGTTCCATATGTAAACTCTTTAAAAAGAAATAAATGACAGTCTGTTGCGAACTGTCGACGCGTTTTATTACAATAGTAAGTACGAGGCATCTGAAACAATAATAATAAAATGTTTAACGGGAAACCAACAAAGAAGTGTGGGGTAATACCGAACGTTCGAGATTGCCCGACATAGAGTGTTCGCCTTTACCCCACGAGATCGAAAACATTAAAATAGCAAATAACAAATTAGGTTATATTTCTTTTGCCAATTGCGTTATTGTCATTTATCTGATTAATATGTGATTATTCCACTATGTAAAAGCTAAATTACTATTGTAAATAGAAATAAAGCTACACTAACTTAAGTTTACCAAAAAATTACATCAAAAACATACAAAATATTGAAAATTACATACCTTGTACATACAAGTACGTGCGGTCGCGTCTCCCGTGTTGTTGAGTGGCACTAGCGGTGTCATAATCGCCAAAATGGCGGCAAGTAAAATATGGTCTAACATATTAGAACCACTGAATTCGGCATTACCCCGCGTTCGCGTTTCCCCCACCTTCCCCTAATGTCATGACATGACTGTACGCAAGTGTTTTAGCACTATATGCATGATGAAAAGCTGACAGACTGACTGTTAAAAGGTAGGCGGGGAATAAGAAAGGACGGAAAGTGGCTACTTGCAGGATTGCTCGTTGGACTCTTTCGAGGGGAAATATGTGTGTTTTATGTGCACCACCCCATGAGCTAATACAATATTGTATCATAGATTGACATAAAGCTAGATACACTTGAGTAACTAGCTTTGGGTCTGCGATAAGACGGAGTTTTTTAAATATATACAGTAGTTTACGGACTCTACTAACAATATTTTGAATATGTTCCTGGAAAGAGACTGTGTCGTCTATTGTTACACCTAGATACTTTATGCTACTGGATTTTTGTAGAGTCGGACAATTGCATGTTGCGTTGTCTGATGTACTACAGTGTTGGTGTGCATATAGTGGGTTAGTCACAGGGTATTGAGGTCTACGCATTGTAAAATAAACATATTTAGTTTTTTCAGCATTAAGGGTTAATAAATTGCATTGAAGCCAGTTATTTACAATATTTAATCCTCGTTGTCTGCGTTGTGCTTTCGCCTGAGATGGTGTAGATTTCTTTCAGGTATTGCTCTATTGAGCTCATCCACTGCTGGAGTTCAGGAGTTGGGATAACTTCCATTTCCTCATCTTGATGCTGGCATGGTTGGCTCGGTGCTTGAGGAGTTGGTGGCGGGGAGCGGGCAGTTAACCCACTTCGATTAAAGGGGCTGTGCATATTTAAGTTAATTTATTTTAATTATCATTTGTCCGGCAAAATTATAACACAATAGGTACACAATAACACAAAAGTCACTAATCTAGGTCACTAGGTTAACATTCTAAGAAAAACTTTTTTTTTATGATAAAAAAAATAACTATAGCAAATATTATAATACCTTAAATGGCATTAACGTGTAAATATGAAACAATCAGTTCCAAAGTAAATTACCGTAAGTGGCAGTTGCTAATAGGAGAAACTTTATTGTTCCAACGTAAAACTACCTAAGTGCCACCTTTAGGCCAAGGTTTCCGACGTAAACATACGAGTACGTAAATGCCACTTAATAACAATAGCCGGTTAAGTTTTCCCACGTATAACCCGCGTAACTACCACATAGAGATTACTTCGGAATGGTTTTAAATTAATCGTAATATTAAAATAATAACTATTCATTGTATTAATATTAAATACATACACGTAATAATAGACATAAAATTTAACTAAATAAAGATTTATAGTAAAAAGAATGACACACGGTACCTGATGTATGTTTTTCATATTTTCGTGATTGTTTCACTACTGTTTTTTTTCCGTTTTACTAACATTTTCTTTTGGTTTTGTGTTTTTAAATTGTGTTGCACACCGCCGTGAAGCAGGCACAATTCTGGTAATATTAATAACTTACTAGAAATATAAACCGCATGACTATCGCACCGGGCAGTGCGAACGCAAGTGGCAGAGCGGAGTGGGGCGCGCAGGCTGTCGCGCGCGTTCCCACTCATGTACCCACTAGTGATGTACTACTTCGGAAATCACGCTTAGCGTTGCAGTTACGAACTTTTGCAGGTGTTTAAATCGATACCTGCAAAAGTTCTTAACTGCAAATGCTTGAAGATGGATGAAATATTTACTTTTTATTAATTTAATCGAAGCTGTTGTATGTTATGACGGTTTTGGCAAGATAAAAACAAATTCACGTAACTACCACATAAGGGACCGCCGATTTCTTGTCTATATTTTAACAAAAATCATTCAATCTCAAAGTGTTTTAAGTTCATTAAATTTACCCTAAGTGATAGACAAACATTTGTGAATAGTACAAAACTGTGTGTTGTTTGCTTATCAAACAAACACAATTCTAGTAGTTGCTTAACCCATTCGTTGCCAGCAACGCACCATTTACGTTGAACGAGACATCAATAATGTGCCACATGCGCACCATTTGCGTTTGGGTTATCAGGTACTTCTAATGGATAAAAAAAATGTGCATCTTTTTTTATTTTTCTGGCAATAATGACCACTAATAACATTTTTTTGATCGACAAACACCCTTGGTTCGTCGATGTCACTGTCAAATAGGTCAGTACGACTTCAAAAAGTTGCGCGTGATTTCTCTGCTGTGATTTGGTCGAATATTTTCAGTGCAATTCAACAATAATTAGATCATTTTAATATAATTTTGATAAGGTAAGAACTCTTTTCAATTTTATTACTTTTCTGATTACTAATTTATTTCATTTGCGGAAATAAAAGGACATGAACGCACCCTGTGCGTTCAGTGGCATAGTGTGTGCAATTTTGTTTGGACGGGTTAATGCAGATGTGTGTGGATGCGAAATTGTATTTTAAACCGAGTTCAAAAAAGGAGGATTAATATTAAAAATAAAAGTATTACAACCAAATAGCAGACTAAAGCTGTGGAAGGCATTACTGTTCCTGAGATAAAGAAATTTTTTGGTGTATTGTTCCATATCGGGACAATTAAACTTAATCGCATAACGGATTATTGGAAACAACAACCATTATTTAATTTACCATTTTTTTCTAAACACATGACAAGAAACAGATTTCTTTTGATTCTTCGTTCATTTTGAGGATGAAAATTTAACCGAAAACAGTATTTTGACCAAAAAATGAAAGAGATCTACTTGCTTTATCGAAATTTGTCAATAGACGAGTCTGTTGTTCTGTTTCGGGGAAGATTAGTCTTCCGTCAATATATAAAAGGCAAAAGACACCCTTATGGAATTAAACTGTATATTCTTACTGACGAAAATGGAGGCACCAATGGCATCTGTTTTAAAATGGCGAGATCGGCGAGAAGTGCTTATGATTTCTTCAGAGTTTAGATCTAATATGGTCTATGTAACAACGCGGCGCGATCAGACTGTTTCAAAGCCCGAAATGAAAAAAACTACAACAAGTACATGGGCGGTATAGATCACCAAGATCAAATGCTCGCCTATTACTCCTGTGAGCATAAAACAGTAAAATGGTACAAAAAATTAGGCATTCATATCTTTCAACAAATTCTATACAACTCATTTACATTGTATAATATTGTTACTGCAAAAAAGAGAGTTTTTATAATTATAGATTGGAGATTATTTCAAAGTTAATAAACGATAGTTGCAACGAATTCAAACGGCAACAAAAAAAGTACATGTTTTACAGCCATGTACTAGAAAAAGCGGCCAAAGCCATAAAGTTCTTCGCAAAAGGTGCAAACAATGTTGGCTTACCAAAAAAACCCGCAAAGACACATCGCACTTTTGTCCGTTTTTTGCAACAGCTTCTTACCATAGTTATTGTCTGGGACACGAGCTGACACGACTCAACCCGAAATTATTCCGATGATGCTCTATTGAAACGCGCTTGTCTCGCTCGCGCTACTGTCGAAATAAATAGGTTTGTCTCTATCGCTCAGTAGTGTACAACGTTAAATACAATTACAGCTGTGTGTGTGTTCGCGCGTGTAGTTGTGTTGCATGCCTAATTTCTAGTTGACGATTTTAAGGAAGTGCCCTATCTTCCGCTACTTTGTTTTCATCTAAGATTTATGCAGAAAAACGCAGTCTATTTACTCAACTTTGGATCCTAATATTTTGGAAACCAGACACTTCCCAGGTATGCTTCCATGGGGAAAAATGATCGTGATGATGAAGAAAATATTTTATTGTTATTGTTTTGGCTGCAATTGTGTTGCTGTTAATAACATATACAAGGTATGTTACGTATTGGCCTACCACGGCGATCGCTGATACATCGCGGTGATTGCAATATCATGAGGATTCTCGGTAGGAAGGTACCGACCGCTATACCAAGTACAAGAACTGACGCTGCATTAAGTGAATCATCGTCGTCACGGACCACACATGAAGAGGAGCGGATTGCTACACAGAATCGAGAATCTACACAGGTTCTAGCATTTGTAATTAGCGCAGTCGGTAGGATAGTCTAGTAGAGTCAGTGCGTAACGTGTTGCAGAAGACTATCCAGAACCTACAGTGTTGGAGTCCAGAGGTGTATCCAGACATCGATACGCAGGGAGACCAAAATGTATATGTGAGTACTTTAGATACTTTCTGAAGCTGCTTCCTGTTTTCCTATAAGTTTTCCTTTAAAGTTCCAAGATTTTCCATCCGCGAGAATCCAGGTCCCCTAGGTTAAGTACCGATTCGAGATTTCGTTTGTTAGATCAGAATAGGCAATTATCTATAGAATATAAGAAAATGGAAACCGTAGATGATATTTTTAAAGCACTTAGATTAGTACCCGAATTTGATGGGAACCCGAACGTATTAACTCGATTCATTAAATTATGCGATAAGTTAGTCAGTAAATATGTCAGTGTCGACCCAGCCCAAGCTCTGGAGAATCTAGCATTATTGAATGGGATTCTTAACAAGATAACTGGGGCTGCTGCTCGTACTATTAACTCAAACGGTATACCTGAGAACTGGGATGGTATTCGTAATGTTCTGATTAATAATTGTGCAGACCAACGTGATGAGACTTCTTTATATAACGATCTTGCTCTTTTAACTCAAGGCTCATCATCACCTCAAGAATTTTATGAAAAGAGTCTTTTCAGTACAATAGTGACCTATATAAGTTTACACGAGAATATACCTAGTACAATAGAGTCCAAACGTTCTTTATACAAGAAACTAACTTTGCAGTCATACTTACGCGGTCTTAAAGATCCCCTGGGATCTCGTATCCGTTGCATGCGTCCGGAGACGATAGAGAAAGCGTTAGAATTTGTTCACGAGGAAATGAATACCTTATATATGCAGAACCGAAACGAAAGTATGCCTGAAAAGAAATTATCTAATCAGCAAAATCAAACCCCAAAATTTTCATATGGCCCTTTGCCACCTTTTGCCCCTATGCAATTTCAGAAACCTTTTAATTTTAACATGCCAGGTCCTTCTAGGCCTAACCCTACTCGTATACAGGTACCCCAGCGACCAATGCAGATGTGGAGACCTAACTTTAATCAAAACGTACAATATCAAGGCCCTTCACGCACACAAAGAATTTTCAGTGCGCAACCTCCTAATTATAATGCTAACAGTAACGTATTTAAGTTTCCCCCTAGGAATCCTGCAATGAACCAGAACGCTGTTAAACCTATGAGTGGTGTTAGCCACTATGTGTCTAAACCAATACCACCAAGTGGTCATGATTGGACAAAATTTGGTAACCCAGCACCTTCTAACTACTTTAAGACTAGACAAGTAAATTTTAACGAATTGTATATTACTTTCAATATTACTATGACCCTTATAATGACTACTACGACTATGACCAAATTGACCAACACTTCTACTATGACTATTATCAACAGGATAATACTGTGATGTATCCCGAATATATACCAGCTTCCGTAGAGGAACCCGAAAATGAAGTTTCTTCTCCCAAAAATGTGGATTTTCAGGAGGAAACCAAATCAAAAAAATTCAAATAGAGATTAACCTTCAAACTCAACGACAATTACCATTTATACAGATTCAAAATCCGCTTGAAGCTACTTATTGATACAGGTGCCAACCAATCATTTATTAGCCCCGAGGCAGTTGATAAATTGTATCCCCATATACAATGTAACTACGAGCCCTTCGAAGTAACAAATGTTCATGCAACTAGCCGTAATAATTATTCTATTACTTTACCGTGTTTTACAGAATTTAAGGATAATGATAGTATAACCCTCTTTATATATAAATTTCATAATTATTTCGATGGATTAATAGGTTTAGATTTGCTTAATAAATGGGAGTCTAATATAGACTTAAAGAACAAACAGTTACCAATCTATATGAAATTGTTTAATTGGTGAATGTGTAACTTCGGTTAAAAATTGTCGAGGTATTTTAGAATTTACAAATCCAACTTCTAATGATATAATATTTTCAATGGACCAGCTTGTTCATGCTGAACTGTTCAATATCGAAAGTAACCACAGCAAAGAGTTATCAGCATCCCGCGTTGATCAAGTACTATCTCGTTTGCGTATCTCATATAGATCACTTAAACACCGAAGAACGAGCTAATTTAGAGTTATTATGTGCACAGAATGCCCACGTATTCTACATAGAAGGTGAACCTCTTACATTCACTAATAAGATTAAGCATTCCATTAGAACCAGTGATGAGTTGCCAATTTATACAAAAAGTTATAGGTAGATACCCTTTCATTCATAGATAAGAAGTTCAAGATCAGATTTCAAAGATGTTGAACCAAAATATGATCCGACCTTCAGAATCTGCGTGGAGCTCCCCCATCTGGGTTGTTCCCAAAAAAGCCGATGCATCCAGTAAAACTAAATGGCGCATCGTCGTAGATTTTAGGAAAGTTAACGAAAAAACAATAGATGACAAGTACCCAATACCGAATATAACTGACGTGTTAGATAAACTAGGAAATTGCCAATACTTTGCAACATTAGATTTAGCGAGTGGGTTTTATCAGGTAGAAATGAATCCAGACGATATATCCAAAACTGCATTTAATGTTGAGAACGGTCACTTCGAATTCATGCGTATGCCCATGGGTCTCAAAAATTCTCCATCCACCTTTCAGCGTGTAATGGACAATGTTTTGCGAGGCTTACAAAACGTAATTTGCCTAGTATATTTAGACGGCATAATAGTTTTCAGTACTTCCCTTCAGGAACACATAATTAATTTAAAGAAAGTTTTCGACCGACTAAGAGAATCCAATTTTAAAATACAAATGGATAAATCTGAATTCTTAAAGCTAGAAACCGCTTATCTAGGAGATATAATTAGTAAAGATGGTATAAAACCCAATCCAAGTAAAATATCCGCAATAGAAAAGTTTCCCATACCCAAAACAGTCACCGAAATCCAAAGTATTCTAGGTCTTTTAGGTTATTTTAGAAAATTCATACCGAATTTTGCACAAATTACAAAACCAATGACTCATTGTCTTAAAAAAGGATCAAAGGTAACTTACGACAATATAGATTATATTAATAGTTTTGAAAAATGTAAAACACTTTTAATCAACGACCCTATTTTGCAATACCCAGACTTCACCAAAGAATTCTTATTAACAACTGATGCATCTAATCTAGCCATTGGCGCCGTTCTATCGCAAGGCACAATAGGTCAAGATAAGCCTATCGCCTATGCTTCTAGGACTTTAAATTCCAGTGAAATAAATTATAGCACAATCGAAAAGGAGCTGTTGGCTATTGTATGGGCAACCAAATATTTCAGACCCTATCTATTTGGTAGAAATTTCAAAATTATTACAGATCACAAGCCTTTACAATGGGTGATGAGTCTAAAAGAACCGAACTCAAGATTAACCCGTTGGAGACTTAAGTTATCAGAATATAATTTTTCAGTAGTGTATAAGCCAGGCAAAAGAAACCTTAACGCAGACGCATTGTCCCGAATAGAAATTAACAATGAGGATGCTAGTTCTATGGCAGTCAATCCTTCTGAAAAAGCACTCTCAGATAATGAATCTACAATCACTGCTCACACAGCTACTGAAAATCCAATTTTAGAAATCCCCATTTCAGACGAACCTTTGAATAAATTCAATAGACAAATCCAATTTACTATAGTAGGCGATATTAAAAAGAGACCTACAGTAACCAAACCATTTGAAACACACACACGGACTAACGTACAAATATCTGAATCTAATCTTGAAACCGATGTAATAAACGCAATAAAAGAGTATGTTAACCCTAAAGTAAAGACCGGTATAATAATTTATCCTACTTTAGCTATGTATAAAATCATCCCCGTAATCCAAAATGCATTCAAAAGTTCTTCAATGAACTTAGTTCTGACTAAAAGAGAAGTAGAAAATGTGAAACAGTATTTGCATTATAAGACATTATAAGGAAGTATCACGAGGGTAAAACCAACCACCGTGGTATTACCGAATGTTTCTTAGCCTTATCCCATAGATACTATTGGCCTAAAATGAAAGAACATATCTCAAAATACATCAGCGAATGCAGCATTTGTGGTCAAGCTAAATATGACCGCAATCCTGTTAAACAGAAATTTTGTACAGTTCCACCTCCTACTAAACCTTTTGTATAGTACATATTGACTTATTTACAGCTCAGATTAAAAATATTTAACTATAGTAGATGCTTTCTCGAAATATGCCCAAGCATACTATCTAAGAGATGGCACAGCTATAAGTGTCATACAAGCTTTACTTCAATTCTGCACTCATCATGGTGTATCTTTGACAGTGACCACTGATCAAGGACCAGAGTTCACTAATCAACTTTTCTCAGAATTTACAAAAGTCCATAAGATACAACATAATAAAATCCTTGCCCATTCCCCTAATTCTAACGGCATAGTAGAGCGTTTTCACTCAACTATTTTAGAACATTTAAGAATACTAAAATTAGAACAACGCACCGAATCCATTATTAACCTAATGCCTTATGCAGTTTTAGCTTATAATAGTTCCATACATAGTTTTACAAAATGTAGACCTTTAGATATAATAACTGGACATTTTGATCCCCGTGACCCTACAGACATAGACTTATCCGAACATTTATTTCAACAATATACCCAAGACCACAGAAATCGTATGAAACAGGTATATGACATACTAAACGAGACTGCTCTACACCAACGAACTGAACTTACTGAAAATAGGAATAGAGACCGTGAACCTGAAACAGAATATACTACAGACCAACAAGTATTTATCCGTAACCCTCTAGCAAGCCGTCAAAAACTGGCAGCACGCTATACCCAGGACACTGTTTTAGCAGACCTCCCGATTCATATTTACACTAAAAAGAGAAGAGGCCCTGTAGCGTAATCACGCCTTAAACGAATTTCTAATAAACCACACTTGTTACCGGATACTTCTACTACTGACATTGCGACTAAGTCGAGCACAAGACGTGACAATTGACAGTTTAGAAGATGGAACCAGACTACTACCCTTTAAACTAGGACCGACTAAAATTATATCTCACTATCACTCCTTTTTACAATACATTAATATTGAGGATATTCATTCAAAAATTGATTTAGTTAAATTAGAGCTTACAAATTTTAGACCTCGACTAAATAACAAGACTTCATCACTGTATGAGCCCTACATGGTATATCTTAGTAATAAACTTGAAAAGATTTCTGAACAACTATTAACACGTTGACGGACAGTTGCGTCTATAGCCGTCAAGTTCAAGTTCACTATGTGACATGACGGCAATAGCCGTCCAATACGAAACGGTCGTTTTTAGACACTGCGGTTGTAGCCGCAACCTAATTAAAGGTGCTGAATTAATCAAAATTAAGTGTATTTAAGCAGAAAGAGTAAAACCATACTTCTAATATTCTAAAAATTACAAAAACATATAGTGTCAATTTTCGAATTTCACTTGTTTCTACTGTCCGTCAACGTGTTAAGTTTTGAGGCAAATCGTGTTAAGAGAGGACTCATAGACGGGCTAGGTTCTGTTATAAAAAGCATTTCCGGAAATCTAGACTACAATGACGCGATAAAATATGATAATGCCATTAAAGTTCTACAGGATAACGGGAATAAATTAGGATCCGAATTTAATAAGCATATTAGTTTGACAAAGGAATGGATGTCTCACCACTCTAGTATTTTAGACAGCATAATTAAAAATCAAAATAAAATTGGTGATACTTTAAATTTAATAATTAAAGGTAAAAGTCCTATTTCGCAATCAGATTTAATTAAATACGCCCATTTGGCGCAACATCTTTTAATTTTAAATGATAATATAGAAAGTTTATGGGAAGAGTTAAATAGGTTAGATAATATATTGAGTAGTATTCGAGCATCGAGCAAGAATCACTCTGTACTTAGTTTAGTATCATTACGAAATATGTTAGATAGGCTTTATATTCAAATAATGAAGTCCTTGACGTAGATTTTAGAGATTATTATGATATAATTAAAATAGGTTCTTACTATAAAAATAAAATGGTAGTAATAGTGTACAAGTTCCCAATAGCCTCATCCAGCGTGCATGAGCTAATAACCACACAAAAACTTCACCCTTCCTGTAAGCTGAACTCCATTGTACCAAAGACGCCCTGCAGCAGCTCGACGATAGACACTACACTATCAGTTTCCCAAAACCTACCAAGATTCAAGTATCGTGCGGACAAGAGCAGTACAAGACTCTTCAAGGCAGCTATCTGGCAATAGTTCCCTATAACTGTTTCCTGAAAACTCCTGAATTCACCATATCAAATGTCTATGATCGAATAAAAGGACAAGTTATAAAAATATTAGAAGCTACACCTGAAAATCTGAATCAAACTGACAAACCCTTTATAAGACTCAACTCTATAAGTCTAGAAAATCTACATGCAAGCAACATGAAGATATCCATGCAGTCACCCGTTAAGCTGAAACAACAGCCTTAGTATATCATACCACTATCCCAATCTATACAATTTTATTATGTGCAACTATATTGGCACTTTCACTAGTGGGTTATAGAAAACTATATCTGAAAAATGTACACCCGAAAGAACCTGTAACTCACATGAAACCAGGAAATGGAAGAATCAACCCTAGCGACGGAAGAGTCGACTTAAATAATTTCTCATCAACTTTCTCATCTGAAGACATCGAATAGTTGCTGTTCAAGGGATGGAGGTGTTACGTATTGGCCTACCACGGCGATCGCTGATACATCGCGGTGATTGCAATATCATGAGGAATTTCGGTAGGAAGGTACCGACCGCTATACCAAGTACAAGAACTGACGCTGCATTAAGTGAATCATCGTCGTCACGAGCGGATTGCTACACAGAATCGAGCCACCCGCGTCACTCTTGGTACACACATCGACCACTTGTCACTTGTCTTAGATATAATTTTGATTGTAAGAAAAAGTATTGATTAATTAAATTTTAGTTAAATAGATTTTGGTTTTTTTAAAGCCTCCGGCTCTAGCATTTGTAATTGGTAAGACAACAGTGCCCAATTTTTATTTTGAGCCGAACAGTTATCGAGCCACAAAGTTATATGCTCGGCATTTCTTTTATGAACCAAGAAAGCATGAAATGCCGACATTATATCTTCTCGGCGCCTCCCTGATACCGTCTCATTCCACACGGCTGCGTATGGGACAGAACAACTATTCGTTGACCCCAAGGGTACAAAGCTTTCGTTAAATACAATTATTATTATTTATTTATTTATTAACTTTAAAATTATACAGTTGTTTTACAATTCCCTGCAAAACTGCTTACACGGCTTGACTGCAGGTAATAGTTTCTTTATGTAACAACTTAAATTAATAAAATCTTAATTAAAAATAAACAAACTTACCTAAGTGAAGTTTGACCATAATTATAAGGATGAAATATTAGGAGGATTCAGCGTTGCCAGATGCACGATAATTATCGTAGATCTACGATAATTTCGAGTGTCATGCCATAAAAATTAAAATTAGGTATCGTACGATAATTAGTCCAAATTCTACGATAATATTGTCAAATCTACGATAATTTCGTAAACAATCAATATTACCCCTAAAATCCACTAAATTCCAACTCGTGGGGGGGAGGTAGGATTGCATACCTTGTCCGTAACTCGTAACTCGTAGCGGGGGGGTTTGGATTCATACCTTGTCCATATATTCTGTCATGCGATAAAAACACGATAATTTTGTAATAAATATGAGATAATTTCGCAATGTACGATCTGGCAACACTGGGAGGATTCAAGTGTCTCTAATAAATATTTTTTTAATAAACTCTTAAATCGGCATAAACGCGGTTCCAGGTTAAAATATACGGTAAACGTTTTTTTAGTGATCTGTCACCGTAATAATTATTTACTTTAGGGACCTCATATTTACTCATGGATACTGACCTAGTACCACACTCATGCCGAATCAATATTAAGTTATGTTATGATCTTGTTTGCTGTGGTTGTTAATTGCCAAAAGGTATTTATGTTTCAAACTGGTAAAATTTTACATATTTTAAAAAGCTTGGTATAATCTCCTTTACAATCACTTTTTGTTTTGCTGTTGACCATTAATTTAAAAAATCTTATTTGTAGTGCTTCTAATTTATCTATGTATGTTTTATGTTTTAAAGGTGAGGCCATAGCAATCAAGAGCATAACCCAAGATAGAATCGACTAAGGCGAAATATAAACATTTTAATATTGAAACAGGTATTTTAAAACTTAAATGATGGAATTTTCCAAGTAGTATTCTTAATTTACTACATAAATAATCCACGTGGAATTCCCATGAAAAACTGGTATGTACCTGTACCTGTAATAAGTCTTGAATCATTTTTAGCATTGTAACCAAGCGTAGTCAAGATTTTGCAATAATCAACTTTAGGAAGATTATCTACCTTAAATAAATAACAATATGTGACCATGCGTTTCGGGTTACCTTCTGTGTTAGATTGAATTCTTCTCGCAACTTGTTTTTCTACTACCAAGCACTTGATAAACAAACCCTGTTGCTCCCAACTTAAATAAGTACATAAGTACTGCTCATGTATTCATTTTCTTTGTTCTTCAGTCCTTTGTAGTACATTTCTTCTTGCAAGTACTATTGCAAAGATTTTTCAAGGAGTATTTATATAAAAATTTCTGTTTCTTCTTCTCTGTCTCTCATCCACAGATCAAATTTTCTTCTTTTTCTTGGGTTTCCCGCTTTCGTCTTATGATTATCCATGATTAATATGCAAGGATTTTCTTTCGAAACATTATTTGTGTGTTTCATGAAATGTTTCATAACCTCTGGAAATATTGTCGACTTCATCCATCCAGTAGACGATGCCAATCAGAGAATTCCAGGTGGCGTATTTTTTATCATGTGGTCTTTAAAATTCTTTCTAGGAAAAACCATTACTGGGGGCAAGAAATTCCCACTGGCACTCACGATACAGCAAGTAGTGACTAGTGTGCCCCGTTCCCCGCTAGTCACCCTACCAATGATTTTTCTGCCAGTTGGTGCAAGCACTTTCTGAGGCCTTTGCACCGTAGTAGTGGATGTTTCATCCAGATTAAAAATTCTGGTTCCATCAGCGAATGATTGACTTCGTAAAATGAGATGTTCCAAACTGTCGTAAAATTTACTGACATTGGTTTGGTTGAAAGCTGTTGCTCTAGCGAGACTGCATGGTTCTGGTATTTTTAATGAGACATTATGTCTGCGTCTAAATGAAATTAACCAGTCCTTGCCAGCCATTTGCTTCTCCTCCCAGGAAGCAGGCATTTTCAAATTATTCATCTTAGCACATTGAAATGCTACATTTCGGCTTTCTTTTGCGGTCAGTCCGTAGAACAAAAGGGCACAATGAGTAAAATAGTTTTTCAGTACGTTCTCTTGTTCTTCATCGAATATTTTATTAACTGAATAGTTAGGTTCTAACTGAGTGGGTAACAAGTCATCAAGCGATTCGCAGTTCTTGGTTTTCCAATAATACCTTTTCAGTGTAGCAAAAGGGACATTGACACTTTTTGATGTTTTTCGCATAGATTCCCCGCTCCTTATTAACCGCAAGCCTTCTTTGATTTTTTCGTGGGGAGTATTCCCTATTTTTCTATTCGTCTTCTTTCGTGGCATTCTACGAACAAAATCATAGAATTACGAATTATTGAGTGCTACAGTACGAAGGTACACTCTCATGCTCATGACTAGGATTGCCACCCGTACTTTATAATAAAGTATTGTACGTTATTTCAGGTAACTCTATACTTTATGAGAACAATATAGTACACGAAAATACTTTATTTTGCATGATTTGATTTTTTTGGGATTTTCAAAAGTTTAGTCGTAAGTAATTTTTCGTTCAACGAAATTTATCGATTAGTGATGAATCTATATCGCCACTCGCCAGCGCCACATCACTTACTCGTTTTTAACATTTTCTGAACGCCACCTAACCTCAAATGTCAACAATGTCAGATGTCATGTCAGTATCATTGTCGTAATTTCTTGTTTGTTTTGTGTGTGCAAAGCGGTTTGAATTTTGAATTCAATAGGAAAACTTTAAACTTTCTTTAGTTTTATAGATTTATGCTATAGTAAATCATGGACAAGAATACTCCACATACACCTACAAAACGTAATTTCAATTGTGAAACGGATGAAACAGATAGTGAAAATGTTACACCGAAAAAATGTTAAAAAAAATGACATTGCAAAAAAGAAAAATAAACGATTGCAGAAGTACAGTCATTTTGGGTAACTTTGAATATTTTTTACAATATTTGTGATTTTACAAATCTCATTTAGATTATTTATGTTTATTTTATTGAACAAATAGTGTTCTTTTGAGTTTGTTTATTTTCTAAAATAAAAAATTTACAAAAAAAAACAATAGAACTAGCAACATTATCTTTAAACAATGTTTAATTTTTTAAGTCATTCACCCCATTCCATAAACAAAATGTCATCGTCAATATAAGTGTGACCGCTTTTTCTGGATACCTGTTTGTCTTTCAAAATACTAATTATATTGGCCTCATTGATTCGACATATTTCAATTTTAGAAGGCCAAGACCAACCACCTAAAAAATTTTTTTGGAGCACACAGACTTGTAAGGGGTTAACTTTTTGTATTCTTCCTGGGAACAAACTTCCCTCTTCTCTAAAGATACAATATGTACCCTCTTTGATTTTCGGGACTTCAACGTCTCCCTTTCCTGCACATTTCTCAGTCGCTAAAACTACAGGTTTTAGCTCCCCACTTGCCTTTTCTACTGTATATTCCTCTATAATTTCTTCTTCCATTATAATCACTTCGCTACCTATATCTAAGTCTGTACTTTCTTCATTTAACATTTCTATTTCCTGCCTAATATCTTCTGCCACGGCTTGATTTTTAAAAGTGTTGCTTACTTCACCAGCAGGTGTCTTGGCGTGTTGAGGAGGTTGGTGAACTAAAGCTTCTACAACTATTACATTTCTTTCAATTTCTTGAGACTCATTATCACATTTTTTTTCAATAATACTTGTATCTTCTACTTCTCCATTCTTAACCTGGTCACTCTGAAAACCTTTTTCTTGTTCTTCATCATTAGTAACCTTCTTTTTTTTGTTCTTAGATCCCATGGGTCGCCCTCGTTTCTTGGATTACGCGTCGTTTTGTCTCCCATTTGTCCTTTACTTTTGTTTGTCTTGTCTCGTTCTTCATAATATTTTACGACCTCCTCAGCCGAAACACTTTTCCCAGCTGTGACAGGTAATTGGAATTTTGTTCCTTTCTTCACATTTAAATCTCCTTGCCTTATTTCTTCTATGTAGTTAATGAAACTTGTACCAACAGAATCGCAAATTTCTGTCTGAGACGTGTACGTTGGTAGTTTGTTCAAAACGGTAGAAGATGAAATCGGTTGCAAGCCACAGCTCTTAAATCCGGCTTTCACATTATCAGAAGACGTACCTTCAATTTTGTCTAGAGATTTTTTGAGCAGCTGGGCAAAGAGAGGCTTTGGCAGTGCTTGTACCTTTTTCCCTTACTAGTCTGTCGATAATCATTGAGAACATTTCTCCAGGCAGTTTTTAAACCTGAAAAATAGCCCACATCTAAAGGTTGTAACAGTTGGGTTGAATTGGGAATTATGCAAATGAACGTGATGTTGTGTTCGTTACAAAGAAGTAATGCTTTTGGTGATATGTGGGCGCTGAGATTATCGCACAATAAGACTTTTTTGCCATCTTGCTTATCAACGTATTGGATAAAATGTCTTTCCAACCACTCTTCAAATATTGAGGAATCAATCCATCCACATTCGGACACAGCCATTCTCGAACCTACAGGGGCTTGGAAAAGCCAATCAGACCATAGTTTTTTGCCTTTAAATATAAAAAAAGGAGGCAAAACTTCGCCACCAGCATTCGCACAAAAGACGACGGTGTAACACGATTTACTTGTGTTTTTTATAACTTCGGGATGTCGAGAGTCTCTTCTAAAAAGCAACTTCTTCTTTCCAGGGTCGTCATGAAATCCCGACTCATCCATATTATATATATTTTCTGGTGGAACTCCTTCTATTTCCGTTTGAATATTTTCAAAGAAATTCTCGACCATTTCTCTGGTGACTTGAGCCCTTTTTCGGGATATGTTATGAGCAATTTTTGCTTTTAATTCTGGGTTTCTTTCTAAGAACAAAGCACCCCATTCGTAACCTGGCAGGTTATTTTAAATTGAGGCTTAGTTATATTGTTGCTATCTAAGTAGTTTTTTACTACATATCTGAAATCCATCATACTTATAGGTATGCCCAGATCGCTTAGCAACAACAAATGGGCCTTGAAGCTAGTTTCTTCATCTTTACTAAAAGTAACAGGTTTACCAACTGGCTTATTATGTTTGCTATTCAATTTGTAAAAAAGGGTCACTGCGGGTATTTTGTAAAACTTTGAAGCAGCCAATCTAGACATTGCACCAGAACGAATTTTATTGAGGGCTTCTTCGAGCGTTTCAGGCGTATAATTACTCTTTACCCCATACCTCCTAACGCCGGGGTTCACTTTTTGAGTTTTTCGGGGCATATTTGTATTATTATGTACATACAACTGTAAAAAGGAAAATTGTAATCAGAACTGGGCAACATTATCTACGTACATATTCAAAGTTACCCAAAACAATATTTTTTGTGACATGGGTAACTTTGAACCATTCAATGTTACCCAAAGTACTTAGATTTTGGCCGTCGTTAAAATTTTACCAAATTAACACAATATTTAACATCAAATACGGACAACTATTTGAAAATAATCATATTTAAACTACATTTTAAAGTAAAACACCAATACATACCTGTTTATAATAAGGTTTGTATATTTAATTACGATTCCAAACCAGAGCAACCAACACTTGTATTAACTTCTCTACGTAAAGGCGGGTGATTTTTAAAATTATGACATTGACAGTTTATTTTTTGTCAATTCGTTTGCTACAAAACATAATGGCGATCCGTTTTACGCAGTTACAATATTGAAACAACAAAAAGTTTCCATGTAATATATTAAGAAACCTTTTTCATAGTTTTGTTCAAAGTTAAACTGCAATTCAAAGTTACCCAAAACGACTGTATAAAAGTCAGTGGGAAATCGCACATGGTGATTGGCTAATTAAAGATCCACAAAACGAATATAATGGAAAATGTAAATTATGTGGAATTACATTCACAATTGCTTCAGCAGGAATAGGACAAGTAAGAAGACCAATTTTGTTTTTTCTGTCTGTGCACGTGTGCGTGTGTGTGTATTAGAGTGGGTAAATAGTATGTATGTGTATAGATATGGTTGCATTAATTATCCAAACTAAACTATGCTATGCTATAAAATGATTTGATTTTATTTAAAATAAATATGCAGTTTTTTCCTCAATAACTTTGAAAGTAAAATTATTTATTGGTGACTGGAGATAATGGGTTGACGGGTGATGGGTAAGGTGATGGAATTATTCTTATTATTTTCAGGTTACACAACACCAGCAAACAAAACACAAATCAAAATTAGAAATAAGGAGAACATCTGGACTACTTGAGAAATTCCTTGACTCTTCTTCTGCTTCCACATCGTCTCGATTCAGCGATATTTTCTTTATCGCATTGTTGTTGCTTCAGAGTTTGCCCTAACATATCATACTGTAAAACATAATTTGTCCTACAATAGCATGGATTGTACAATAACATTGAATAAAATTATTTATGTCAATTCAGCTACAGCAATTCACTTAGGTAGAACAAAAATGGAAGCACTAGTTACAGAGGTGTTGGGCCCATATTCTTTACAAAATGTAATAGATGCTGTTAATACAGACAATTTGTTTTACTGCTTACAAACAGATGCTTCTAATAAAAAAATTATAAAACTGTTTACGTTAGTGATACAATATTTTACGGCCAAAAATGGGATTGAAACCAAATTATTAGATTTTTATGAAAATAGTAGCGAATCTGCTGATGGTATGTTTGAAGCAATTCAAAAGTCATTAGAGCAATACAAATTATCTTTTCATAATGTTTCTGGGTTAAGCGCTGATAATACCAATGCTAATTTTGGTGTCAATCATTCTTTATTCACAAATATGAAAAATTTGGTACCAGATTTGATTAAAGGCAATTGTCATGCACATATAGTGCATAATGGCGTAAGACATGCCACGAGCTTTTTATCACATGACATAGAAAATGTGATTTAAAAAATTTATGCTCATTTTTCACATTCTGCAGTAAGGAGAGGAGCTGAAAAAATTTGTAGCATTAGTAGATGGAGACTTTCATGAAATAAAACGCCATGTGGGAACAAGATGGCTCTCTCTTTTGTCATGCATTGATACATTATTATTAAATTGGTCACCTATTAGAAGCTACTTTTTAAGTTTAGACCAATGTCCAATAGTTATACAAAATTTATCGATGCTCAATGAAACTGAGAATGATATTATTGAAATTTTTTTGCATTTTTGTAGTCACTTATTAAATTTATTTAATAAAGCTGTTAAATGTCTAGAAGGCAACTGCATAACAATTTTAGATATTTATGGGATTATGGTTAGTCTTAGAGATGGATTAACACAAAGAAAACAAGATCTTTTTTTGGCTACGAGTATGAAACAGGCAAAAAAATTAAACTGTTATCTTCACCGGAACTGACTGGGAAAATTCATACGAATTTTTTATTATTTATTGACAAAGCCCTAGAGTACCTGAATAAATGGTTTGATTTTAATAACACAAACTGGTTATTTATACTTGGTAATATAAATTTAAAGAGCCATGTAGAATTTGATAATATTGTTAACATAATTGAAAATTTAAATTTGCAAAAACTTGATGTAGATATGGATGATCTTTATGGAGAAATCGCTTTATTAAACCAGCTTTATAATCAAATATGTACTTCTAAGGGTTTTACAGAACTATCAACTGCACAAAAATGGCAGCAAGTATTTAATAAGAGTGATGATAATTTTTTTAAACTTGTATAAAGTAATTTCATTTTTATTGTCTATTCCCGCCACGTCAGCATTCACAGAAAGAGTTTTTTCTGTAATGAATGTAAATGGCGAGACGAAAGGAATAAAGCCTCTCTAAATTTGATTAAAAATGAGTTACTTATTTATTTTAATTTAAATATAGAATGTAAAGATGCTGTGCAATTGTTTAGTAGAGATACTAATTTGATACAAACTGCAAAAGGCAACAAAAAATATGTTTTTAAATTTAATAAAGAAAAATAAATTGTACTTTATTTTGATACTATGTACTTTTTTATTCTTACCTATAATAACTAATGTAATTTAACTGCAAAAAAAAGGTGGCAACCCTACTCATGACCCACTGTGTACCTTGAAAAAATGAGTCAGTGTGCACTTCTACGCCATTTTGAAATTATTTAATCACAAAAATCTAAACTGAAATCAAATGTGAGGAAACATGCATTAAACGTAAATGATAAAAGGCGTTTGTTTCAACATAAACAATTGCCAATTAAATACCTTCCTCTTCACAAATTAAGCCAAGATCACATTGAACTATTTTTTTGTAATATAAGATCCCACGGTGGTTGTAATGATAATCCTACACCTCGACAATTTGAGACTATTTACAAAAAAATATTAGTGCATACAGAACTGAGACATACTGGAACTGGAAATTGCGTACCTCTGGAGAAAATAGCCATCTTAAATTGCTCATCACTCATCACCTACAGAACGCATAAATAAAACAACTCCTGGATTCCAATACAGCGACGTTCAAACCAGTCAAGATGATGATGAACTAGAACTCGATATAGTTGCTATGTCACTATCGAAGTTTTCCGAACATATAATTGAATATATGGCAGGATTCGTCGTCAGTTCTTTGATAGATATTAAAATGCTCTACTTGCATTCAAGCTTTGGTATCTTTAAATGACAATAAAAATAATTTAACTTACTGTAGGGACTCGGGTTGCTTGATCTATCCGTCAATTTCTGTCATTAAAATATTAAATTAAATTATTGACTTAATTTTTAAATTAATATTTTAAATTATAATAAAGTGAATCAGACGGGTGATCAAATGTTTTATTCCACCAATCAGGTTGCTTTTTGATAATGCCATCTTGAAGACGGGTACCGAGAAAAAAAGGAAAAAAATATTAACATAGAGTTAAAGTCTATGGTTTTATTTCATTTCATTTATTCACCAGTTTGTTACATTACATAACCTTGGTAAGTCATAATACATATACAATCATTATTCTATAATATGTTATACAATTTAATTAAATGAATATGTCAAGCATTAACTAACTTTGACTACTACTGATTACAAATCATAAAACGAGCAGTTCATATATTCATTTATGTCATAAAATGGATGAAGTTCGATAATTTCTATTGAGGGATCGCCCGCCACCGGGCCCTATACCCTCCGCTGACTCTCGGATCTGCCTACTCATGATCACGAACACAAGACACTACAGTCGCAACGAGAAGCCAGATCCAAGCACCTAGCATGCAACCATAAATACATATCTGCTAATCCGAAAATCAATTAAAATTTTAATCGACATATGTTTCGCCAACACCCGTGGCATCATCAGGATTAGTTTTCCATGTTAGTTCTATCTACCGAACCAACTAACTAACAACTAAAACCAATGCAAATCATTTTTATACCCTCAATCAAAATAAAAAATAAAAAATGTTAATACCTACATATTAGTTTGAAATATAAAATTATTATAGATCAATAAATATTAAAAATATACATATTAGTTAATTCGATAATTTTTATAATTTTATATTTGAACGTATTAAAGGGGAGTTGTGAAATTTTAGCAGGTAATTTGTTGTACATGGCAATCTTTAAACAAATGCCCTATTTATAAGGTTATACTCGTAGAGTCGGGTTCCTGGTAGGGTAAAGGGAGGTATGTTGGTGATAAAAAATTATAAAACTAGTTTTATAGTAATTTTACAAGGAAACAAGAACTGAATTTTTTTTTTACATTCTTTATTAGTTGAATTATATACTTAATACAGTTTACGGAATGATTATTCAATACTTAGGAAGGAAAATGTTTATTAAATTCCCAAGAAGTTAAAGGTAACTTGGTGACAGAGTTCGGTAGATTGGTGATAGTAGGTAGGTAATTTGGTGATACTACTCTAAAATACATATTTTGTACTTGAAAATTAAATAATATATATATATGATCTTTAGTACATTATTCTAGGCAACGATCGCATCTATAATACAGGTGTTCCTCAGGATCAGCATCTTCGATAGATGCGCAAATTTCATGGTAAGGCGTCAGACAATAGGAACATTGGATCCATTTCGCTCCATTTCTTTTTTTCACATCAGTAGAGTACAAGACTCCACACAATCCACATTCCCAATCATTTTCTATCTCTTGCGTTTTGCTTTTTTTTGTTTTTGGGGCAGATTTGCCAGATGTCGAAGGTTGAGGCTGAAGATTTTCCTGTAATTGATTTTCATTTAAATCTGCATTAGTCGGTATTAAGCATTTGGCACTGGAATATCTTTTTCTTACTTTCTCTGGGCGTTTTGAAGCTTTGGGTGTTTCTAAAATTTGTTCCACCGTGCGTTGAAGACCTGAAGAACTATTAGGTGTTGTGTTATTTGAAGCCGTGGTAGCGGGACCTGTAGCTGGAGCTGTAGCAGGATCTGTGTTAGTCAAAGCAGAAGGTCGTAATGCTTCCTCAGCAATAACACTGCCATCTAATGGGCATATGCCAGTTTTTTTAAAAGCGTTTTCTATATTTTTTTTCGTGAATGCGTTATAAATGCCGGATTCAAGATGGAATTAAAGTTACTGCGATTTGGAGCGTCTGTAGGGTTATTGTTCAAGTATCTATTCATGCTATCGCGCCAGTAACTTTTAAGAGGCTTGAATAGACCTACATCAAGAGGCTGCAAAAGATGTGTGCAATGAGCTGGGAATGTAAATAAATATATTTGGTTCTCTTTTGCAAGCTTAAGAACTTCTGCTCCAACATGTGCAGAATGTGAATCCATCAAGAGGACTACTGGACGTTCAGGTGGTATGGCAGTTATGAAAAAATTTAACCATTCCAGAAATAAATCGGAATTGATCCACCCTTTGGGAGATAGTTTAATAAGAGCGTTGGGTAGAGCATCATTTTTGAGTGTATCATTCCATCTAACACCTTTAAAGATTATCATCGGGGGAATCCATGTTCCATCGGCACATACACATGCCATCATTGTTTGTGTTTGTCCACGCTCAGCGTAGGATCTTTTGTACACGTATTTCTTACCAATTCCAGTGACAACTTTCGATGGTTTAACAACATACGATAATCCAGTCTCATCACAATTCCAGATAAGATGAGATTTATTTTTGATATTGAGTTTCGTGAGAACATCATCTAGTTTAGAAAAGAAGTCTTTGACCATTGTTTCGTTAGCCATAGAAGCCCTGTAGGCTGAAAGATTTTCTGGCACACGTAAACATAAATTATACCTGCTCTTAAAACTATTCCACCACCATTTACTTGCAATACGATTAGCCGATGGCAAAAAGTTCGACCAGCTGCTTCAGCAAGATCATACGCATATTTTCTAATTTGATAAACAGTCAGTCCGAAACCCAATTCTTGCATTTCTATAATATAATTGTAAAGTTTTAGCTCTAGATCGCAAGGCAGTGCATAGGGCCTCCCCATTTTTCTTACCGAATCCTCTTCATTTCCAAGGTAACGTTTCAAGGTGCTCCATGGGACGTCTGCGTCCTTGGCAGCTTGATATATGGTTTTACCTTCATTTCTAACAAGACTGACAGCTTTTTGAAGTTGTTGCTGGTTATATTTCCTATATTTTCTCTTTTCTTCCATTGCCAAACCTAAGAAACAGGTAATTTGGTGATAAAAAAAATGTATAGGTAATTTGGCGATAAAAAAATTACTTTAAATTCAAATGAAAACCCATTTTACTTAAACTTGAAAATGAAACCTTTCGATGTGTGTACTTGACTATTCCAATTAATTTTCAATTCAAGCGCAAAATAGATCTAAAGTTAACCATTCAAAAACATACCCAACATTTTGACGAAAACACTAAGAAACAACGGTTACAATATAAGGAAAAAATACTTACTTTGACACAGACACGACTTCACTATAGCTTTAATTCAGTAATATATGGTATATTGAACAATTTGAATAAGAATTACTTTGAAATACTAATTAAATAAATTAATTTTATCCAAAATACGAAAGCGCAGCCGACATTCATTGAACAATGGCGCTGCAGGTCCCAACTTCTCAAAAAAGTTTGTTTAGTAAACATAGGAACGTTAGAGCGGAGCGCGTAATGTATATTTATCTTCCTCACACTCGTAACAATGACCTAGCGCTGTCTCATGAATCTGTTCGCATAGGGAACTGTGTGGTAGCCAGTATAAAAAATGTCACCAAATTACTTATATCACCAACATACCTCCCTTTACCCTATATACAGCTTATGTTTGTGACAGGTGTGTTTGTATTTGTAAAAAATTCATTTTCTTCGTGTAGTCATTCTTGTTCAGATGAATTTCCAGAAGAGAGTTCAATATAAACAGTGATACAACAGTCAATATTTTTGTTTTCTTAAAATACGCTCTAACTGAAGTTAATCTTTGCAGCCATGTATAATTCTTATTGACCTCTTCTGACAGATTAGAACTTTCTCAATTTGGGAAGCGTTGCCCGAGACCGTTATTGCATATATAATAATAGAGTGGCAGTAGGCATAGTAGACTGATATTAGGGTTTTTTTTATCGACAATAGGTTTTAATTTGAATAGTGCATAATTAGCACTAGCTAGTCTGTTACAAATTTTATCAATATGGTAGTCAAACGATAGAGTAGAATCCAACGTACATCACAGAAATGTAACTTCTTTAATTACTTCGTCTTTACTTTTCCTTCTAAACGAGTAGTTTAACATAGTGCTTTTATTCTCATTTAGTAATATACCGTTTATCTCAAACGATTGTTTTAGTTTTCCTACAGCCTGATTATTTTTTTCTGAAACCATTTTGTGTCAACAATTAAATGTTTGTTTTTGTTAAAGTCAAACAAATTTGCTCCTACTTTGTCCCATGGCATTTCCTTATACTCATGCATGACTAATAAAAGGCTCTTCAGTATTATTTCTTCTATATGTTAGAAAACTCTCACACTGATGTTAGGCCAATAAACAGACTTTCTTGCTAGACAAATACAACTATAACTAATTTTCTAATGAATTCTCTAATAGACTTATTATTGAGTTTCTTTTAAAAACAATGTTATCAATGACATGTATTTTTTGTCTAAAAGTAAAATATAGTCTGTCAGACTGACTTATTGACCTCCTATGTTCTGGCCATCCAAACTTACTTATATTGAATAATTTGACTCAAAACTGGATCTTGTAATGTTTTAATTTGAATTTCTTTGAGTTTTTCACTACTGACTGACAAATTAGACATGACTAGGTTTACATGCAGATCAATGTCATGACCAAGATCTGTTAATGAATTTTCTGGCAATGGGGATCTTGACAATGTGTCTGCTATGTATAAGAAACGACCTGGTTTGTACATTACATTAAGATCATAAGGCTGTAGTCTAAGCATTATGCGCTGTAGTCTTGGGGGAATGGGAGAGTTCTGCGCAGAGCAAAAGGTCGAGTCCCACTCGGGTGAAGAATTTTTTCATTTTCTTTATTAATAATTTTATAATATATAAAGCTTTTTTCAATAGACTTATAAGCGGTTTGTGATCAGTTTCTACTGTTATTGTTTGTCCATAAAGATACTGATGAAATTTAGTACAGCCAAACAAGACTGCTAATAACTCTTTCTCTATTTTTGGATAACCTTGTCGACATTTATTTAAAGAGCATGATGCATATGCAATTGGCTGTTCTAAGACTCCACTTAAAGCTAATTTTGACGGTCAAAATTATCTGCCGTTTTGAATCATAATAAGTTAACACTGGGGCTGAACTGATCGTAGCTTTGATTTTATTAAATTCAGCTTCATGATGATCTGACCATAACCAAACAACATACTTAGCTAATAATGACCCCATGTTAACAGTTTCGTGTGACAAATTTTGAAGAAATGGACCTAGGTAATTTACCATGCCTAAAAATCTCTGTAACTCTGTGACATTAGTTGGACTAGTCATTTTACAAATGGCTTCGACTTTAGAGATATCATACCTTACCTCAGTTTTGCAGATGACTGACTTTTCCTTGTTGAATCTTAGGTTTATTTCTCGTGCCCTGGCTAACACTTTTTTCAGTATCTCATTATGTTCTACAGAAGTTTTGCCATAAATTATAAAATCATCCATTAATATTTTAACACCTGAAAGGTCACCAAAACGCTTGATCATTTCCATATGAAAGATCTCAGGGGCTGCATTGATTCCAAATGGTAGTCTTTTGTATCTATAACGCCCAAATGGTGTAAAGTATGTGCATAATTGTATTGTTGTTGCAGAAGATGTCTCAGTAAGTTTTAACATCCAAAAACCCTTGTTGGAATCTAGTGTAGAAAAAAATTCTGCACCAGCTAAGTCTGACTTTAATTCATCTAATGTAGGGAGAACTGAAAATGGGGTCTCATAACAGCCTGGTTTAACTTTCTAGGGTCAATGCAAATGCGTAACTTGCCCATTTTTTTTAGGTTAACACAATTGGACTTACCCACTCCGTAGGTTCTTCAACCTGATCTGTTAAATCTGTAAATTACATCATTTTCTACCATTAATTTTAGTTCCTTTCTTAAAGGTTCCTGTAAGTGAAAAGGAATTCTCCTACATGGATCTATTGCTGGTATTACATCTTGCTTTAATTTTAACTCACACTCAAAGTTAGTTATGCACCCTAAGCCCTCAATTAAATCACATTCGAATCAACAAATTTGAATCTATTATATGTTTTTCACTATGTTCTGACCTATGCCGTCTCTTTGGTTGACATTTTACTAAAAGTAATTTTGTTTATATTTTTTATTAGATTTAACAACTTGCGTATGACTCTGCCTAAAATATTTTGACATTTAGATCGACTACATGGAAATTTACACTGTATGACTTATCATTAAGACTAACAAGTAGGTTGACCTGTCCTATAGTCGGTCCTATTATTTCACCACTGAATGTTGATAGTGTAAATTGACTTTTCATGATTGAACTATGTCCCTAGTGATTAAATGTTTGTGTCTGCACCTGTATCAAGTAAAAAACTGACTTGTTTCTCATTAATTAACAAACTTGTGTCCCATGACTTATCAATATGACTTTTTGACTGTATGCACTAAACTGAGACTACTCCTAGAAATAGCGAAGGCTTTTCTGACTTTGTATTTGGTACTTCAGTTTCAACTATATTTACTTGTCGGTTTCTACAAACACTTGCAATGTGATTAAATTTCTTACACTTGTGACACTTGACTCCTATTGCCGGACATTTTTCTACACACTGTACCTTTCACTTACCTCGATGACTTTTGATGATTTATATATGGTGCTCTTGACTTGTCCTGTGCCGACTTCTTTCTTCTTTCATGGCTCTGACTCTGCCTTTGACGATAATATCCTGTAGTTGCATGAACTTCTCCAACAAAAGAATTTGCAGCTTGTTTTAAAACTTTTACTTGCTGTCTTGGTGAATCGTATCTCTTAGCAACATCTGCGGCTCCATCTAATGTTTTAGGTTGATCTTCCAGAATGCGCTCCTTTCACTGAATCTCTAAGTATATTGTCCTGTATGTTTTCAAATTCACGTGACTGACATAGGTTTCTTAATTCTGTGATGTATGCGTCTATGGACTCCTCTAGACCCTGTAGTCGATTAAACAGTTTATGTCTTTCCATTGTCATGTTAATTTTTGGCATAAAATATTATTCAAATTTGTCTAACAGAGCTTGAAATTTTACTGTGTCTAGGTCTAGGCCAAATGAATAAAAGATATTTAGTGCGTCTGTGTCGATGTTATGTTATGTATACGTACACGGGACGTGACTGACGGGCTCCAAATAGGGCACACCGTTTTACATGCTGCTTCTACCTGTCTACCTACTTCTTTTGATCTGTAACTATTTCTACCCTATTACTATTGTCTTGTTCTACGTTGTTTCTGTCCGTGTATGTTTCAAATATAAAAACTATTCTATTCTATAAAAGAATAGCGACTTTCCTGCTATATGCTTCGTCTTCTAGGCGGTTAGCTCTAAGGTAGATAATTGCGGCTATGTATATTTATCGTATTTTGACAGGCTATATGTCGATAAATCAGTTTATCATATCGTGTCTAGCAGGTCATGTTAGGCTTGCAGGTTTTCCACTCATACGGCATATTGTTGCACTTCGTGTTCAACTTCTCAATAGACGCCATTGTAATAAGTTGTGCCTTGTCGTTTTCTTTATTTGATTTGTGTTTTGGGTACGCACCTCGCTAAATGTTTACAAATTCAGGTTTTTGTTCTGTTTTCGGCGTGCTCGTATACAATGGCGGGCTACGCGACATCATTGGCTAACTTAAATTCAATTTTATCTTCACTATGGATGCGCCCACCACCGGGCCCTACACCCTCCACTGACCCTCGGATCTGATAACTCATAATTGCGACAACAGGCACTTGCACTAACTACAATCGCCATGAGAAACCAGACCCGAGCACCTAGCATGCAAGACGATACATTGCACCATTCCGAAATCAAAAACTAGATAAATAATCTACATATGTTTCGCCAACAACCGTGGCATCCTCAGGATTATAGAAATTAATAAATTAGTAAACCACTAGTTCATAATAATTAGTGGTTTACTAATTTATTAATTTCTATAATCCTCCACTAGTTCATAATAATTAGTGGTTTACTAATTTATTAATTTCTATAATCCTGAGGATGCCACGGTTGTTGGCGAAACATATGTAGATTATTTATCTAGTTTTTGATTTCGGAATGGTGCAATGTATCGTCTTGCATGCTAGGTGCTCGGGTCTGGTTTCTCATGGCGATTGTAGTTAGTGCAAGTGCCTGTTGTCGCAATTATGAGTTATCAGATCCGAGGGTCAGTGGAGGGTGTAGGGCCCGGTGGTGGGCGCACCCATAGTGAATGTTTGAACTTCCGAATTGTAACGCCTAATACAATTTCATTTATAAAATCAATTTTATCTTCTTGATCTGACATCGAAACGGGCTTCATATATTCTTCTTAGACTTCTGACACCATGTTTCATAGTTGAAGGTGTGTATTTAAAAGGCTTCTTTGTTCCAGGACGGCATTTATTATTTTTAGAAAAATACACAGGCGTATCACACAGATACATAGTAGCCAAGCGCGAGTGCGATGGCGCCACTTGACATACATAGGGATGTGGTACCCGTAGTGATGTACCTAACAGCAAGCATTAAGCCTCTTAAGAGGTATGAAACAATTTGCCAAAATTTACATTTTTCTGGCAATAACTTTGATAACTCAGACCGGTATTACAAAATTCGTATGAAATGATGATTCCTTACAAAGGACGTAAGGCAGGCAAAATACGCCAGTACATATACGAAAGATGAGCCAACCAAATCCAAATGGGGCCTCAAAATATATTTTCGAGCTGGAACTTGAGGTATAATTTACGACTTTCTGCCATACGGCAACAGTGGATCGTTTCATACAAATCAAATATTCTTTATTTGTGGATCATAGGTAATTTATAGGGTGTTTGGTAAGTACATGCAAAAGTATGTCTATGTCCTACCCGTGGGCGTACAAAAATGATAAATTCCAAATAAAGTTCTAATACAATAATAAATCAAATCAAGTCAATACAAGCTGCACGTTGGAAATTAATTACTAAACTACGCTTTTTACTAGTCTTAATGATTTACAGGTAACCAGGGACCTCAAACATACAATTACTAATGACCTACTCCCATCCTGTTATCATTTATGAAGATAGAAATGTACGATCTCTCCGACCGTATTTCGGCCAAGGCGACCATTCTCTACGAAGATTGGCCAGGTACGCAGGTGATATTATAGTGCATAAGTGTGTGCGCAAACTAGACATGGGTCGTACTTGACGATTTGCATACCAGGGCATCAAAGTACGTCCATCAATTCGTACCAGGGCTAAAAACTAGGTTTCCAGATATTTTAAGTATTTTTTAACTACGTAGGAAATTAATCCTTATCGCGACTGTAATAAGGAACATTATAGCGAATGGACAGCGAAATACTTCATTCTCTTGTGTACCATAATTGTTGTAGGAAGTTTTAATTACAGTATGTACCTATGTATGAATGTACCAAAAAAGAGTATCACAGTATACAGCACGTCCACGAGACTTCCTACTCCTGCACACTTTTGGAGGTCCATACCGGGCACAGCTCCTGTGTCGTCAGCAGAAGCGGGCACAGCACATCTATTAGACTGTCCACTTTTGCACACCCTTGGAGGTCCAAACTGAGTACAACTCCTGCGACGTCAGCAGAAGCGGGCATAGCACATCCTTTAGACTGCCCACTTTTGCACACTTTTGGAGGTCCAAAACGGGGACAGCTCCGGCGCCGTCAGCAGAAGCGAGCACAGCACATCCTTTAGACTACCTACTTTTGCACAATTTTGGAGGTCCAAATCGGGTACAGCTCCGGCGCCGTCAGCACCAGCGGGCACAGAATTTCCATTAGACTGCCTACTTTTGCACACTTTTTAAACTCCAGCGCCGCAGCTTTGGCGCTGTCAGCAGGAGCTTGCTCACGTATAGTCGTGCTTCATACTATTTCGAGTCCGCTGTACAAAGTATGTACTGTACCAAGTTGTTAATAAGGTTTTTATAGAAATATTATCCTAGTTTTCTTAGACATAAAGAACATAATCGTGCTACAAAATAAATACCTTTATTAAATAAATACCTTTTCAAGTATTCCACGGGTTGCCGGGCGTCGATGCCTAGGTACTAAAGTATTTCAGAGAAAATAGTCCTTATTTCAATAAGGCTGCGTGTTATAATGCCGCTGGCAAAAAGACTTTTTTACTTTGAAAGAATTTTCTTCCAGTTAGCGCGATTATACACCTTAATAGATATAGCCTAAGGTTTAATTTATCTCTATGATACTTGCAACGTAAATACTTTCAAAGTCTTCCAGGTATTTCGGCCCGTTCCTGGTTCCAGGTGTTGCCGGGCGCCGCCGATTCCTAATAAAGTATTTCATATCGCAAAAATCAACGACGCCGCACAACGCATCGTGGAAATTTCCGATGCCGCAACGTACAAATCTGCGATGGGACAACGCGTTGCCGTTTAGTCGGTGTCCATACTTTGAACGACCTGCACGTGTTGTTTAAGCGATATGGCGGAGTACGATGTCGACCACCTGATATCTTTAATATACGAACGTCCCGTCCTTTGGGACAAAACTATATCACAATTCAAAGACAAATTTTTAAAAACGGAAGCATGGAGGGAAGTCTGTACAAGTTTATATTCAAATTTTGAGGAGTTAAATAGTGTTGAAAAAACAAAACTCGGTAAGTACTTATAAACATTTATATTTTTGTTAACTGCCAACTAAGACCTCCAATGTTACTATTAAAATAATTACAAAATTCGTTTCTGATTATGTTAGCTCCTGTTCTACTTTCATGTGTTTGTTGTTTCGTGTAAAATTTGCAAAGAATCGTCAATAATCATTTCTTCAAACGTTTCTGCGCCATCTCGATTCAATACAAAATTGTGTAATACACAGCATGCTTTCATAATGTCTATTGTGAAATCGTAAGAAACATTAATGGGTCGGTGAAATATGCGCCATTTATTTGCGAGTATGCCAAAAGCGCTCTCAACATATCGTCTGGCTCGGCTCAAACGATAATTAAAAACTCGTTTTTCTATCGATAAAAACTTCCCAGAATATGGGCGCATTATATTATTTGTCAGTGGTAATCCTTCATCCGCCACGAAGACAAAAGGAATTTCTTTTTGAAAGCCAGGTAACGGTTTTGGCGGAGGTATAGATAATTGACCTTTTTTTAATAAGTCGTATAGATTTGAGTTCTGAAAAACAGTGGAGTCACATTCCTTACCATATGCACCTATATCGACATATATAAATTTGTAATTCGTATCAACAAGTGCTAATAGAACAATGGAATTATAATTCTTATAATTGAAAAATAGGGATCCACTGTGTTCCGGGCTCAATATACGAATGTGTTTTCCATCTAGCGCTCCTATACAATTAGGAAAGTTGGTCTTTTTTTCATACTCTTGAGCAATTTGTTCCATCAGCTCTGTTGTAATTTTTGGTAATTCCAACCTTTTAAGAATGTTCCATAAAATACGACAAACAAATTTTACTATTCCTGTTATTGTAGATTTCCCACGATAATATGTGAAATGCATATCTTTAAACGTATTTCCCGTCGCCAGGTACCTGAAAGAAAACAAAATAAATCATTATTCTTCATATTTTTTTAGGTAACGATGTCATAAAGAAATGGAGAGGAATCAAGGATAATTTTACAAAATACGAAAAAAAATTAAACGAGCAATGTAAATCCGGAGCTGAGGCCAAAAAAATTAAACAATATCATCTATACGACCAGCTCCTATTTCTGAAAAAGAATTCTCAAAATAAAACAACATCAAGTCTTGACGATGAAGAAATAAGACCAAGCACCTCAACCCAACAAAGCCAGCAACCTGTCATGCCACGTTACCAGCCTGCATCGCGTAAAAGAAAAATTGACGAAGACGAATTTGAGAAGAATATTATAGCTGCTTTAAAAACACCTGAAAGTAGACATACATCTTTTTTTAAAGGAATTTTGCCATCATTGGAAAAATTGAATGATAATCAAACAATAATTTTCCAAAGTCGTGTCCTACAGATATTAAGTGATTTACACCAACCATCATACTATCCCAGCCACTATGAAACTTCACAAACATCCGTCCAAGCAAACTATCAAACATCTCAAACAACTGTTCAGACTGGCTATCAAACAGCTCAAATGTCTATGCAGAGTGGCTACCAATCAGCTCGAATGCCTATGCAGAGTGGCTACCAAACATCCATTCAACGCAGTGCCTTCCAAAGCGGATGCGAAACATCACCGGCACCTATGCAATCGTCTCCACAAACGCCATGGAATGATGATGTAAATGAGCCAGAACAAATTCATTTCGATGAGGAACTAACAAATTTGACGAATGACACACAATCGGAATACGAGTTTTGAATAACACTAAATTATGAAAATGATTAAACAGTATGATTATAGTAAAAATAGTTTATTTTTTTCTTACCTTAAAGTTAATCCCAGCATCTCCAGAGGTTCGATGGGTTTTCTGAATATGTATTTCTTTTGTAAATGAGGCTTTATCAAACTAAGAAGCTCTTCAAAACTTACTACACTCATCCTAAAGTAATCGAAAAATTTAACCTCGTCCACTTTTAGCGCCTCATATTTCGTTTTGAAGTGGTTTCCATCTATATTCATAATTGTCAGTAATGGGTGCACCCAGTACTTTCTTTTCTGTTTCTTTTTCTTAATACGCCTTAACGCAAGCAGAAGTAGAACACGCGCAGTGCGATCCATGTCTCACTAGAAACTGAAATGTTGGTTAGCGTTTTTACGTACGATGTCGTATCCGATGAAATTTTTGCGTCGCGACATCGCATCGCATAGCTGTGCGATGTTGTTTTTGCGATGCGACGCCGCAACGCACCGTTGTGGCCTGGCCCAATGACCCGAGCGTCGCCGACTTGTCGCGACCGGTTCACCGCCAGTGCAAAGAATTGTGTTGCACGTAATGGACGTACGCTCCGAAACTGAAATTCAGTGGCTGATATTTAGAGTTTGGAGAACTATTTTAAAACCAATAAAACCAGGTATGTATAACACACTTATGTGGTTATCAAAAACGTATTTTAAATAAACTGTTGTGCATTATTTATTTGTCAGTAATCGAACATATTGTTTATTTCGTTTCCTACAGTACCGGCCACAACATTGTCCTCCAGTACCGGCCACTTTTTAAGTTGATTTTTAATGGATTTATCTTGCTTGCAGATACACAAAAATGGAAAAAGATCGAAGTGAGGGCACGACAAAGAAAAAGAAGGGTACCTGGGATCCTGCGAACATGCATAAAGCCGTGGAACTGGTGCTGAGTAATGAAATGAGTACACGTCAAGCCGCTGATCGCTGTCAGGTACCACGAACAACATTAAATGATCGAGTCAAGGCTATTCATAATAATCAAGAAATGTCCATTGAGCCAGTTATGGGTCGTTTTCACAATACTTTTTCACCTGAGCACGAAGACATATTAGCAGAACATGTTAAAGACTTAGCAAACAGGCTGATGCCCTTAAACAAACAAGAATTTCAATATCTCGCTTTTCAACTGGCCGAGAAGTTCAAATTACCTCATCAGTTTAATAAAGAGAAAAAAATGGCAGGTAAAAACTACTATTATTCTTTTATGAAAAGACATAGAGACTTATCATTGCGGACTGCGGAATCAACGAGTTTAATGAGAGCAGTAGGATTCAACAGACCTCAGGTTGAGCGATTTTTTGAAGGCCTTGAAAGTTTGATGCAGAGGTTTAATTTCACTCCCTATAAAATATGGAACTGCGATGAGACTGGCGTGAGCATTGTACAGAAACACGCCTAAGTGGAAGCTACTAAAAACCAAAGACAAATTGGAATATTGACTTCGGCAGAACGAGGAAAGAATGTGACTGTGTTATTTGCAATGAGCGCTGGAGGTCAGTTCATACCACCTTTCTTCGTATTTCCACGGGCTCGCATGAATGAAAGGCTTATGATTAATGCTCCAAATGAGAGTGTAGGTGAAGCTCAGCCAAACGGCTGGATGAATGCTGATTTATTTCTTAAATGGATGCATCACTTTGTGAAATATTCTAATCCCACGACCGAGAATCCAGTTCTCTTGATTCTTGATGGACATGCCAGTCATAAAGACTTAGATGTCATTGAATTTGCCAGGAAAAATAATGTCCACATGCTGAGTACACCACCTCATACGACTCATAAATTGCAGCCACTTGATCGTACGTTAATGAAGCCTTTTAAATCTGCTTACAATGATGCATGTGATTTGTGGATGCGATTAAATCCTGCTGTTAGAATCAGTGAATACGAAATTGCAGGATTAGTTGCTTCGGCTTTTAATCGAGTTTCTCGAATGGATATTGCAGTAAGTGGCTTTCGCTGCACTGGGATACATCCCTTTGATAGAAATGTCTTTGATGATATAGATTTCATAAGTTCAGAGATGACCAATATTTCAGAGAGTCAATTAACATCGAATTCTTCACTTTCATCCGCTCAGCAGCCAGAACCAAGACCTTCAACTTCAAAGCAATCTGAGACTCAAACTGTTGCTCCTGACGCCGAACCTCAAATAGCCTCAGCTGAGAATCAAACTGTTTCTGCTGATGTCGAACCTCAAATTGCCCGTTTCCAGCAATCTGACTCTCAAACTGAAGATGAAATAGACAAATCCACTGATTTTAAAGCTGCACTTATAGAAATCTCACCAGTTCCTGATGCTTCGAAAAGGAGAGCTACAGCACGACGTCGTAAAGCTGAAAGAAGTGAAATTATAACGAGCTCCCCATACAAAAAAATGCTGGAAGAAAAAAGAGGAGATAAAGAGAATGTTGAATCAGCTAAACGGGAAAAGAATTTATTATCAGGAAAAGATGTTAACAAGAAAAGTAAGAGTTTAGTTTCAGGAAAAAAAGCTAATACAAAAGGTAAGAGTTTGCTGTCAGGACGAGACGTAAGCAAGAAATCCAAGAAAAATAAAAACAAAAACCTGATGGCTCCTCACAACCCGAATGAAGAGACTATTTGTCCTTTATGCCTTGAATCTCATGATGAGGATTGGATACAGTGTGGAAATTGTAAGGATTGGATCCATGAAGCTTGTGCAAATATATCAGAGCTATCAACTCAATATATTTGCGATTATTGTTCAGTGTAAATGGATATATATTAAGCCAGAACGTAAGTGGCCGGTACTGGAGGCCAATTTTTTAAAGTCTGATTATTCCTAATTTTCTAATTATAATAATAAAACTGATTATTTCTAAAATACCTGAGTTTTTTTCATTTTATTGATAGCTTATTAGTTCCTTTATATATAACAAGAGGCAGAGAGCATGTAACCTTAGGCATTTCGTTTTTATGGTTGATAAACCTTAAGGTGACGGTACTGTAGGACTCTCCCCTACGTACTTCCAAGTAAAAACCTAGTTTTAAAACCAGGTCGCGTAAATACGCACCGTCCCTAGCGCAAACACAGTAGCACTCTCTATTCCGTTACTCTCATAGTCCGATGGAACGGAAAGCCGACATGACCGGAGAGAGATCAGGCGCAGGACCAACGGTTTTACGTGCTTTCCGAGGTACGAGCTAAGTGACAATTTTACAACATATAAGGTAGGTACGAGTAACATGAAAAAATAATTACATTTGCAATTTTTGCGTCTATGTGCTGTAATCGATTTTTTTATGAGTTTTAAGTGTGTGAGCATAAAAAAATAATGGAGAATATTAATGAAGGTATATACTTTTTATTTATTGAGTTTGTAAATTTGTAATCCCATTTCATAACAAGGTAAACAAAAAAATAATTTAACACCTCAGATGATGGCAATACAGCTCGTCGCTTTTTAGAAATCCAGAGAAAAGCTCTCAAGTCACCGGGATTGATCAGCGTATTATAAATCGATTTGGTGTTATTCTTGGTTGTATTGCTTCAGGACATGACATAGAATTAACGTCATTTGGTGTTTATTAAGGGCCAATTTCAATATTGTAGATCATAAAGATCTCGGATATTTTTTATTCCCATTGAGGGATCGCCCACCACCGAGCCCTACACCCTCCGCTGACCCTCGGATCTGCAGACTCATGATCACGAACACAAGAACACACGAACACTACTGTCGCAACAAGAAACCAGATCCAAGCACCTAACATGCAACCATAAATACATAGCTGCTAATCCGAAAACTAATTAAAATTTTTAATCGAAATATATTTCGCCAACACCCGTGGCATCATCAGGATTAGTTTTCCAGGTTAATTCTAACTACCGAACCAACTAACAACTAAAACCAATGTATTGCAAATAATTTTTAATATACCCTCAATCAAAATCAAAACACAACATGCACTACTAGTATGCACCCATCATAGTGATTTGTGTGTGTGTGTGAATTTAAATAGAATAAATATGTGCCTATACTAAGGCACATATTTATTCTATTTAAATTTTACAGAAACGCTCCAAACAAATGAATTCATCCAGTGATTCGGAATAAAACAAAATTATAATATAAAAAGGTACCCATATTCTAATATGAATTTGAATAACTTTAACGCCTTTGTTTTTTTTTTTAATAAACGGTTCACAAGGACTTGCTGCGCTACCCTGCCTGCCTTCAGCAAGTTGTAGGTTAATATACCTCCTTTCATTTATTGAAATGCAGCGACTCGATTTTGTTCGGATGATATTTCATCTTGAGTAAGAGGTGGTATGTCAAAATTCCCTCTATTTGCTATATTATGTAAAACACAGCATGCATTTTACTAGAGATGAGGAGTTCATGAGCGAGTGATATAAAAGAAACATATCTTTTAAAGTGAGGTAATCACTCTCTAGCTCACTTGCTTTCCAAATATATCACTAGCTCACTTGCTTTCCAAATATATCTCTAGCTCCGTATGAATTAGGACACATTTTCGATATATTGTAGAACTGAGTTACTGAGCGAGAGTAAGGGAGAAAGATACATACATCCGATCGGGCAATATAGAAGGTTCCGACATCGCTCAGACCGGGACCCACGTGCAAGAGAGAGAAAACAATATTAATTTATGCAAAAATGTATTTAATTGAAGTGTTATTTATTCTAAACACAGGACGAGCGAATTTTTTAATTGTTCAGAGAAAAATTTTGTTTTGTAATGCAGGTAGGTACATTTCGATAACTCAGCAATGAAATAATTCGATCATTCTATACTATGGATCATAGAAAGAAAGTCACACATGAGCACACACGCGTCCTGAGTTAAATGAGCTAAAGAGCTAAATGAGGGATATATATCTTTTCATTCAAATGGTATATGGGTCATTTTAAAATCGGTGGCAGAAAAAGTGACTATTATATATTTTGAATTGTTAAAAAAATATAATGTTTGATTTAAGTGTAGAGGTAATAGCACGACATGCACATTGCATTGTAAAATGCTATTTCGTGATTGGCCGCGATCTTTTGCGTATATTTTTAGAATTTTACGTGATTGAAACTAAAGTGCGGTGAAAATTAAACAACTCTGTTATCGTCATATATTTATCATTTTTTGGGATATCTAAGGAAAATACCAAAAATACAGTATCATCATTGCGTTTATTATGCTTATTTATTTATGGCACAATGCCTTATTAATCTAACTACAATTTGGCATAGTCTTTGGGAGATGAACTTATAGCATTTTTTTTAAATAAATGATTTAATAGGAACTTTCGAAAAACCATCTTGCCCCTTACCATGGGGTAAGATGGGGTAATGAAAATGGGGCAAGATGGGGTAAGCTAATTATTATCACAATAAATACAAATATGAATTTCTTCGGTGTTTTCATCATCCACACCAGCACAACCATTGTGAGCCCAACGTCCACAAAGCTGGCAGCCTACCCAACCTTCGGATGATTTCAGAAAACTATTATTTTCATCATTACAATAGAGACAAATTGTATCTTCATCATCGTCATTTTTCGTCTTGGCTGCAACTGTAGTCTTTTGTTTCTTCTTAGCATTTTTTTTTGAGCCGAAGATCATTAGGATTGGATACTTTCCTCAGTTTTTTCAAATTCTCCAGCTCATTTTTATAAGGAGTTGAAGTAATGACGGCTGTTTTTCCTCTCCGGTATTGCTTCCTCTTTTCAGTTTGTTGGACCAAAGGAATTGGCAAAATATCACCAGGGGATGCATTTTCAAAGCTAGATGTAAGATCGCGGTACACCGCACGGATGGGAGATTTAGAAGCAAAAGAAGATCCAGGTTCAGGTTCGGGATGAGGTTTTTTAGTCACATCAGGTGTGACTTGCTCTGTACATTCGGGGATAAAATCTATTCTAACTGGAGTGCATGATTCTGTTGTAACTCTCTGTTGCTCTACACTCGACGAGTTTTCAATATTTTGTATATCAGTAGTTGCAGCAGATATGAAATCGGCATCCGTAAAATTATTTTCATTAAACGGCCATATGCCACACTTTCTGAATGCGTTAATTGCTGTCGACATTGTAGCTGCCTGAATATATGCATTTCCAAATATTTCACTTATCTGAAATACAGTTACCACACGCCCCGGGTGTGATCTCAACCAGGCCGAAATAGCATGGTCATAATATGTTCTGAGTGGCCTCATAAATGCAACATCTGCTGGCTGCATTTTATGTGTGCAGTGCGGTGGAAAGCAAAGTATAATAACTCCATTTTTACGTGCCAGATCAATTACTTCCAAATTTTGAGTGTGACTTACATGCCCATCTAGAAGCAGCAACACATGACTAGTAGGAGTAGCTCCGGAGAATCTGATGAACTTTTTGAACCAAGTCAAAAATATTTCAGTAGTTATCCAGCCTCGAGCATTGCAAACACCTTCAGTACCTGGTGGGGCGTGATCTAACAATTCTGGTTTCATTCGTTGTCTCGGAAAAATCATCAGTGGAGGCATGTAGGTTCCAGCAGCATTAAAACATATTTCTACTGTAATAGTCTGGCCGCGTTCTGCAGATGATAACGAGCCTACTTGTTTTCGTCCTTTCATAGCCAATATTTTGCTCTTGGTTTTAGATACAACGGAAATACCAGTTTCGTCACAATTATATATTTTGTCAGGAGTTAATTTATGTTTGTCATAAATCTCTCCAAGCAACTGGTAGAATTTACTAACGGCCACTTTATTAAAACCCATTGCTCTAGCTGCTGAAGTAGCTTCGGGCTTACGAATGGATAAATCTGGATGACGCCTTAAGAAACCTTTGAGCCAATCAACCCCTGCCATCTGCTTGTCAGTATTAAAATTGTGCGCCTTACCATTTCTCACAGCCAGTTGATATGCTAGACGTCTCAGATTGAGAGTTGTCAGCCCAAAAAGACGTTCTTCCATATGTTTTAGATATACCACAATCTCGTCTTCTTCTTTTGTTGTAAATATAGGTTTTTTTAGGGCCCAAAGGTACACCAATTGTAATTTCACCATCTTCTTTCATTTTCTTAACATATCGCTCCAAAGTAGTCCGAGGCACTCCGTATTCAGAAGCGGCTTTTCTGTAGCCCATTTCTTTACTTAATACTTTATCTATAGCTGTTTTCATAGAAATTGTTGACCACTCTCCTCTTTTAGTTTTCTTCTTGTATGAACGTACCATTGTTTTACCTGAAAAGTAAAATCGTATTAGGCACGTATCTATTTATAAACATAGATAGATACGTGCCTAATACCTAAACTAAACTAGATACCTAAACGAAGACCCACTTCCCCATGTTTCCCCTATACCCCATCTTACCCCATACCCAATACCCCGTCTTACCCCAAAGGCTGATTTAGAAAAAAATAATTTCTCAAAAAAAAATATTAACTGAACTTTTGTCTAACTAGACAACAAAGTAAACAACACTAACAACCATATACGAGAAAAGACATAAATTGGGTAGTCATTACAGTAAAGACGTTTTTAACTGCGTAAAATTAGATCGACGAGACACTCAACGTGATTTTCGTTTGTAAACAAAAAACGCGTGCACTCCCACTCACTGTTTTTGTCGCACTGACGGTTGATCGAGTATGGCTTCCTATTGGCTTATTGTTTTCTGTTCGCAAGAGTCTAGTTTCTTGTATGTGTGCGTGACCCCGTCTTACCTCGCGTCCCCGTCGTGCCCCCCCTTCCCCTACTAATAATAGGTTAAATGAAATATACTCGTACTTTGTATGTTTTTACAAAACTATTTTTCTTTATAAATTACTTAAATTGTCTGTAATTATAACAATATACCGATTATACCATACGTGGGCGAATCAACTATTTTCTGTCAGCACGTGTCCTTGATATAGTAAAACCTCAAAAAAAGAAACTATGATAATTTAGTATTTTATACCAATACTATTGGATGATCAGATAAATAATAATTATTATTCACTTTATATATTGGCTCAAATAACACTTTCATATGAAGAAATAGTCGTGACCTAGCGGACAAATTAATGTTGTCATACAAAACTTTGCTGTCCCAGAGCGTGTAGGGTGTGGTATTTAGCGACAATTTTAAAAATTTTCGTTAGAATATAGTGAACTTTAATGACAATAATTTACTACAGTACTTCTACAATTGTTATCTTCATTTTCGAGTACGCAACTTTGATTTAAGGAATATATATCAAAGTTGCAATATTTGTCCCTACTACAAACGAAATTCACGCGTCTACTGAGTCACACATAGAAATCGCTCCTAAGTGCGAGAGATATAGCTAATCAAGGGCTTGACCAATAGGAAGCGAATCTGGACATCGCATGATCGCGTTCGCCACTAATGTAACGTCCCCGCACCTCAGTCATTTTGTTCGTGACTCCGATAGAGGCTGGGTGTGTTTATTATGTGTGCTGACTCACGTCGAATTTTAATTAAACGTAAGTACTTTTTATTGTAAATAATAGCATATCAGTAAGGATTAAGGTCTAAAATTCACATTGAATGTTTTTTATTGTTGTTTTTCGAACATTTTTTTAACAATTTATTAAAAATACGTTATAATTTCTCCGGAGTCACGTGTCCATTGGGTCACAAAAATCGTGACCCAAGGGAAAATTTTAGTGACTGAAGAGAATTTTTTACTTCTGTAACAAATTAAACTACGTTTTGTTATCAAATACTTAACATAGAACTTATGTTCATTGTAGATATCTTATTAGTTTGCTGCGTAGGTGTATAAATAGAAAAAAAAATACGTAAAATACCCCTTTTGCACTGGCACTTTTGTGTGCCCGATAATGCTATAAACATTTTATCTATTAAGAGAGCTATCACAACTTCACTCGCGCATATAGCGCCACTCGTGATTTATTATGTTTATTTAATAAAATAAGACCGCTATGAACTATATTTTGTACTGAAGTACTTTTTAAATGTAGTATATAATATGTAATTTGTAATAGGCATCTTAAGGTTTAGATATTTAACACGTTAAACGCCGATAGAAAAAAAATAAAAATCGTAAAAATACTTTTGGTCGTAATTTGTTTATTATGTTACGATACGTATAGAAAATAAGTTTTATTCAATTCTGTACATGGGTTACATAGTTACAGTCAAATACATAGCTGAGGTCACCGGTGCACCCCATGGCGCACAAATACAGAAAATATATTTTCCGGTACCCGGCGCCGCGCCGGCCACCCCGCCGGCCACCCGCTACACCAGTAGTGCGCTCGCGCTTACGGTGATAGAACGTGTGTTACTAGATCAATTACGTTCCTACTATCTTAGCTGTCATCATTTTCTTATTGAATAGTTAATGTGCGAGCCTTTAGATATGGATTTAGCTATGGAGGACTTCGAATTTACGCAGGATGAATGGAAGCAAATCAACGCGTTAGAAATTTCTTTTTCGATCGCTTCTATAAACAATGACGCTCTCGTAGAATCGGATAGTGAACCCATGTAATTACCGAAAAAGAAAAGACGTTTGGTTATCGCAAGTGATAGTGATAGTGACAGTGAGTCGGCTGAAAATTTTGTTGCCGCCAATATATCGCAAAATGACCGTATTTCCTCAAAATGGTCGAGGCCAAAAAGACGACAGCCATCAGTGATTCCTTTCACCGAGTTCGAGGGTATGAAACCTCCATATTCTAATTTGCTGAAAGAAGCTGGCCCTGACCAGTATTATGATCTATTGGTGCCTGAAGAAATTATTGAAATGATTGCTGAGCAGACAAATTTGTTCGCAAGTCAAAACATCACAGCCAGGCAAACAAAGCCTGGATCAAGGTCTCATTCATGGAAGCCAACAAACAAGACAGAAATAAAACAGTTTCTTGGGCTGGTCTTGTTTATGGGCGAAGTAAAGCTGCCGAAATTAGCTTATTATTGGAGCAAAGACAAGATACTTGGACAAACTTTTCCAGCCACCGTTATGAGTAGGAACCGCTTCGAGTTACTACTGCAATACCTACAGTTTAGCGACAATTTATCTGTCGACAGAAACGATCGTATTGCCAAAATAAGACCTTTAATCGATGCTCTCAATGCTACTTTCCAGAAATATTATTCGCCTAAAGAAGATGTTTGTGTGGATGAAAGCCAAGTACCTTTCAGAGGTCGAATAATATTCAGGCAATACAATAAAAGTAAGCGACACAAGTATGGCATGAAGCTATTTAAGTTATGTACTGTTCCCGGATATACTTGCAAACTTAATTTGTATAGTGGGAAAAACATTGACGCAATAAATACTACGCCAACAAATGTGGTGATGGCACTATGTGAAAATATATTTGACAAAGGACACACGCTAGTAACTGATAATTGGTACACTAGCTTGCAACTGGCTTATCGGTTATTGGAGAAGCAAACCCATTTAATTGGCACATTGCGAAAAAACAGAAGAGGATTACCTAAGGCTGTTGTTGATTCGAAACTGCAAAAAGGTGAAACAATGGCTATGGAGAATGAAGATGGAGTAACAGTGCTTAAATGGAAAGATAAGAGGGACGTGCTTATGCTGTCGACAAAGCATTCCGACAAAATTGCTGTGGTGGTGAAAAAAGGCAAACAGATTCGTAAACCAAAAGTTATTTTGGATTATAATAAATCGAAAGGGTCTGTAGACATGAGTGACCAGATGGGTGCCTATTCTTCGCCATTGCGGAAAACCGTAAAATGGTATAGAAAATTGGCAATAGAACTACTTCTAAATACGGCAGTTGTAAATGCTTGGGTCATGTACAATGAAAATAAGCAGAGCAAATCTTCAATTGTCGACTTTAGGAGGGCTCTCATAAATTATTTGACTCGGCCAGCAGATTCCCAAGAAATAATTATCAATGAAAGACCTAAAAGACTCAAGCATGTTCTAAAATAATTTTAGATTTTGTACATAACATCTAACATTACAGAAAGCAAAAAGAAACGAAGTTACGTTACATTATGCTCCCCGTCGAAGAGGAAACCTCGCGAATTTATTCGCACGTATACACTTGGCAATATACCTGTTTGTCGAGACATGTTTTGTAGAACTCTGCAAATAACACCTCAAAAAGTTACTGTCAGTCTTCGAAAAAAACGCAATGACAGAGAAATAAAAGATAAAAGAGGAGAAACAGCAGGCGGATGGAATAAAACGCCACAAAGACATATTGAGCTTATTATCGATGTTATCAAAAGGTTGCCAAAATACGAGTCACATTATCGTAGAGAAAAGAACAGCGATGCTTTATATCTGCAGCCAGGAATGACGGTACCAAAAATCTACGAATTGTTCAAAATAGAATTCGAAAAAGAATTTGGAAAAGATGAAAAATGTCCATCCTTCAATGTTGTTAGACATATTTTTGTACAAAAATTCAATTTGAGGTGCAAGAGCCTTAAGAAAGACACGTGTAACAAATGTGATCTTTATGAAATGACATTGAAAAATTCTACTACCTCAGCTGAAAGAGCAAATGCCCAAAGAGAAAAAGAAGAACACCAAAAAATTGCCGAAGATTTAAGGAAGAAGCTGAAGGAAGATTTTGAACAGGCTAAAACTTGTGAAGAAACTGAATGTCTGACTTACGATTTGGAGAAAACCTTGCCTTTACCTAGAATACCGACCAATATAGTTTTCTACAAAAGGCAGTTATGGGTATACAACTGCGGTATACACTCGGCTTCCAACGGTGTTGGGAATTGTTTTGTTTGGGCTGAAGGCGAGGCAGGCAGAGGGGCCCAAGAAGTGGGTTCATGTTTGAGGAAATATATTAAGTGCGTGCTACCTCCTACAGTAAAAAAATGATTTTGTGGAGTGACTGTTGCGGAGGGCAAAACAGGAATATCAAAATCGTTTTGATTTTAAAGGCTTTATTAAATAGACACCCCACTCTCGAGACAATCAGCTTCCGTTACCTAGAATCAGGACACACTTTCCTACCAAATGACAACGACTTCGCTAAAATTGAGACTCGACTCAAGCAATATGAAAGGATATACTCCGTGGATGATTATATTGCCATTATGAAACAATGCAAAAACAAAAATCCTTTACAGGTCCATAAAATGGAAAGTTGTGATTTTGTTGGATCTCAAATTCTAGAAAAGAAAATAGTTAATAGAAAAATATTTAATGATAAGAGCAAAGTAAACTGGCTCAAAACAAAAGAAATTTTAATCACAAAAAAGACTCAACATTCTTTGTTCATGAGAACTTCCTTTAATGAGGACTACAAAGAACTGAATATTAAAAAGAAATTAAAAGGTGTTGATTTGGGTGTCATAGAAGAAGATTTGCAAGAATTATGGCCTTCAGGAAAACTGATTAACAAAAAGAAGTTAAACGATTTGAAATCGTTATTCCATCTCATACCAAATGATTGCATTGGTTATTATAAAAAACTGAAGGGAGACGATGCAATAATAGACGATATAGATGGTTATTGTGATGAACCCGACTTTGATTTGGATGAGGAGTAGGGTAACATTTGTGTTTTTTTAAATAAAATAAAAATAATAAACATTTTTAAGCTTTTATTTTTGTCATAGTTTGGAACATTTTTGCATTTTTCTTTCCGCAGCCTACACAGCTAATTCCATACAAAATGTATTATGTAATAATGATCCACGCGCAAGTTTTCTTGAATATCTACGAAACTATTAAAATTTATTTACTAAATACATGCATGTAAATTAGTTTAGAACACTTAGAATAACATAAAATTAAAAACATAACATTTAGAACTACAAAGCCAGAGAAATACCGAAATAAACTTTAAACTCTATTATCTCGAAATGAGGTTAGTGTGGACTGAATCATTTTTGCTTAAATCGGTCCAATTAAAGGAAGGAAAAGTAAGAGACACGCGTCGTTTTTGCGTGCAATGTTATAAAGATTCAGTACAGGAATTTGGTCATAAAGTAGCTAAGAATAAAGCTAAGAAAGTGAGTACGTACTGTGTGCAATGCAAGGGGGAGCCTCACTTTTGTCTAAAATGTCCATCGCTAATATGTTGATGCTATAAAAGGTTTCTTATCTCATCTTTTACAGCATGTTTTGTCAAATATTATGGCTAATTATTTTTATTTCTAATGGTTGTTTGTAATTATGCTTACTAATGAGAACTTTATTTTATTTTTCAGTAAAACTGATTTTTATGTTTGTATTTCATTAAAAAATAAAGACTGCTAATTTTCGTTTAAATAATAAAGACTAATTTGAATTATATATCCTGAATTTTTATTTTGGTTACTTTTTTCGCTATCTTTCATTTTTTCAATTCCTTACAAGGTATGTTTGTCCCACTGCGCAGTATAGTTCTACAGCGCCGTGCCGGTCACGGAGTACGAATAAAGTAACAGTCAGTATGGCCGGCGGCGAGAAAAAGTAGTTTGAATATGACTATACGTTGAGGTCACCGGTGACCCCCATGGCGCTATGATAGAGGAAGGGTGAGGTCACCGGTGACCCCCATGGCGTTTAGCGTGTTAAGAATATAGAGTTTTTTCATACTTAAATAAATAACTTTAGCTATTTTGTTTCAGTACCTATATAAACATGCCATTATCAGCAGCAGAACGATAGAGGCGGTACAAAGAAAAGCTAAAACGTGACCCTGAGAAGTATGAAGATTATAAAAGAAAAAAAACGAGACATCTATCATAATAAAAAGAGACTTGTCAATGACTTAACACCAAAAGAGAGACACAATTGAATAGGCTTCTTGATATAACATCGCCGAGTTCCCCTTCTATATTGGTGCCTGAAGTAAACCTACGTCAGAATTCTCCACAACAGAACGATCATTCTGATATCTCGGGCATTAGTACTCCTCAAAGCTCTCTTGCTACTAGTAGGAATGTGAAAAAGGATAAAGGAAGAACTAAAGTTAGAAGAGATAGAACAAAGCTATATAAAGAGAATTTGAGGTTACAGCAAGAAATTGCAAACCTAAAAAAGAAATATGAGAAATATAAGAAACGTTTCAATAGGACCAAAAAAGAAACAGTTGAAAATAAACAAGAGAAAAGAAAATCTGATGATACAACTAAATACAAAAAGCTATCCAACGCAATCATAGAGAGGTACTAAACGATAAAGATACGTAAGGAAAAGAATAGTCTGAAAAATATGAGAAATGATAAATGAGTCTTTGGGAATAATAGGGCCACTCAGGCCGATGATAAAAGTAAAAGTCAATGTGTCTAAACTAAAGAAAAACATTGAAACGTTTTTTCAAAGAGAGGATGTTTCTAGACCGATAGCAGGAAAGAAGGAAACAATAACACGCCATGGACATAAAGTTCAGAAAAGGTTCCTCTTAGACACAATAAAAAACATATATAAAACATTTAAACAAGAAAATCCGGAAATAAAATGCTCATATTACTATTTTACTAAAATGAAGCCATATTATGTTGTGAAACCTACTGTGAGTGGACGCGAAATGTGTTTATGCAAAACCCACATCAATCCAACTTATAAAGCAAGTGCTTCATCATAAATACTGACAATATGAGCGAGTTGATTACTGTTATTGTCTGTAATACAAAGGAAAAAGACTGTATGCATGGAACTTGTAAAAAATGTTGCAACTTAAAAATTCAAAGTAATATTGACAAAGATAGCAATAAAATATAATGGAAAGAATGGGTAAGAGTACAAGAGACATATAAAAAGGATGGAAAGACTTCAAAAGCATTTAAGAATGTGAAACAAGATAAGGAGGGAACGGTTAAAGAGATGTTGGATGCATTTAATGAAGAACTAAAAATATTGAAAAAAACACGTATATAACATAAAAGTCCAATTTACTAACTTCAGACAAGCCATTGATAAATTATCAAGAACAGAAGCAGTGGTTGTTGCAGATTTTAGCGAAAATTGGAGATTCAAGCCCATCACTTTGGTGGTTCCAGATTACAAGTATCACTGCATACAGTTGTGGTATATGTTCATACACATGATGATAAGAAAGTTGAATCATTCTGCACGGTGTCACCAAATACTAATCATCAACCTGCATCTATATGGGCTCATCTTGATCCAGTACTAAAGGACATAAGAAGCACTTATCCTGATATTTCTTTAATACACTTCTTCACAGATGGTCTTTTTAGTCAATACAGGCAAAAACAAAACTTTTACCTAGCGTCAACTGTATTATTCGACCATGGATTTAAAGCAATGACCTGGTCATTTTTCGAAGCTGGCCATGGCAAGGGGCCAGCAGATGGTATTGGAGGCTATCTTAAACTGCGGATGATTTAGTTGCTAGAGGTGAAGACATTTCATCTGCAGAAAAATTTTATACAGTGATGAAGGATAATATAGAAAGCATCTCAAAACAAATACCACCAAAGATCCAGCCCCTACCTGGCACCAAAGATGTCCACCAAATATTTAGTACTAGTCGAGGAGAACTTAAATACAGACAGTTAAATATTGAATTGTATCAGGCGTCACTATTCGGAAGTTCAAATCTCTATTGAGGGATCGCCCACCACCGGGCCCTATACCCTCCGCTGACCCTCGGATCTGCCTACTCATGATCACGAACACAAGACACTACAGTCGCAACGAGAAGCCAGATCCAAGCACCTAGCATGCAACCATAAATACATAGCTGCTAATCCGAAAACCAATTAAAATTTTAATCGACATATGTTTCGCCAACACCCGTGGCATCATCAGGATTAGTTTTCCATGTTAGTTCTATCTACCGAACCAACTAACTAACAACTAAAACCAATGATATATATATAGAATAATGACTGTAGTGTCTTGTGTTCGTGATCATGAGTAGGCAGATCCGAGGGTCAGCGGAGGGTATAGGGCCCGGTGGTGGGCGATCCCTCAATAGAGACAGACAGTTAAGCTGTTTTTGTAGCAGAGGCTTTTGCGAATGTCTGTCGCCAAAAGGATACAACCCCCTTCGGCTTGTGACTGAAATAGAAACACCAAAGCAGGACAGAAATAAGCCAAATACTAGTGCGGAGAATGCCGAAAAACTTGAATATGTACCTGAGTTGATAACCCATATTGAAGAGCAATGTAAGTATTTTATCAAACCCGAAACTCATTGATGATCTTGTAAGTTCCGATGAAGACTTACCATTGAGTAGCTATACAAACTCTGTGCTAAAAGAAATAGGATTATTGGACTTAAACAAGCCTCGTAACGAGGCCAGCAGTATTACGTATTTAAAAATAATGTAGATGTTTCTGAAAAGTGATCTCTTATACGTTCTTTGATTTTTTCTTATTTTGATTGTTATGGTCACAAGGTACAAAAATGGACGTTATTTTGTTTGACTTAATGAAAAGTTATTTATCTGTTGTTATTTTGCAAAGGTTTAATTTTAGTTTTTTGTTTCACTAATTTACAAAGAATTTTGTGATTAGAGGTATAGTGTAGGTATATTGTAAGTTGATTGAAGAGTATAAAAGATAATTTGAGACTGATTGTTATCGTTAAGACTTGATAATTATTTTCGTTCCTTTACTAGCATAAATGTCAAAATTGTTTGCTTAGTTACCATTTAAAATCTCTTGAGTCACAAGGTTTGTCTCCTGGGTGACATGATTGTCCCCATATTCCACGAGCATTATGTCTTTCGTTTTTACATAAAAAATGCTATTTTTTTATTTTAATTTTAGATAAATATAGAAGACTTGATGAAAATACAGCCTGCATCATTATTTTATTATGTATTACGGTGACAAAAATATTACAATGAAAATTGACGCTGATTAGTTACATTGTGACTCAAGAGACATAATGAACACCCATATTTTTATAAAAAGACTTATTTGTTGATTTTCTTTGTGTTGTAATTATTCCCTAAAATGTTTTATTTTGTGTTGTTTTATTCGAAATTCGTATACGTTACCCAAGGGACATTTTTAAGTGGTGAGTTCTCACGTTTTGTTTTATAATATCTGGTTATATTCATGAAAGTGCGATGCTCTTTATAAATTCATAAATTTTATTTTTTCAGTTATCAATATTTTGATTCGATACTGAAAATAGTTGATTCGCCCATGTAATAATCTGTATAATATACATAACATATTGAAAATATGAAATCAAGTACCGGTTTTCCATACAATTTAAAAATTTGCTCTTATAAATTTAGGGACATAAAAGTAACAGAGTGGCAGGTTGAGTAACATAGTTGACCTTTAGTATGTTTTTACTTGGCTTACGTATGTGTTTTCTAAAATAACCTTGATTAATATCTAATCAGTCTTTTATTATTTGCACTTTAATCCTGGATTTGTTAATATTATCTTCTTTATTTATGTCATTCTTCAAAATAATGCGTTTCTCATTTAAACTTTTTAGTTTCTTATACCGCTCTTTGATAGCATTTGATAAGACGTCTTAATTGTTGTTAGGTGTGCTGTTGGTCAGTTTTTTATTTACGGCTCTATTGCATATTTTCTTGTAGGGGAAGGGGGGGCACAGGGGACCGGAGGGGCAGAGAGGACTTTTGCTTTAAATCATACCAAACTCACCAAAATGAATTTGCGAATATGGTGGCAACACTGTTCCGACGCCATTTGTTAATTAAGTGACAGGTGACGTGTGTTGTCTTTGATAAATATATAAAAAGTGATAAAATATTGTTTTTAAAGGTAAGTTTGTAAAAAAATCATTAACATATATTTATAATAACACATAAATATAAGTAATTATCATAAAAATGAATTTTGTGAGTGAACTACAACATATTAGAATAGTTTTGTGTATATTTGCATTAACCTAATTTTTTTTCTAAACTAGTCTAGTATTCTTTTTCGTAACTACTGTCTTTGGGTCACAAAGGTCCAGACGGTTCGGGGGCACATAGGTCCAGAGGTCCTATGTGCCCCCAAACAGTCTGGACCTTGATTTTGTGAATTCGGTTTCTTAAATTTTAACTTTCTTGCAGATGGTGCGCAATTATAATAAGAAAAAAGCCAGATCCATAATGGACCAAAATAGATATGGAGAAAGCAGTTTCAGCTGTAAAATCTAAAGAAATGTCAGCAAATTTTGCATCCAATAGATTGGGAATCCCTAAAACATGTCTTTTACGACGACTTAAAAATAATGTGTTTGTCAGCGGCCCTCGTAATGATAATAAAATTTTAAACCAGTTTTTTCACCAGAACAAGAAAAAGAGCTGGTAGATCATATTTTAGATTTAGAGAGTAAATTTTATGGCTTGACTCCACGTGACGTTCAAAAATTAGCTTTTGACCTAGCCGAAAAAATGGGGATTTCGCATACTTTTAATAAAACTAAAGGACTTGCTGGGAAGGATTGGTTAAACGGCTTTCGCAAGCGAAATCCACAAATATCTATAAGAGAACCGGAGCCTACAAGTATAGCTAGAGCTGCTAGAGAGTTCAAGTAAAAAAAAATATGACATATTAAAATCTGTGATGGATAAATACTCTTTGCAACCAGATTAGGTATTTAATGCAGATGAGACAGGAGTAAATACAGTTCCTAAGCCTATGAAAATTATTGCAAAGAAAGGCCGCAAACAAGTTGGTCGAATTGTAAGTGCCGAGCGTGGGTTTAACGTAACTGTTACTTGCGCAATATCAGCAGCTGGACAATATATTCCTCCTTTCATCCTCTTCCCTAGACAACGTATGCCACCAACAATAATGAAAGGTAGTCCAGCAGGATCGGTTGGATACGCAAATGGTAGTGGATGGATGGATTCAGAACATTTTATAAAATATCTGGAACATTTCGTGACGTTTGCAAAGCCTACCGAAAATAGAAAAGTTCTATTAATTTTGGATAACCACGCAAGCCATAGAACTCTAGAAGCCATTACTTTTGCTCGCGAAAATTACATAATAATGGTTTCGTTGCCTCCACACACAAGTCATCGATTACAGCCGTTGGATTGTTGTATTTACAGTTCATTAAAAAGTGAGCATGCCCGAGAGTATGATTTATGGCTGATAAACCATCCTTCTCAAAGGATTACAGTCTATGATATTGTAGAAATATTTGGTAAAGCCTTTACAAGGATTGCAACTCTAGAGAAGGCTATTAAGGGGTTTCAAGTTACTGGGATTATTCCGTTTGACCCAGATATTTTTTCTGAAGAAGACTATATGCCTTCTCAAGTCACTGAAATACCTGAGCCTCAACCGACTCCTTCGACAAGCACTTCACTTTGTTCAACTGAACCTCAGCATAATTTGATAGGTGAAAATGTTGATGAGATGAATAAAGAGACCACTATAATAAATTCACAGTCAAATACAGTCACAGCTACAGATTTATTATACGATGACTCTCAACCTTCAACAAGCTCCCAAGTGTTGAATAGTGAAAATAAAATTTTACAAAACGTTTTAAATGTAATTTCGCCAAAACCTATCTCCCAACGATCTCAAAAAACTACTAAACGAAAATCAAAAACTCAGTTTTCAGAAGAATTGACGTGTTCACCTTTTAAGAATTTGAAAAAAGCTGAAGAAGAAGAAAAACTACGTAAAGAACTAGCAGCCTCCAAAAAACTATGCAAGAATTTAACTGAAAATATAAAATGTAAAAAAATAAAGGGGGACAGGGTAAAAACAAAAAACAAAAAAAAAACTTCTGAAAATATTCAAGATAATAATCCTCAATGCATTTACTGCACCGAAACTTTCTTCCAATCTAAGTTTAACGCAGGATGGATTCAGTGTAGAGTATGCAAAAATTGGGCCCACGATGCTTGCGCCGGGGTAGATGAAGATGATAATGACATTGTTTGCATAAATTGTGAATAATTTAACATTTATTTAATTACAAAATACCTTTTTTTAAATTACAAAATTACTTTTCTTTAATTCAAAAATTATTTTTCTTTAATTATAAAATTACTGTTCTTTAATTACAAAATTACTTTTCTTTAATTAAAAAATTTGCTAAGTACAATATTACTTTAAACATTACTTTTTGAATGTTACTCTTTGAATAAATATGTTGTCTTTGAATTAAATTTGTTTAATATTGTAGAAAATTTCACTGGGGCACATGGGACCGGACAAAGTCCCCTGTGCCCCAAACACGGGGCAGAGAGGACTATTTTTCGTTTCATTAAATTTAATTTATAAAATACAAATTTGTAGAGTTATGCAACTAATTAATTTTCTCTATATACATTGACCTTTGAGGTTTATATATTTACCAAATTTGACCAATTTTTTCTTAAATGTACTTTGTTATTTAATTTAATACCTTAAATGGTCCTATGTGCCCCCCCTTCCCCTACTTCTCTAACTCTTCCTTGAATTTCAGATTTTCTGTTAATAGTTTAGATCTGTCTCTTTTAATTTTTTTTCTACCTCGGGTTTTTGGAGACATTATGTTAGGCTTTGCCCTATTGTCTATTGGAGTCGATGGTTGAGGAGTAGATAAAGGACGAACTGGTCTCGGTGAAAAAGCACGTGGAATCCTGGCAGATACAGAAGGTGGTGGTGTCTGAACATCTGGCGTTGATTCCGGCGTATTCGTAATTACCCGAAGAGCTCTTTGACGATTTTTTCTAGTGGCATTCGCAACTCACCATTTTTTTTTGCATAATCGACCTTCTGCTACCTTTTTTGGATTATGTTTGCGCTTTTCTTTGTAACGTCTTTTCAGCAACAGCAGTAAGAGCCATACCGATGTACTGTAATATTGTCTACAACGAAATGATTAATTCATTAGATGATTATAAAATAATTACTGCTATAATATACACAGATGACGACGTATAGCTACTAACAGTGTAATAATGACAACTCTCTTACTAGTCTACAACTCTGTTAATACTACGAGTACATAGTTGTGTAGAAACAGAGTAGTAAATTCAACACATAGAGTAGTTTATTCCTATAAAAAAAAACCGACTTCAAATGCGTGAACACAAAAAAAAACTAAAAATTAAAAAATAATTCCTAATATCTATTACCTAATACTATAATTTTCCTAAACTATGTCAAAGTAATTAAAGTTAAACCAGCTAAATATCTTACAATAGTTATACTTATATACCTATACCTATTGTTTTTTGGAGTCGGTGCCAGCCGTATTAAGTTTAGCCGCGAATAAGAGACGTGCGGCGCGGTGGCGGGGGACGCAAGGCGCGAGGCGGGGCCGCGCGGTGCGGCGGAGGACGCGGGCGCGCGTGGCGGGGCGCGCGCGGCTCTTGCTCGAGTGAGCGACCCGAAGGCGGGCAGAGTCTGCCCTCAAGTGCCCTCAAGCGTCTGCCCGGCAGACGCTTGAGGGCAGACTACGTTGACGCTCGTGTCAAAAATACTGAATTTTCGGATGCGCAAATTTTCAAATTATTGCTTTCTTTTTTGTTTGTTGTATTCTATTGTATTTGTTATTCTTAGTTGGTATAGGTTTTGTTGTACCAGGCTTAACATACAACTTATTTCTTAATATTTTTTGTTTCATTCGGTACTTTTTTCTTATTTCATTAGGTTTAATATTCATTTATTACTGGCACCGACTCCAAAAAACAATAGGTATATAAGTATAATTATTGTAAGATATTTAGCTGGTTTAACTTTAATTACTTTGACATAGTTTAGGAAAATTATAGTATTAGGTAATAGATATTAGAAATTATTTTTTAATTTTTAGTTTTTTTTTTGTGTTCACGCATTTGAAGTCGGTTTATTTTTTTTTTAAAGTTAATTATTTTATTTTAAAATTTTTAGTGTTACTTTTTTGTAGATACCCTTAGTGCATTTAATATGGGTAGGCCTACTAAACGCGCAGGTCTAATGAGACAGCGCCGTTCGGAGGAAACAAAAGAAGAAAGGGAAGTGCGTTTAAAAGAAAGTAGAGAAAGAAATGCTAATAATATATTAAAGGAGAGTGATGAGCAGCGGACTTCTAGACTTTCGAAAATGAGAGCATACGAAAATTTAACCAGGATCAATGAAAGCCCCGAACACCGGACTCATCGGCTTGGTTTAATACACGATCGTTTATCAAGCGAAACCGAAGAGCAACGCTCTCACCGGCTCGGCTTGATACACGATCGTTTATCAAATGAATCTACCGAATCGAGGATGACCCGATTAAATGCTATGATACAGGTGAGTCGTAACCAAAGGGTCATGTCTTCTAAAAATGATTTCGAAAGAGCAATAAATATTTTCGCGGACGTTCCATGTGCGGTTTGTAACAAGGCATTATGCCCACAACAACGTTGCAATTTAAGCACTACAATGTTCAGTGCCTTATTACCCGAAGAACTGGTTAGTTTGCGTACTATTACGACATTGTGGTGTGTATCTTATATTACCTATAATACATACTTATATTGTTAGATATATATTCCAATGTAACCAATATAATCATTTTCTTATTAGAATAAAGTCAGTCTATAATCTGCAGTCGGTAGTATCATTTCTATCCTCATATGGCGACCACAGAACACAATTACTCCTAGCGGAGAAGAATGTCAACTTCATACAAGTACCAGGAGACATATTTTACTAGCGCCATCTAGTACTATCCCATATGAGAATAATTTTTGGGGGAAATTTGAATAGTATGTAGGTACTAGTAGGCACAAAATTTAATTGGAATCTGTGATTTTACAATAGTTAGGAAGTAAACAACATTTTCCAACTTAGAAAATCAGGTCACTTCCTAACTATTGTACAATCAACAGAATATGCAATTTTAAGAAAATAGAAGTTTAAGAAAGAAAAAAATTACAGATAGGAACATTTTTTATTCAATATGTAACATAATTTAGTACAGCATCATTGTAACCTTTTGGAGCATTGCTTTATATTATGACTTAGGACGTTCTGTTTCTTATCATCTCTATACAAGAAACAGAACGCCCGTTGCGTGAAGCGGGCTGTGGTGGTCATTTACTCCTGCCATGTATATCTCTTTCGTTTATGGCCTTCCATCCATCCTTTCCATATGACCATACCATCGAAGCATACCTTTCTCTATTCTTGTCACTACGTCCTCTTTCACACCGCACAATTCTCTTATAACACTGTTTCTCATTCTATCTCGCAAAGACACACCACACATACTTCTTAACGATCGCATCTCGACGGTATTTATTCTACTTTTTTGCTTCTTTTTCCATATCCAAGATCCGCTACCATACATCAGTGTAGGGGTGAGCACCGTTCTGTCAACCGCCAGACGAGCCTTTTTGAAGATTTTCTGGCTGCTCACAAAAGAGTGCACGGCCCCATTCACCTGATTTCTCGCTTTTACTCTGTTCTCTATATAACTTTCACACTTGCCATTTCTTGTAAACATACTTTACAGATATACAAATTCTTTCACCTATTCCACTCTCATTTCCAATCATTATTTTACATTCTATCATTGTTTCAGCCCTTTTAATTACCATCACTTTCGTTTTACAAACATTTATTTTCATTCCTTTCTTTCGAAACGATTCATCCATAATTGCCACCATCTTTTGCAGCTCACACTCCGATGACGCAAGGATTACTAGTAACTCACCTAATCGCAATCCACATTCACTTTCTTCCAAATTATTCAGACAACTATCCATGAACAGATTGAAGAGCCATGGCGAAGCTACACATCCCTGTCTAACACCCTTTTGGATGTCAAACCAGTCAGTGTATACCCCGTTTAATCTGACACATGCGCTGGAACCCTCATACAAGGCTTTCAGCGCCCGTATCAAACTGCTCTTCACTCTATACATGGATAATGTTGACCACATCATAATAAAAATACAGCACGGATAACATAAGACCAGAGAGCGACAAATCCACAGAGGTATAAAATAAAAAGACAAAGAAAAAACTTCGCCTGGATTCAATCCTGATTCCAGAACGAGCCTCTATCTCCTCAACTCCCTTTTCACACGCGAAGAACATACATATACTTTGTCTAGTTATAAACAGCTGTGAATGTGACGTTTAGATGTGAGATGTGTCTCTCACCGATCTCATGCTACCCGTGCTGATCGAGTACATGTATCATCATCACGGAGTACCATACATTAGACCTAAAATAAAATGTGGCTACCATAAACTCAAAAGTGGTGGTTGTGATAAAAAACTGACAATGATTTCTTGTTGACCACGGCAGTGGATAGTCTATAAAAGATGACTTTTCAAAATGCTTATTACAAAGCATTTTGTGTTCACTATATACAGAGGGTGGCCAAATTATTATACTCAACTGATTTTTTTTGTAATATTTTCAAAAGTACTAGCTAAACCTTACTTTATAAACTATTAGGTACATTATTTTTTCTTTTTAATGATTGGTTGCACCTCTGACAACACTCTACATATTCTGGCAACATTGTTTTTAAATAATTTTAAACGTGACAGACGTCAAAGTCAGTGTCAGAGTCAGTGTCCGTTGAAATTTCTAAATACAAGCTTCTCCTCGTGGTTGTTAACTTTGGTAAAAATTATAGATTTCATCTGTACTTCTAGGTAAGTGTTATTAAATTATGATATCTTTGAATGATTGCATATGTTTAGTGATGTTTTCTTGTGTGAATACTTTATTAATGGGTGTTATAAAGAAATAAATTAAAAAATTTGCTATGCAGAGATGGGGAAGTGTGCTGACCTGACACCAAGGAAAAAAGCCAAAATTTCCACAATGTTGGAACATTGTGAATATACCCAGCGTCAAATAGCTGAATTACTAAAAGTATCGCAGTCCAGCGTTCGTAATATTAAGAAAAATTTGGATGCTGGAAAATCGATCGAGATGAATCGGTTGGGAAGGTGTGGCAGAAAGCGTATTACTACACCTCGAACAGAGCGGGAAATTCGTCGTATTACTTTAGAGAACCGTCGAAAACCTCAGCATGTTATTCAAAAACTATTAAATGACTCTGGGGTTCAAATATCAGAAAGGACACTCAGAAGAAGATTTTTAGAGATGGGACTGAAATGCTGTCGACCACAGAAGAAGCCAAGACTTACGGCTGACATGAAAGCTAAACGTCTGGCTTGGGCTAAAGAACACCAACATTGGACACTGGAAGACTGGAAACGGGTTGGTATAGTTAAAATACGATAACTTATGTGGAGTTTTTTTTTATGATTATTAACATAAAACTTTCTTTTTGCAGGTTTGCTTCTCAGATGAGTCATCCATACAAATTCTTCAGGACAAAACTGAGTTTGTTAGACGAAGGCCTGACGAAAAATTTAAAGAGGACTGTATTGTAGAACGTGTAAAACACCCTACTTCAGTTATGATATGGTCTGTCATAAGCAGCAAAGGAACTGGAAGGCTATACATCGTTCAAGGAACCATGCGCCAAGACCAGTATAAGAAAGTTTTGATGGAAAAACTGGCCCCACAGACAGCAGAATGGTTCCCAGATGGAAATTTCATATTTATGCATGATTCTGCACCCTGTCACAAGGCCAAATCTATCACCAAATATTTAAAAAATAATAATATCAACACTTTGAACTGGCCTGGTAACTCCCCTGACCTGAATCCCATTGAAAATGTGTGGGCAGCAGTGTTGGCAACCGTACGATAATTATCGTACATGCACGATAATTTGATACCAGCGTACGATGTACGATTGCGATTCATTATCGTACACAAATGTACGATAATTTTCGAATTGTAATGGATTTCGATAGTTTCGTTCACTCATATATAGATAAGAAATATATAAATATATATCTCGTTGAATATTACATATTTTGTCAATTTTATGTGTTCATGAATAAATTTAATAATCGACTGATCAACTTTGGAGCCATTTTATTTTTGTAAAACTTTTGAAACACACAAATTTTCGCGCCATTTGTACGCAATGTACCCATGTGAAAATAAAATTCGAAAAAGGACATGACGAGCGGCTGAGCGCAATATAAGTTCGTAATAGTATCTATTTTTATTAATAATTAACGTTTTTTTTATGTCGTTCAAAAGTATACGATAATTTTTCGTCAGGTACGATAATTTTACGCCCCTGGTACGATCAGCGCATCATTCTAGGTTGCCAACACTGGTGGGCAGTTCTTAAAACTGAAATATCCAAAGAAAAAATTGTAACCAATAAAAGAGAGTTGATTGAAAACATAATCAAAGCATGGCACAACACTCCGAAACTGCAACAAGTAGCTGTATCATGTATTGAAAGCATGCCACGTCGCATCCAAGCTGTAATAGCAGCAAAAGGCGGAGTTACTAAATATTAAAATATTTTTTTATTCTTATTTTAGTATAGATAAGGAATAAACTGAAGTTTTAAATGTTTATTTATATTTGAAATATGTTCAAAATAATAAAAAAATGTAACAATAAAAATAAAACTATGCAAGAACAATAAAATATTACAAAAATACAGAAAATTTTGCTTGAGTATAATAATTTGGCCACCCTCTGTAGTTGCAATAACATTTTTTCTGAAATATTTCGATTGGGAAAGCAATATTTTGCCCACAATTCACACCTGTAATGAAATTTTAATACTGGGTAAATGTTGGTGAACATACATATAGGGTAAAGGCGGGATAGATGCCCCGGTAGGATAGATGCCTCATTTTCAAAAAACCTAACTTCCCAAACTCGCAACTAAGAAACAATAGTATAACTAAAAGCCGCAGTCACCCCGCACTTCAGTTAGCCACGGGCCGTCGTAGCGTGAGGACGCGTTTCATTCGTGTGTGAATTCATCTCCGCGGCGAACTTTACAAACACGTCAAAGTTTCAAAGGTTAGTATTTGCTGTTGTATAACTTTATAATTAGTTATTAATTCTGTTATATTTTTTATTACGTCAATATACTGATTCATCAAGTATGCATCTAGATGGAAAAGGTTGCTCATTTGTTTTTTATTTATTAAAAAAAATACTTGGGCATCTATCCCTATCAAAAAGGATAGTTGCCCTGATTTTTCGAGGTATAGGTGCCCCTTGGGGCATCTATCCTTCCGTACACCATGTATATGTGAGGTTTCAGTGTAGATATATTTTGAACATATTCTGTGTTCTGTTATATTTTGTGTTGACGTATATTTATATTTTTACTGGTTGTAGCAGAATCATGCCACGAAAGTATAAAAGAAAGGAAGGAGTGCGAGCTCGAGTATGTTCTTGGACTTCAGAACAATTGCAGTCGGCTTTTGAGGAAATGGACAGAAATACCATGGGGATAAACGAAATATCCCGACAGTTTGGAATTCCATCAAGAACATTGCGAAGACGTTATGCTGCTAAAAATACAACGAAGCAAACACTAGGTATTGTATTAAGGGTCATCTTATACAAGATATTACATTTTTAGGGTTCCGAACCTCACTTTGATTTTTAAAATAATTGCTGTACATTTCTAATAGATTTATGAACGTAGATATTATTTTTTGTAGGAAAACATCCTTGCTTGGATTTTGACAACGAAGAAAGGCTAGTAAAGCACATTCTAAAGCTTGGGGATGCAGGATTTCCCCCAAATAGACAATCCATTCGTATGTTAGCTTATCAATTTGCTGAAAAGCTAAAGCTGAAACATAATTTTGACCACGAAAACGAAATGGCTGGAGCTGCATGGTTCAAAAGTTTTATTGAACGAAATCCAAAACTGTCTTTTAGACAAGCTGAAGGCTTATCTGTGGCTAGAGCCAAGGGTTTGAGTAGAGAAGAAGTATATAACTTCTATGACCTTTTGGTCAAAGTCTTAACCGAAAATGATTTGTTGGATAAACCGGAAAGATTATACAATATGGATGAATCCGGCATTCAATTGAATAATAAACCCGGAAAAGTTATACCGAAAAAAGGTGCCAAAGTCGTCAATTCAGTCACATCTGCCGAGAAAGGTGAAACAATGACAATCATTGGCTGTTGCAATGCCATTGGTAATTTTCTTCCACCAGTTCTTATGATAAAAGGTGTAAATAAGAAACCAGAATTTGAAGAGGGACTTCCAATGGGCTCAAAAGTATATATGAACAAAAAATCTGCGTATATAAATGCTGTGCTTTTCTATAAATGGCTAACAGAACATTTCATACCTCTGAAGCCGCATGGTAAAGTTCTGCTTATTTTAGACGGCCACTCATCACACTCAACTGCACCAGATATGCTGCAGACTGCTGCAGATAATGACATAATTTTATTGTGTTTACCAAGTCACACAACTTCAGCTTTACAGCCATTAGATAGAGCAGTATTTGGGCCACTTAAAACTTATTTTAATCAAGAAACTAATCAATTTATGCGCCTTAATCCAAATAAAAAGATCAGCCGTCACAACGCAGGAAAGCTTATACGCAACGCTTGGATTCGCGCTGCCACACCTGCAAATGCTCTGGCTGGCTTTAGAGGTAGCGGTATTTATCCAGTTGACCGAAATGCTTTGCCAGATACTACATTTCTGATATCAGACACTGCACTGAATAGCGAAAATCCTGGTACATCCCGTGCACCTCATCAAGTTGATCGAACGTCAACAACCCAGGCTCAAACGCCAGAGTTTGTCAATGCCTCGGAAAGTATTGTATTCCGTGAACCTGTTGAACAAAGGCCAGAGACCTCTTTACCTCAGACTTCTGCTTCTTTAGTTTGTGAAATAGAGCTGGATAATCAGGAAAATATTTCCTCTCCACCAAATCTGACGCAGATTCAAATCGACAGAGAATCTACTAGCATCTTGATGGATTCGGAAATTTTAGAAGGTATTAGTAATTTTGACATTGGTGATTCTACAATTGCAGATATTTTAGGCAGTAATATAGAACCAGAAACACCATCGAAAATTTTAATAGAAGCATCACCTATACCAAAAATTCCCTTGACCATGTCTAAGAGGTGGAAACAGTCCGCAGATATTTTGAACTCAAAAAAAAATATTAAACAAAAGAAGGATGTGGCTGAAAGGAAAGAAAAACAAATAGAAACTACCAAAGAAAAAAGAGTACTTAAGAAAACAAAGAAACAAACCAGCAACAAAGAGCGACAACAAAAAAAACAACAGCATTATTTTAGTGATAGCGATGATGTTTACCTAGCTGATTTATGTGATAAAGAAAATGATTATTTAAAAGTTAACCAGGGACGCGAACAGCGAAAACGGCGAATTATTTACAGTTCAAGCAGTGAAGATGAAGACTATTCACCGCAATATAAAATTAAGGGAAAGAAAACTAAAGGTTTGCCGGTAAAGAGCACTAAGATAGATGGACAGGATAAGCTTAAGGATAACTGTACAGAATGTTTTGAAAACTATAAAAGAACGAAATCTACATCAGATTGGATTCAATGTATAATGTGCCAGAATTGGCTACATGAAACCTGTACAATTTTCAAAAATTATTGCTCAAAATGTGGAAAACTGAAACTGAACTGCGGCTAAGAATCATTTAAGTAGGATTACAAAATGATAATCTTTATTGTGTTATCTTAGTTTTTAAAAAAGAATTACTTTTATGATTATGCATGTTGGAAGATTATATTGTTGTTTTTGATTTTTTTAAACTTAATAATTAATATTTTATACCAACTAAGTATTTAGAATTCCAATGTTGTTCAAAAAATATTTTTAGAATTTCATTGTTATTATTTTATTTGATCTCATTTGATAATTCTATTCTAACGATAACAATTAAAAGATTTAAGAATCTGCAAAATGCTTTTTATTATTATGACCGTGTTTCTAGGAGACAATTTCTATTTTAGGAGTAGCCTTCTACTGCTAAAACACCAATTGTCCTCAAAACATAATTAAATTTGGTTGATTTTTTAGTTTATACAGTATGAAGGGCTTCTATCCCGCGCCGCAGGCATCTATTCTTCATAGTATTTTCAAGGTGGGGCAACTATCCATACCGATAGGCATCTATCCTCAACAAAAGAGTTCTATAAAAAGCTAAAATCTGCAAAATCTGGAACTAATAGGTTCAAAAAAACAAATCACAGTTAAACATAAAGGATTGAAGTAGATAAATTCATAGACATTATTTATATAAAACTAATATTTTCAAAATTAGGAGGATATTTTAAAAAGTGAGGCATCTATACCGCCTTTACCCTAAACAATTAATTATTAATCACGGGAACTTATACAAATATACATAATTTTATGTTGTTAAGGTACCTACCGTATTAAGTTGGTTTTTCCAGGTTTGGGAAATCGATAAAGTAAAACACTTTCTCTGGACGGTGAACTACCACACTTTAGGCATTACCTATACCCGTTATCTTCACTGCCCATTTTTGGTTGGTTGTATAACCTAAAAACAAATAAATATTTTCACTAAAAACATTCATTATGAAATGAAATGGCCCTGGTAATCAATATCAAAAATTACAAACCAAATATTGAGATATAATCTCATTTTAAGCAGTGTTGTAGCACAAATAGTTGACGACATATTTCAGCGGCTCAGAGCAATAAACTAAGAAACTGTATTCAGTATCACTTGATAGTTGTCCCAAAAGTATAAATGTGATATTTTTTATGCGGAAAAAGTAAATTATGAAGCTTTACAGCCGAAAAAATACACAAATATGTTTGGAAACTAGCAGCCATATTGTATTTTTTTAAATAAATTTCTTTACAAGAATTGAATTAACGTGTTGCCATATAATATACATATAAAAGAGGCACATTCACAATACTAGAACTCGCAGCATTGAAATATAATTAATTACTTAACATATCATTTAAAATTGCTTGATATATATATTTTTTTTATTAGGTTTACCAACAACTGTTACTATGATACATGATTTTAGATATACATTATTTTTACGAACATTATGTAATAGCACAGCTACTTATAGATAAACACAACATTCATAATTAAAACATCAGATAATACTAATACTTAGACTAGGTTCATACTAAAATACAATTATTTGTAAGAATATATACAAATACTAACTAAACACGAAACTAAGTTACTCTGCATTGATTTGAGAACTGAAATGATTACTTATTTACTCAAAACATATTACAATAAGTCATTATTACATTTATTAGATCTGTCAGAGCCATGTTTCGCCAAAAAATATGTAGCATGCAAATATTTCATTTAATTCAATGACATTATGTACAAAATTTATTATTTATTACAAATCCCAAAAAATCCGCCATTTCTGTTATACAATAAGAACAGCAAAGAAACTTGGCGGGGTTTTTATGTGTAGGTATGTCTTTATTATTTAAGATAACTAAATTACTTTTGACTTATGTGTTCCGATATGTTATACATGTAGGTATAACATATCGGAACACATAAGTCAAAAGTAATTTAGGACCTATATATTTTATACTATTTACTTTAAATAAGATGTAGGCTTTGTACCAAAAATTCCTATATTTTGAGTTAACTTTTTAATATCGTTTGGTATATGGTTATATATTTTTACAGCCATAGAGTAACAGTTTCTAGATAAAGTATTTACTAATTAATTTACTGATTTATAATTTATAATTATTTATAACTAACGGAATGACCAACCTATCTGGGTAAGTATCCATTAGTCGTTTAGATTTATATACTTGTTTGGCAAACAGATAGCCATTTTGCATTATAAAAATAATAAATGTTTATTACAAAATAATACAAAAGTAGTTTTTGACTTGGTTAATCGGTGAATGGGCCTTTTTAGTCACACAAATTACTTGCAACATTTGGTCGTTTTCTTCATAATTTCTTCATGGGCGCATGCAAAGACCCAGCATTGCGCCCTTCACATATTATATAATTTTATGGGCGCATCTAAGTTGCTTTAACAATTTTTTTATATTGACAAATTTACACTTGTTTTTGAGGATTTTCCCGACGTTTCCATTTATTATCATTAAAATCTATCACAAATCAGTAATCATTTTGCTGAAGACAATGGCTGTAAGGAAATAATTTCCATGCGGGATAACTAAAAAAATAATAATTGGTACATATATTCACAAACGTTGTTTGTGTGTATCGTGTGTGTCTCTGTGTATATACAAAACGCACACAAAGCACTAATTTCCCATGTTAGTGTGCGTACCATGTCACATGCGTCACGAACACAGTTGACCTGGCCTGATGGCGACCCTGCCAGTGCGCAACAGTAGGCCACCCGTGTCGCGAAAGTATTTATAAATTCCGTTCCTTATATGGACTTTCGATGCAAGATGCATCAAGCCAACTTGATATTGGCCCTTGTCCTCGCGAAGTGTGTGTGTGTTGCAAATAAAAATTTCATAAAAGTATAAAATGGGATCATCTCAAAGCACTGAAGAAATAATTATTCCCCAAAATGCCGCGGGAGGCACAAACAATAATAATTTAGCGCTCAATCAAATAAGAAGCCATATATCGACAACGAGTATACTACTTACGATAATCGCTGCAATTCTCGTAATTGGGACTATTTACTTTATTGTGAGATCATATAAAAAATGCCACAAGAAATGGATACATAATGAAATTATGAGAAGATCTTTAAGTCATCGCCGGCGCGATCTCCGATCCCAAAAGACAGAAGATGTCTGAATAAGATAATACAAGAAAAAGCAAGTGTAAGCCTCAGTTGGAAGTTAAATATTATTATTATTCATTATCATCATCTTCGAGTCGGTACCTTTGCCATGATCAATACAGCGAGGTCGCCTGCTAACCTGGCTTGCTCCTCACCTTGTTATTAAATCCAAAAGTGCGCGATAGTGTTAGTGTTAAAAAAATAATATGGTGCAGTGAAAATAAATAAAACATACATATAAACCAACGAACAGTTTTAAATAACATTTTATGTAAGTGTAATATTATAACGATTGTAATTACGGCAGTAAGGTATGTAATTAACATATGTACTTATATTATTATTTAGAAATATAGTATTGATAAAGGTATACCTAAATGACACAAGAAATAGATTTGCTCTATGATAGTTTGTTAAAAATAAGAACATACTTAATTAAAAAGGGTCCTAAGGGTAGAACAGCTAATGTTGTTGAGATAAAACTAAAAGAAACCAATGAAATCGTTTTTAATTATGATAACTTTTTGCTAAAATTAAACGATTTGAAGGACAGTTTAAATGATACAGAATACTTAGAAATTGTCGAAACTTGTGAGCATTTTAACATACTATCTGCAGAAATAAAAGAATTGTGTAATCTAGATAAAATACCCATTTGCAAAATGGCCAAATTTGATCTTAAGGAGGCTTTAAGCTTATTGCAGGTTTCAAATGATCAAGAATCGAGTATAAAGCAACTTATCGATGGAATTGAATACTATAGAACTGATCTTGATTTCGATTCTCAGAAAAAGTTAATGCAATTTGTACTGAAAAGCAGATTATCACAAACAGCGAAACTTAAAACTCTCGAGTAGCTATTCCAATCTCGATGCGTTAATACGGGACATGAAATTACAGCTTCTACCAAAAAAGTCTGCAACTGCTATTCAGCGCAGGTTGCAAAATTCACGGCAAAATAATTTAACGATTGATGAGTACGGAAATCAAATTTCAGAAATGTTTGTTAATCTTACGATTTCTCAATCGAACGGGAATGACGAAAGTTATAAAGTTTTAAAACCAATAAATGAACAACAGGCTATTAGATGTTTCCCTGATGGTTTGAGAAATCGTAGGTTAAGTACCATAATAACAGCAAGAAATTATACTTCTTATCTATCCTCATAACATGCTCTCGTTGTCACAATAACATTAGAAAACGAAAAACACCACCGGCTGCTTTCTGGAATAATATGACAGTTGCCTCAATACCTGAAGAGCTAGCTAATTTGACCAAACTTGAAGAACGATTTTTATGTCGAGTGGTACCGTTTCTTAAAATAGTGAAGCTGCAGAACAGATTCTGCCAGGATTGGTGCAAGGGACAAGTAGTGTTGTTCGCAAAAGACGTCGCAGAAATCGCTGAGCAGCTGCCACTTGCGCCAAACCAAGCAGGATTAGTTCTTGTTGTGGAAAGTCTAGAAAATTTGCAACGTTCTCGAGAGTTTGTTGCGTATAAAAAAGTTCATCCCCAATTTACCACCCTTGGGGGTGAAATATTTTCTTCAAATTCGCATGAAACCACCCTTTTGATAATACCTATTCAACAAAAAAATAATCGTTCAAATTGGTTTATAATCGGCGGAGATATTGCGTATAAAAAGTTCATCCCCAATTTTCCACCCTTGGTTTTTTATTATTAAATTTAAATGGGACCACCCTTGAGGTATTACCTATACGCCGAAAAAAGATTTGTTCAAATCGGTTCATAATTGGCGGAGTTATCGCGTAACAAACATAGAAAAACATACGGGTCGAATTGAGAACCTCCTTTTCTTGAAGTCGGTTGAAAATAAAAGTATATTTTGACAAAATAAAAACAGATTAAACAATTATTACCTTAATGCTATATTTAATTTATTGAATTATGTAGAAATATGTGAATGCTTACATCAAAACGCCGGTAACATAGCACACCAGATATAAAACCACACACCTCATATCGAAGTGAATAGACGACTGACTCGCGTCATCTATACATTTTACAATGCGTCAGATCAATCTAGCTCCACTTGCTAACCGTGACTATAAAATCTTATTCGTGATAATGCGATTCTTGATACTACTATTTCAGCAACACAGCCGTGTTTATACAGGGTATTTTTTGGTCGTCAACGTTTTTGAATACCACGCATTCTCCTCATCATCACAAACATTTTTCTCCATGGAAGCATACCTACCTGGGAAGTGTCTGGTTTCCAAGATATTGAGGTCTAAAGTCTACTTATCAAGTTGCATTTTTTGGCAGAAATGCATGTAGGCATGACTAACAAACATCTTTCCCGATGAAACGTTAGTTAAATTCCAAACATTTCCTATCAAAAATCCAAGGCAAGTTACAGCGCGCGGTGGGTAATGCTACGAGTAGTTCTACTCTAGCTTCTCGCGCGAAGCACACTAGGCTAACCTAGAAACCTACACTAGGCTACACTGGCAGCAACAACCAACACGAAAAATCCAGCTAAGACAAAACTACTACTTTGTTACTAACACAAAAAAGTTAGTTTTTATTATTAATTAAGTAGGTACCTACCTACATTTACGATCATATCCTTAGTGGAAAAGTTCGAGGACACACAAATGAGAGATGGTGCACAATACCTACTAGGTATGATAGGAACATGGTTCGCAGCGATCAGCTGATTGCCCGGTCGGGCTCTTGCCGGCTATCGATCGAGACTTCTCCAGTTTCCAGTGTCTATTTCTTACTAATCCTCATAACATACAGGAATAACCTAGCTAAGTAGGCACACTAACTTGAAACGTACAGTGTAAATTATTAATAATAGTAGTAGGTACTATTGACTACCTACGCGATACGCGGGAAACTTCCTTAATTTAAGTTCTTTCGAGCTACCTAAGCTACGAAACAATCGAGTAAGTAAGTAGGTACCTTTTCTAGGGCAAAAATCACAATCACAAACTTCTTCATCAATAATTTCAAGTTTAATAAAATGACGAAGTCACACATAACATAAATAACGGAAAATTTATTATAAACAGTAAACACCATTGTCAAAATTAACGTAACAACAATAAATTCTTCGTCGGTATTAGCATTTAGGTAACGAAATTCGAAAGCTATCACGCTACAGACGGTGGCACGTATAAAGCTGCCCGCCCTTGAACACGTGCATGCATGTCGACAGACCGGCGGTGTTTGTTTGTAGCAGCGAGCGGTCTCTTTGTCAACGCCTTTGAACAGCCGCAAAGCCGCGCGGCGCGCGCGCTCGCTCGAACATTTATTTGCGCTCTTTCTTACATATCGATATTCCTCCGGGACTGATGTTCAATGCATTCGTTGATATCGTGCGTTTAGTTAGGTTCAATCACATTCAACCATTCAAAATCGATGGACGGGATGACCGCTTAGTTCTACATTAGGGCTTTTACACACGACGATGTCTCGTCGATATTACCGGACAAATCGGGACTGATGTTTATGTATGTTGGTTGATACTTTGATGACGATATCAGACCGTAATATCATTAATTTCTCCTCGCTTAGATTAGTTATACTATTACACCCATATCATGATTTATTTACTTACTTAATCTTACACATTCACCTATAGTATCACGATTAGGATTGCCAACTTTTATACTTACACAGATTTGCGGGACCGTGGGGTTAAATATGCGAGACTAGACCAAGAGAAATAGGACACACTTGGATAATTTCTGAACATTCTACTAATATTAAAAACGCGAATATTTGTGAGTATGTATGGATGGATGTTTGTTACTTTTTCGCGTAAAAACTGCTGGAGCGATTTTAATAATATTTGGTATGGAGTTAGCTGACACCCTGGATTAACACATAGGCTAACTTTTATCCCGGGCAAATATTTTTATCTCGGGAAAATATTTTTATCCCGGATAGTTTCGACATTTTGTTTTTTCTGTAGTCTACGCGGACAAAGTCGCGGGCATCCACTAGTTTTTTTAAATAAAGAAATAAATATTTCGTCATCTAACGAAAAAAAGGTCTAATTTCATTGTAACAGGCAGTGGCGTATCTGGGATATTTTTTGTACTAACCCAGCCGATAGTAGGTTAAGTTAGTAGATATACCTACTTTGTTTGATACTCTTTGTCTTTTAGTATTAACATTAAAACGCGATCGTAGCGAGCGCCAAATTTTTTCACTTTATTCTAATAACAACTTATTTATAAAAAAAAATATCTCCTTCCTATGATAGGTACTCTTTATTTTGCAGTCATCATTTACAGCCCTGTGAAGTCCAATGTTGGACATAGGCCTCCCCCAACAACCTCCACTCCGACCGGTCGGAAGCAGCCTGCATCCAACCGACGCCCGCGACCTTGGCCAGGTCGTCCGGCCACCTCGCGGGTAGCCTTTCCACGCTGCGTTTGCCGATACGTGGTATCCACTCTAGAAGTTTCTGACTCCCTCGGCCATCAGTTCTTCGAGTTATGTGCCCTGCCCATTGCTACTTCAGCTTGCTAGACCGTTGAGCTATGTCGGTGATCTTTGTACATCTGCGGATCTCCTCATTTCCTCTCATTTCTCTCCTCCGCAGAGATCCCGAGCATAGCTGTCCATCGTTCGCTGTGCGATCCTGAGCTTCTTTTTGAGGCACATAAGAGACCACGTCTCGGCACCGTAGGTCATCACCGGCAGCACGCACTGTTTGAATACCTTCGTCTTTAAGGACTGGGAGTCCCAGTCTGGGACACAAACAAGCTTCGTAGTTTTCCGAACGCTGCCCAGCCAAGTTGGATTCGCTTTACCTCCTTCTCAAAGTTGGACCTACCTAGTTTGACCGTCTGTCCCAGGTAAACATACTCGTCAACAACTTCGAGCATCGAGCTCTCAACCAGTAGTGAGCGGCACATGGACGTTCGACATGATCTTCGTCTTGTCCATGTTCGTCTCCAGGCCCACCTGTTGGGAAACTCGGTTGAGGCCGTCGAGCATTGTGTGCTTAGATCCTTTAGCGATTCTGCCATGACTACGATGTCGTCTGCGAATCGAAGGTAAGTGATGTATTCGCCGTTGATATTGACGCTGAGTCCTTTCCTTTCCATTCGAGGAGCTTAAAGGCATCACAACATAACATCTCCTTGTCTCACTTCTCTCTGCAATGAAATCGGCTCAGTGTTGTTCGTGTTAAATTGTGAGAACGTGTAAGTTCGCCCTAATGACAATTTTTTTTGTGTTACCTATTTGCGATTTTTTTTCATATTCAGTTCGGTTTGATACGTCACCTGATGCGTGCGCTTTTTCTTTTCGCTTTTCTTTTCTCGAGTTGTGTTTTAAGTACTGATTACCGCGCGCGTGTGTGTGTGTGTGTAGTGTGTGTATTTGTTTTATTGTGCAGTTTAGGTATTTATTGTTTTACATTGAAAAAATGCCGCATCAGTACACTTCGCGCGAATACCTAAACATGGTGTATTGCTATGGCAGAGCCGATGGAAATGCAGCATTGGCTCTTCGTGAGTACGGCATCAGGCATCCTGAAGCACAGCAACCCAATGATTATCGGATGATTTTGAGGGCCGTCTACCGCATCCTGGAAAACCAGCCGATTGTCCCGGTTTCCCATGGCAGTGGCCAAGAAATTTCAGTTGCAGCTCAGGACGCTATTCTCGCCGTCATGAACGAGAATCCGGCGCTAGGGGTTCGGACAGCGGCTCGAGTGCTCCGCCAGCGGCATGGCCATCGCTCTCGACATGCCGTGTCCTACAGTACAGTGTGGAAGACCTTGCGAAGGAGTAGACAGCGGCCCTACAAAATTCACAGGGTCCAAGCACTTGTGCCAGGTGACGCGGGGCGGCGTGTGGCTTACTGCAGGTGGCTGCTGCAGCAGAGTGAGGCGAGCCCGGGTTTCGCTCAGAACATCATCTTCACCGATGAGAATACCTTCACTAACAATGGTATGTGGAATAGGAGAAACTCTCATTGGTGGAGCCACAGAAACCCTTACAGGACGCAAGAAACAGGTCACCAGGCAAGATGGAAGTGGAATGTGTGGGCCGGTGTTTTTGGCAATAAAATCCTGGGCCCTGTTTTCTTGCCGCCTAGAATGACCGGGCTAACGTACCTCGACCTGCTCAACGGTTACATAAGCGATTACGTGGACAACCTGCCACTAGCCTAGCTGCAGCGTACCTGGTTCCAGCAGGACGGCGCGCCGCCACACAGCACACATGCTGTCCGGCGACAACTATCGGCTATGTTTGATGATCGGTGGATTGGTCGCTATGGCCCTCAACCGTGGCCCGCACGATCACCTGACTTAACCCCCTTAGACTTCTTTCTATGGGGGTACGTCAAAGACCGGGTGTTCGACCGACCTTGCACTAATGCAGAGGAAATGCAGTCGAGGATCATGCACGTGTTCGACGAGCTAAAGTAACGAGTGGCCCATGAAGGTATTTTGGAGCTGGTGCATCAAAACACACTGCACAGGGCACGTGCGTATCTTCAGGTGCAAGGTCGGCAGTTTGAGCAATATTTGATACGTGTTGAGAGGCCTCTTCCCGATGACACCGACAACAATTAGGTAAGTACCTGCCTCTCACATAACTATTTTGGTAGGTACCTAAGTTACCTAACTACTATTAATCAGATCTTTCTTTATGTTCCGTTAAATTTGTTGGTAAATACTCGTACCTATCAGTTAGGTACTTAGGAACTTACGAGTACGTAAAAAATATTGTCTTAGTTTAATTTTCATTTCATGTGTTTCTTTATCATGTTAATTGTTTGTGATGGCTGTAGGTTTTCTGTGGTCCTTGGTGTTTCGCTTCGCGAGTTAGGCAATGGTAAAATGAAGGCGATGCCGGTGGAAAATGCAGTACCTACTTGCTATTAAGTATTCTGTTTGGAAGGTTTATGATAGGATAAGATGGCAGATAATTCGCATTTGTTATAATATTTCTTCCGGAGGATTTCGACTAAACAAATAGGTTAGTAGGTAGGTTTTATGCACTGATGTTATTCTCCGTTTTACGTAACCTCGTACTACGTTACGGACAAAGTCGAGCGATGTCAGCTTTAAATTGCGCGCGATGAAATGTATATAAAAAAATTACCTGAAAAATTAAACTCATTTCCCAGCAATATTTTTTGTATAAACAAACTTTATTTGATGTATAGAATACATACCTTTCGTATACGGTTGCAACCAAAAAACACCCTGTATGTACGGAAGTCCTTAAGGCGGATTTATGGCGGAAACACATTATTAAAACGCGACGCGACCCGATGAAACGCGATGCGTGTTGAGTCGAATCAAATGTATGGTTTTCTATAGACCAGAATCACACTTTGAACACGCGACGCGACGCAACGCGCGCACACGCCACCTGATCCAGACGTGCCAGATCTGTGTGTCGCCCATGGTGGGGGTAAACACGCCATCCGACGCGGCGCGCGCAGTATGTTTCTAGACAACACACGACGCCACGCGTCATTTGTTCGAGAACTGTCACTTTATGCCAATTTCATATTAAAATTTTTTTCATTTATTTAGCGAAATGACCGACGAACAATTAATTGAGTTGGTAAAACGATATCCTGTTCTATATGACATGAATTTAGCTATATACAGGGATCATACTGTGAGAAATAATGCATGGGAAGAAATTGCCGAGCAAATGAACACACACGGTAAGTTTTATTAAAAATAATATTTATTATAGTATATTATAGTACAAAATAAATTGAAATTTAATACGCCTATACCGTTAAGTAACTTTTGGGAGTTTTTAATTTTGTCTACCTCTTCTCACAATATCAAGTTGCCACGGAACGGCGCCTTCAGTACTAAAATATTCCTTGAATTTGTTTCTTACTGAAAAAGCATATTGTGTAGAATTTCTACGAATGGGATTTAAGTGGTCAAAAGCTGTAGATTCTGTCGAATTCGCCTGCAGTGAATCATCATCACGATCTGAAGGCAAATCATCCGTGCCTAAATAGTTATGTAGGCAACATGTTGCCAGAATAATTTTGTCAACCATGTTCGGTTGAACAGCCATAGGACCAGCAAAAACACGCCATCTGGATCTCAAAATGCCAAAGGCATTCTCGACTATACGTCGGGCACGACTCAGCCGATAATTGAATATTTTATTGGATTCATTGTTACGAACATCATTCTTGCTGTAGGGTCGCATTACAATTGGTTTTAAGGGAAAAGCTTCATCTGCAACAATCACATGTGGCAAGGGTTCTGAATTCAGAGTTAATGGTTTAGGGGCCGGAAATTCTATGTTTCCATCTTGCATTAATTTGCCTAAGACGGAATTATCCAATACCCCACCATCGCTGTTTTTACCATACGATCCAACATCTATAACTAAGAATCTATACTTTGGATCTACTAAGGCCAGTAGTACGATTGAATTTGTCCCCTTATAATTCCAATAATTCGAACCACCGTTTATAGGACAAGTAATGTTCACATGTTTTCCGTCTAGTGCCCCACAGCAATTAGGAAAATTCCAATAATTTCTAAAACCATTTTCAGATTCTTCCCACATTGCAGTTGTAGGTTTTGGCATATAATTTGGACCCATTTTCTTCCAAATTGCATCGCAAACGTCTTGTACTATTTCTCTTACGGTACTGAATCCCATTCGATAGTTGAATCCTATTGATCTGAATGAACTGCCCGTAGCTAAAAACCTGCAACAAAAAATACATATAATTTTTTATGTTTAAGATATAAATAAGGAAATATGTACACAATATGATTATCTTTTGTTTCAGTTGAAGACATAAAAAACAAATGGGGAAAATTAAGGAATTGCTTTACCAATGCATTAAAAAGACGTCGCAAGAAGAGTGGTCAAGCAGCAACTAGTACAGTTCCTTGGAAATTTGAAAAACAAATGGAATTTCTGTTACCACATATTGAAGGAAGATCCACAGTTACAAACTTAGGTGATGCAAATGTTGACGATTCAACACAAGATTCTGAATTGCAATTTTCTGAAAATTCTGCACTTTCACCTCCCACCATTATGCATACAACAAGGACCTCTTCAAGGGCATCTGCTGCAAGTTTTACTCCGAGACGTACAAACAAAAGTGAAAATGACAATAATTTATTAAAAGAAATGGTTGATGTAATGAAAGCGTCGCAGGATATAAGACAGAAGAGATCAGCAACTGATATGGACGAAAATGACTATTTCTTTTTATCAATGAGTAAGCAACTAAAAAAGTTACCTAAAACGGACCAAGCTGAAATAAAATTTCAATTACACAGGCTTATACACGATTCGGAAATGAAAATGTTAAATAATTGTAAACGAATTCTGAATACTCCGATTAATGTAACTGCGAACAAAATAATTCAAAATGTAACCAAACCATTGATTGTAAAACCAGGACAAAGTACATACACGCGCAATACCAGACAAAGAAAACACACAGATGAATAACCAAAGAACAAGTGATTCTATGTACATATATAATTTAAATACAAATCAAATAATGTCAAATCCAATTTCGACTGAATATAGCAATGACGATAATTCACTATCAGTTCAATATAAACTTCCAGAAGTACGCGTAGACTCTGAACAATCGCAGCAAAGAAATTTAAATTTGAAAGAGTTTTATAACAATGTTGGTCAATATGATATTCCATAGTTATAATAATTGTTTTTTTTATATTAGATACTTACCTAAGACAAATAGCAAGTCTTTCTTTAGTGCTAATGGCTTCGCGAAATTTCGTGTCTTTCTTATGTATGTCACTTTGAATAAATTCGTGTATTTCTTCAAATTGTGTTTTAGTAACCCGAAAATACATATCTTTCACTGTCTTGAAGTAAGTCTGGATACAGAGTATGATATTCACCACATATACTTCTCTTTTGATTTATTTCATGTACCCAGTAACGCCTAGTCATTTTCTTTTTCTTGAGTTGTTTAAGTATCATATATGTACCCAAAATTTGCATCAAATCGTCTTCAAAGTCTTCATCTGACTCGTTATTTATGAAATCCATAGTACACAACTATACTCTTCCACTGCTGTTAGCTAACTGTATTCAGAAATTGCTAGTATGTCGTAGCGTCGCGTGTTGGTAATATGCACGGTGCATATCGGGTGTCGACACGTTGCGTCGCGTCGCGTTTTAATAATGTGTTTCCGCCTTTATATTTGTCTGACGTGTCGTGACGTGACGCGTCAGAACGGTATCGGTTTCATACATTTAGTATGGTAACGTTCATACTAGTAAAGGTGCAAACAGACTGGGCTTATGTGATGACACGTATGTGATGTTACGTCCGTCAGATGACATCAATTTTCATAGTAAATATATGAAAAATCATTATTTAGAACTACATTTATCTTACGTAACGTTGCTATTCCAATCAAATCCCAGTCTACGTGTATTGCGTACGCGTCAGATCGCGTGTATTCACGTGTATTGCATGTTAACACGTAATGAGACGCTTGCGCTGCGTCAGTCTGCTCGTAGCTCGCGCCCAGTAAACACGTTCATGCGTTTTGTATCAACAATGTCGGAGCAATTTATCGAATTAGTCAGGACTTATGAATGTTTATATAACCCGCAATGTCCCGAATACCGAGACCACGGTGTCAGAAATAATGCATGGGAGGAAATAGCTGCGATCGAAAATAAAACAAGTAAGTTAAAAAAGTTGTTTCATCGACACAATCACCGGTAAACTTGAATGCATAGGTTGTTTGTTCTCAAATGCAACGTTGCCATACCGTGCACAAAGGACAGAAGGCGCGAGACGCGACGCGCTATGAGTCTTTCCTACGATAGTGCAAGCGGTACACAAAATTCATCTGCAAATGGTGTTAAAGGAATGAAACTTTAGGAGCGATTGATCTTTAGCGTATATGAAATGAATTGACCCGTAGCACCAAAAACAAAAGCTGGACGAGCGGAATTACGGTGACATTTTTTTTTGTGTGGCAAAAAAAATTTTTGTTCTGAAACCTATCGTGTGGGGTATCGAATGAAAGGGCTTTCTGAGACGATTCTAAAAATATATCACATCATTGAGTTACTTGTGTTAAATTAAATCGAAAATAATTTTCGAACCATACCAACTTTGAGCTCCTTAAGATATGTGGTGAAATAATATTTTGTGAAATACGAGTCAAATGATACATAATATCCTCTTATCTAACCTCAAGAAAGCAATTGGGTATAAAAAATATAATAAAAAATATTCTAGGTTTTTTGTTTATTAATTTAGACACCTGCAATGATTTTTTTTTTTCGTGCGATGTAATTACTTATTTACAGATTAGTAATTACATCGCACGAAAAAAAAGTTTAATCATTGCGAGTGTCAAAATATACGGTATAAAAGACCTATATTTTTAAAAATAATGAATAATTTAAAAAAATACTAGACTTTTTTATACCTACACCATATCTTATCTGAAGAAGCTCAAACTTGGTATATTTTGAAAATTATTTTCGATTTAATTTAACACAAGTGACTAAAACTCAATGATATCGTCTCAAAAAGCCCTTTCATTTGATAACCCACAGGATAGGTTTCAGAACAAATTTTTTTTTTGCCATACAAAAAAAAATTGTCACCGTAATTCCGTTCGTCCAGCTTTTTTTTAGCGCTACGGGTCAAATCATTTCATATAAGCTAAAGATAAATCGCTCCGAGTTTCATGCCTTTAACACATTTTGTAGGAAATCAATGAAATCGCTATATGCCGCTAGCACTACGAGTTGTCATTGATGTTTCGTTGCCCTCTTCTAATCATGCGTAGTTGCCAGGTAACAGAACCCGCTGGAGAATTGAAATGATCTCTGAATTGATTTCTTATATGAAAAGCATTCAAGACAGGGTTTTGCTGTATATATCGGTCTAAGTCAACGAAAGCTTGCTTCCTCGGTTCAAAATAAGTTTCTATGTCATCAGCGATTTCAAAGTCAGGTCCTAAATAATTATGCAAACAACATTCAGCTAAAATTATTTTACCTACCAAGTTTGGTTGCACTTGCAATGGTCCTTGAAAAACACGCCACCTCGCACGTAATGAAGCAAATGCGTTTTCCGATATTCTCCTTGCTCTCGATAGTCTGTAGTTAAATATTTTATTTGGTTCGTTTCTTGTCAAAGTATTTTTGCTGTAAGGTCTCATCAAGTAGGACAACAATGGAAATGCCTCGTCACCTACTATCACATGAGGTACAGCCTCTCCTTCATTTGTTAGCGGTTGATCCTCTGGCACATCCAACTCTTTCTGTAGTAATTTCTTGCCGAGCGCTGATTTTTCAAAAATTCCTCCGTCACTGTTTCGTCCGTATGCACCAACATCCACCGCTATAAATTTATAGTCTGCATCTACTAGTGCTAACAAGACGATTGAGTGCTGACCCTTGTAGTTCCAAAATTGTGATCCAGCATTTATTGGGCATTGTATGTTCACGTGCTTTCCATCAAGCGCGCCTATACAATTTGGGAAGTTCCATTTTGAATTAAAATCTTCTGATATTTTTCTCCACATGGAAATGGTAGGCAGAGGCATGACACGAGGACTCATATTTTTCCAGATTGCTTCACATACTTGTTTTACAATACTGCGTACTGTGCTGGAGCCCATGCGATAGTTGAAACTTAAAGATTGAAATGAATTTCCTGTAGCCAAGAATCTGAAAAAGAATTTCAATATCTTAAAAAATTAATAAAGTGATTTATTTTGTTTCAGTTAAAGAATGCAAATCTATATGGACTAAATTAAGAAACTGTCACACAAATGCTTTAAAACGCCGACTCAAAAAAAAAAGTGGACAAGCAGCAGAGTCTATACTCCCGTGGCGATATGAAAAAGTAATGTCTTTCTTGATACCTTTCATGGAAAATCGACCAACATTAACAAATTTAGGTAGTTCTCCTAGCACCTCCGGATCAGAACTATCATCTCACGTAAATAACGATTCGTCTTATTTGTCCTCGAATGATATAGAACCAGTTCAACGCAATAAGAAAAGTAAACCGCAACAGACCAATCCAGATATCAAAGAAATTGTTGATTTGATGAAATCAACTCAGGAAGCAAGAAAATTACAAAACCAAATGGATGAAACCGATAACTTCTTTTTATGTATGAGCAAATCTTTGAAAAAGTTGCCTAAGCTAGATCAAGCAAGAATAAAAATGGATTTACACAAAGCTATTCACGATGTTGAGATTCGAGAACTAGAACGTCAGCATAGCGTACTAAGTCAGCCAATTATAATACAACAACATCGCAAGATACAGCCAGTCGTTACACAATCACCATCTCATTCACCGTCTTCTATCACACACCACTCAGACCTTGCACCATCCTTTAATCTCAATCAAATGTTCCAATCAACTCAAGCAACTCATTCACAATCTCCATCTCCAAGCACACAATTACCATCTCATTCACCGTCTTCTATCACACACCAATCAGAACTTGCACCATCCTTTAGTCTCAATAAAATGGTGCAATCAACTCAAGCAACTCATTCACAATCTCCATCTCCAAGCACACAATTACCATCTCATTCACCGTCTTCAGACCTGGCACCATCCTTTAATCTCAATCAAATAAGCCAATCACCTCATTCACCGAAAAATACCTACACAACTCTTGGTTTTTACGAATATTAAAGAAACTACTACTATTATTACTTAATATTTTTTTAAGATAACTCAATTATTGTAATGATTACATAATAAAACTTACCTTAAACAAACTGCTAGTCTTTCCTTTGTTCCTATAGGTTTACGTAACCGTGTATGAATTTTACGTAAGTCCGTCTTCAAAAAGTCGTGAATTATTTCAAACTGCGCCTTAGTTACACGAAAGTATTTGTAAAAGCGTTCATCGTCTTCTTCTAAATCTGGCACGACAAGACTATGATACTCTCCATGTGGCTCTCTTTTTTTATTAATTTTATGAACCCAATATCTTCTTTGCACTTTTTTTTTCTTTGTAATAATGTAGTACAATACCGCTAAGTTTAAAAAATCTTCGTCGGAGCTGTCAGTAAAATCCATTTTTCTACTGTAGTACGAAACAACCGAATACTCCGACGATCAACGCTTCACTGAATACGTGGCGTGGGCCAATGCTAGTGTGTTTCTAACGTAACATCACATAACGTGGCGTGTTTGCGCGTAAGCTCAGTTTGTTCCTGTCGCTGACGGTGGCATAGCGTAGGGCTAGTTTGTTTCTAACGTAACATCACATAACGTGGCGTGGCATCATATAAGCCCAGTTTGTTTGCACCTTAATGCGTGTTGTGTTGTGATGGCTTGTGTCGTGTCGCATCAGATACGATCGCGGTTGAATCAGAGCGGAGGGGCGGGGGAACGGCGACGTCACGACACGTCAGACATATGTACAAGCGCCAGTTCTGTGTTGCGACGCGTCATCGCTCATAGTCCTCTGCATATTCGTTGGTTCACTTTCAAATATGGACGAGTTAATTGAAATAGTACGACAATATAATGTAATTTATGATACAAAGTGTAAACAATATAAAGATCATACTATTAGGACAGCTGTTTGGGAGGAGATAGGAGAAAAATTAAAACAACCCCGTAAGTAATCTTCACCGCTTTATTTAATTATTCCTAGATCTACCTTGTGTATTAATACTTTGCATTTGCCATGGAACTTGTCCTTCTGGACTTACAAAATAATTTTTAAATGCTTCGCGAACATGAATAGCTTCCTGAGTAGGATTTCTATTTAATGGTCCAATGTCTGTTAAGCCGTTACCGTCGCAAATTTCGCCTTCATCTATAAACATTTCTTCTCTTTCCGGTGTATTTTGGGTTAAAAGGTTATGGAGGCAGCAAGCAGCGAGTATGATCTTGTCCACCATATTTGGTTGTACTTGTAAAGGTCCTTGAAATACTCTGAATCTTGCTCGTAATATTCCAAATGCATTTTCTACAGTGCGGCGAGCACGAGATAAACGATAATTAAATATTTTATTGTGAGTATTGTTGACTAATTTAGCTTTACTGCACGGTTTTAACAAATACGTTTTTAAGGGGAATGCTGCATCTGCCACAATAACGTGGGGTAAAGGTTCTGTATTTTGATGCAATGGTTTATTTGGTGGCAAGTTTAATTGACTATTTTCAAACATTTTTCCCATTAACGACTCTTGGTATATGCCACCATCACTATTGCGACCATATGCTCCTACATCTATCGTAACAAATCTGTAATGAGCGTCAACTAGCGCAAGCAGTACAATAGAATGCTCATTTTTATAATTGTAAAAGGTTGAGCCTGCATTTATAGGACATATTATAGTTACGTGTTTTCCATCCATTGCTCCAATACAGTTCGGAAAATGCCATATATTTTCGAATCCTTTTGCAATTTCTCTCCACATTTGTTCTGTAGGTTGAGGCATTACAATAGGGGCTAATTTTTTCCAAATTGCGTTACATACTTCTTCGACTATTATCTTTACTGTGGCGAATCCCATGCGATAATTGAACCCCAAGGACCGAAAAGAGTTGCCAGTTGCCAAAAATCTGTAAATATAAAAACGCATAATTTATTGTTTCAGCGGATAAATGCAAAGATGACTGGGATAAATTACGAAACGCCTACATTAACGCATTAAAGCGTCGTAAAAATAAAAAAAGTGGGCAAGCCGCTGTTCTTGTTACGCCGTGGAAATATGAAGAACAAATGAGTTTTTTACAGCCATTTATAAAATCAAGACCATCAACAACAAATCTTATGGCGCCTCCAGACTCACCAGAATGTTTCGAATCATTAAATCTGATTGAAAACTCACCAGAACCTGAAAGCCCTCAATCAGATCACCGTCCAGAAACACCACAGTCTGGTACGTCTTCACATGCCACAAGGTCTAGTCGCAACAAAACAAACTTACAGGACCTATATGATTTAATGAAGTCTTCACATGATTTAAGAGTCCACAAGCACTATTCCAAGCAGCAGGACATGGATGAAACAGACTTATTTTTTTTGAGCATGAGTAAAGCTCTTAAACAACTTCCTAAACTAGATCAGACAAAAATCAAGTTAGATTTGCACAGTGTTATATCACAAGCCGAAATACGTAACCTTCAAAGATTAGAACAAATGAATGTGGCTCAACAGATTATTTCTCAGCCATCCACATCACAAATGGCACAACCGATCTTACTTCATAACACTGACGAAGTAAATATCTCATCATATTATAGCACTGTAAACTTTAGTGATATGTGATTTTATTTTTCCCTCATAAATATTGTACTTAAGAGATACCTACAAAATAATAAATAAATGCTTACCTTAAACATACTGCAAGTCTTTCTCTTGTTCCTATAGGCTTACGAAATCTTGTATGTATTTTCTTTGTTGAATATACATAGTAATGTGTATGTAACTAAATAATATAATAGACTAGAGCCATTGGGTTAAAGTTGGCATTATCTGTCAGATGACTTATGTCTACAATAATTAAAAAGAATAAATGTCAGTTGATACAACAACCACCATTGTGTTTTAATAGGTTATGCGCCCAGATACGTATAAAATTAAAAATCAATAAGTTTTTTGGCAGTAAATAAGTTTAGTAATCGTGAAAATGTCTAGCAGCTATTTGGTAAATGTTCCGAAATTGAAAGGTCGAGAGAATTTCGACGATTGGTGTTTCGCCGTTGAAAATGTGCTCGTGTTGGAAGGAATGGCGGATTATATCAAGGAACCTCTATCGCCGTCGGCTTCGCCTGAACACAAAGCAGATGATTCGAAGGCGAAAGCAAAACTAATATTGACGATAGACGCTTCTCTGTACGTGCACATTAAACAAGCAGTAACGACATACGATTTATGGAAGACGTTAAAAAATATGTTCGATGATTCAGGTTATTCTCGAAAAATCAGTTTACTAAGAAACCTTATTAGTATACGCCTAGAGAATTGCGAAACAATGACCGACTACGTCAGCCAGCTCACCGAAACAGCTCAGAAATTAATCGGAACAGGCTTTGAGATCAACGATCAATGGATCGGCTCGCTCATGTTAGCAGGATTACCAGAGAAATTCGGGCCAATGATTATGGCCATTGAACACTCGGGCATAAGCATCAGTGCAGACTCGATAAAAACGAAGCTATTGGACATGAGTGCAGATTTTGAGGTTAAGTCGGAAGGTGCATTTGCCGCCAAAAGTTTTCACCGGCGTAGTGGCAATACTGGAAACGTCAGCAAAACTCATTCCCTACAACATAGCGGAGTGAATGGAACGACGATGACATCTTCTGTCAACGTCAGTGGAAACAGTTTAGCGCGAAAAAAAATAATTCGTTGTTATAAGTGCAAACAGATTGGACATTTTAAAAATCAATGCCCTGTTGGCGAAAAAATGAATAAAAATGCATTCAGTGCAGTTTTCCTCGCAAAAGGATTCAGTCAATCAGACTGGCACTTGGATTCCGGCGCAAGCACACATTTAGTTTCGGATATAAACTTATTGTCAAATATTTGTTATTAACCCAAGATAAAGGAGATTGTCGTAGCAAATCAAACCGTCGTACAGGTTTTATGCTCAGGTGATCTAGAGCTTAAAACTAGAGTTGGTGATACACAATATATTATTGAAGTGAACAATGTTTTATGTATACCTAACCTCACCACGAACTTATTATCTGTGAGCAGAATTATTGCCAGCGGCAATAAAGTGATCTTTAATCAACATGGATGTTCAATTTACAATTCACTAAATTGTTGTATCGGTGAGGCAGTTCAAAACAATGGTGTGTACAGATTGAATGTTGTTCAAACACAAAAACTCTTAGCAGCAGCTGTAAACACTATGAGTAGCACTTGGCATAGACGACTCGGTCATCTAAATGCAAACGACTTAAACAAGCTGAGAAATGGTGTTGTGAAAGGTGTCAGTTTTGAAGATAAATGTGATACTAGTAAGTCTAACTGCATAGTTTGTTGTGAAGGAAAACAAACAAGACTGCCATTCCCTGTAAGTACCAGCCGAAGTCAGGAAGTCCTAGAGCTAGTTCACACAGATTTGTGCGGACCGATGGAAAATGAAAGTCTTGGTAAAGCTAGATACTTTCTATTGTTCGTGGATGACTTTAGCAGAATGTGTACTGTGTACTTTTTAAGATCAAAGAGTCAAACATTGATGTACTTCAAACAATACAAGGAGTTTGTTGAAAATCAGCAGTCAAAGAGAATAAAGGTTCTAAGATCTGACAATGGGGGAGAGTTTTGTTCCACAGAAATGGCTAACTATCTGAGGCAGTGTGGGATACTTCACCAAAAAACAAACAGTTACACACCAGAACAAAATGGATTGTGTGAAAGATACAATAGATCAATTGTTGAGAAAGCTCGTTGTCTCCTTTATGACACCCAGTTTGAAAAATTTCTTTGGGCAGAAGCTGTGAACACGGCAGTATATATTAAAAACAGATCACCAGCAGCAGGTATAGACCAGGATAAAACTCCATATGAAATATGGCAGGGCAGAAAACCAGATTTGAGTCACTTACGTGTGTTCGGTAGCCAGGTAATGGTTCATGTTCCCAAAGAACGAAGAAAGAAATGGGATAAGAAAGCGAAGAAGATGTACCTAGTTGGATATTCTGAAAATATCAAGGGATATCGCTTGTATGATCCTGCTACACATAATGTTATTATAGCCAGAGATGTAGTTGTCATGGAAAATGTGTATGACAATTCAACAACATCTCTTGTAATTGAAGATAAGAAACCTAAAGAATCAGACAATATGATCCCTGAGAGCAACTCAGATGAAGAAAACAGAAATGATACGACATATGTTCCCGACTCAAGTGATTCATCAGATGACACTTTTGCTGACACAATCTCTTTGTCAGATGCAATAGATCCCACCGAAGGGCAGTGTGACATGAATCTACCAGAAAAAAGAGTTAGACGCAAACCAGATTATTATCAAAGTGCAAACATGTGTGCAGAAATATCAGGTGATCAGTTTTCTCTTAGTGAAGTGATAAGTGGACCTGAAAAAGATCAATGGTCTAGGGCTATTGAAGAAGAATTGAAGTCGTTTCATGACAACGATACATGGGAAATAGTGAATAGACCAAAAGAAGGCACAGTAGTGAAAAATAAGTGGGTGTTTAAGAAGAAGTACAATAGTGAAGGTGAAGTGCGTTTTAGGGCAAGACTTGTTGCTAAGGGTTTTACCCAGAAAAAAGGCATAGACTTTAATGAGACTTTTTCTCCAGTATTAAGATACTCTACTCTAAGACTATTGTTAGCTTTAAGTGTTGAAGAAGATCTAAAAATTAATCATCTCGATGTACCTACTGCATTCTTAAATGGATTTCTTGATAAAACAGTGTTTATGGAAATACCAGAATATTCAGGTATTGAAAATTGTGGTAACAAAAAGGTCTTAAAACTAAAGAAAGCTGTCTATGGCCTCAAGCAGTCAGCTAGAGCTTGGTACACCTGTGTAGAAGATTGTCTGTTTCAGTTAGGGTATAAAAAGTCAAGCTTTGAACCATGTCTCTTTATAAAGAATGATAATAATGTAAAAACTTTTATTGCACTATTTGTAGATGATTTCTTTGTTTTCTATAATTGTCAGAATACCTATGAAGAATTGATAAATGAGTTAGTAGTAAAATTTAGAATAAAAGACTTAGGTGAGATAAAACAATGTTTGGGAATGCATATAAATGTTTCTAAGCATTCTATTACTGTTGATCAGAAACAGTTCATAGAGACTATTCTTAAGAAATTTAATATGTCAGATTGTTCACATTCAAATACACCAATGGAAATTAACTTAAAATTAGGAAAGGCAGTTAACAATGAACTTTCTAAGAATTATCCCTATCAACAATTAATTGGGTGCTTGATGTACTTGTCTGTCCTAACAAGGCCTGATATTTCATTTAGTGTAAGTTTCCTAAGTCAGTATAATGGTTGTTTCAATGAAACTCATTGGAAGCATTTGAAACGTTTGTTAAGATATTTAAAGAAAACTAAAAGTTATGGTTTAGTATATAAGAAGACTGGTTGTAACTTATATGGTTATGTTGATGCTGATTGGGCATCTTGTACTTTAGATAGGCGCTCATATACTGGGTTTTGCTTCATAATGTCAGGATCTGTGATTTCTTATGAATCTAAAAAACAAAAAACTGTAGCACTCTCCAGTACAGAAGCCGAGTATATGGCCTTATCTGAATCTTGTAAGGAGGCAATATATCTGAAAGGCATATTGAGTGAATTAATTGTATCAAATGATGGTATGCCAGTGTGTTTGTATAGCGATAACCAAAGTTCTATTAAATTAGCATACAATCCTTTGTTTCACAATAAACGCACTAAACACATTGACATAAGGCATCATTTTGCTAGAGAATGTGTCTTAGAAAATAAAATAAAAATTGAATATATACCTACCTTAGAAATGCCAGCAGACTTGCTTACTAAAAGTTTAAGTGCAAATAAACATTATAAGTTTTTGAAGTTAATGGGCATATTTGAAATTTAATTGCCTATTACTTATTTTTGATTATTTTGTTAAGTTAGGGTGTTGAATATACATAGTAATGTGTATGTAACTAAATAATATAATAGACTAGAGCCATTGGGTTAAAGTTGGCATTATCTGTCAGATGACTTATGTCTACAATAATTAAAAAGAATAAATGTCAGTTGATACAACAACCACCATTGTGTTTTAATATTCTTTACATCATCTTCAATTAAAGAATGTACTTGTTCAAACTGTGCTTTCGACAATCTGAAATACTGATGAAATTTTTCGTCATCGTTTTCAAGCACTTTAATGAGACAATGAAACTCGCCATTAATTTCTCTTGTTCTATTGAGGGGATGAATCCAATGTCTTCTACTCTTTCTTTCTTTTGTTAATAAAGCCAGTATCATAAATTGAATGTCTTCTTCATAATCTGAATCAGAATCTGAAGATAACTCGTGGGAAAATATTTAAAACGCGTCGCCTTTCCTAGAGCTACGGCTGTATTGATTCAAAATATCGTCAGAGGGCGTCAGAACACGACAGATAAACGTGAAAACTAGCCATCACGTCACGACACATCAGATAAGGTGGGTTTATACACCTTTACTTTGTCGTTAGCTGTTCTCTTCCAACTTGACTTAGAGGAAACATAACATATTTATTTATAAGTTCAGGCTTATTGAGAGCATGTACAACTTGTTTTATAGAGCTTATTATTATCGAGGCGAATAAAAAATTAATGGGGTATTACCTATTGGCATCTACAAAAATAACTGGGCAATGTTTAAATAATGTGGCTTTAATTATATTGGATAACCTGCAATTACAATGTATTATAAAAAAACTAAATAACGGCTGCGACTTCATGGAAGTAAATTTTTTACATAGGGCGATTGAAATTCTAGGTGGGGTACCAGATTATGGCAGTTTCGAGCCAATCTCCATTTCTTTAAAAAAAATTGGTAGTAAGGGCTCTATTTGATCTCTCCCATCTACCCGAAATATTGGAACAAAACTTCTGACAAATGGTCCGGAATTTTGCACTTGTTTCTTCCGTCGTTAAATATATTCTTTAATTCTAAATGTAGCGTCTACTACATATATTCAAAAAGTTTTTAACTGTCAGACAATGAACCCAACTGTTCTTTTAACACCATGAACAAATCCAAATTGTTCACTAAACTTTCCATATCGGTCACAAACATATTACTTACTAGTGGACGCGCGCGACTCCGTCCGCGTGAACTGAAAAAAAAAATGTCGATATTATCCCGGATAAAAAGTAGCCTATATGTTAAGTGGGACCTGTCACAACATATTCCTGAAAACTGCACCGAAATCGGTTCAGCCGTTTCTGAGATTAGCGTGCACAAACATCGATCCATTACAATTTTATTATATGTATAGATGTTCACTGTAAGTAGGTCTTGATAGTCAAATTACATATCTTGAATTGATTTTATTTAAACGAAATGTTTAATTATATAGACCAGGACTACTGCATTTTATCCCCATTCCCATATGTTAGGGTTGCCAGCCGTCCGGGTTTCCCCGGATTTGTCCTAATTTAGAGGGCATCCGGGGAGCGTCCGAGGAAGGTTTCATTTGTAGACCGGGTTTTACAAAATAAATAAATTTAAAAAAATTGGCCCGCCTGCGAGACACGCACTATGCTTGCACGCACACCACGACCAACCGGCGAACCAAGTATATTCAGCGTTCCTCCACCCCTCCCGTCGCGGTTGCCACGGTCCGCCGTTCGTTTGTTCGAATTCGCGCGCGACCCGCGTCCCGCACTCCGCAGCGACAGTTTGACGAATGTGGACATTGCGTCGTTCCAGTTAAGCGGGTGAACTTAGGTAGGTACACGTGGTAAGCAAAGAATATTTTTCTTAAATATCGTAGTTTAATATTTACAGGTAGTGCGACACTGCTCTTCTGAATGCTGTCCACATTTTGATTATAAATATGAAAATAAGTCTATCTGTTTTTGTAACCTTTTTACACGAACAGATTAGGCTGAAATTGCATAAATTATTATTATATCCCCAGTAAGTACTTAAGCTACTTTTTATCTAAAAATATAATAATATTAGGGGAAGGGGGGGCAAACTGGAACGGGTGGGCAAAGTGGAAATGAATAAAATTATGTATAAATACATATAATACGCGCAGCGCAGCGATGTCGACGCATTCTCGTTGCCCTCTAGTGGCCGCGTTCAGAATTCAGTGCGCCAGTGACAGCCGAGCGAGACACACGCGTGCTGTGATCAAATTCGCGCCAATTTTTGTGAAAACACGTAATCTTCAAGAGTGAATTAAATGAGTAAAGGTACGTTTTTGTGTCATTCTGTTTTGCTATTTTGTTGCTTTCATGATCTTATTTATTCATTTCCATGCCATTAATCTTGTAATTCTATCAGGTTTTGAACAGTTTTATTATTATTACAAAAATACCGTATGGGCAAAGTGGAATTTTTTCCCCTTTCTTTAGTATTTTAAGTCAGATTGTCTTGAAGCTGTATAATGATTAAACAAATTATTCACAGATGGTCCATAACTACAAGAGAAAGACAAAGCAAGCGGCTTGGAGTGAAGAAGATATGAAAAAAGCAATGGAAGAGGCGAAAACAACAACAATAAAGTCTGCATCAGTCAAGTATGGAATCCCCGTTGGAACTCTTCATCGTCATATTAAAAAAGGAGATGCAACTAAGACTTTGGGAAGATTTCGACCAGTTTTCGACGCAAGTATTGAACAGGAGATATATGAACTAGCTGTAGAACTTGATGGTGTGTTTTTCGGCTTAACAATAGAATCTCTTAAGGGTTTGGCATTTCAACTGGCTAAACAAAATAATATCCCCCACCCTTTTAAAGGAGAACAAGCCGGCAAAGCATGGGTTGAAGGATTTATGAAAAGGCATCCTCAATTATCTTTTAGGCACCCCGAGCCTACTTCGATTGCACGTTGTTCTGCTTTTAACCGCACGCAAGTAGGTCGCTTCTATGATAATTTGTGGCATGTGCTGTCACAGCATAATTTCATGTGTTGCCCAGATGATATTTATAATATGGACGAGACAGGCGTAAAAACAAGTGCCGGAAAACCACCACGAGTTATATCTGTTAAAGGTAAAAAACAGGTCGGTGTCGTAGCTTCTAATGAACGGGGACAATTAACTACTGTAATTTGTGCTTGTAGTGCAACCGGAAGATTCATACCCCCATGACACGGTATCTGTACCCATCCTTTAAAAAAAGTTAGACTCCTTAGGTATAAGAGGCACTCAACATAAATTACTAGCAGACTACTTAGACAACAGATACCAATGTGTCAAAAAAGAAAACTTTATCAGTGATGACCAGCAAAACACCAGCTTTGGAGTCCCTCAGGGAAGTATCCTGGGTCCTACCCTGTTTTTAATTTACATTAACGACTTGTGTAACCTAAATCTGGAACAAGGCAAGATAATTTCCTATGCTGATGATACTGCTTTAATTTTCTCAGCTAACACCAATACGGAGCTTTTTAATTATGCACAACAAGGGTTTAATACTGTAAATAACTGGCTTCAATATAATTTACTAACACTAAACGCTGATAAAACTAAGTACATCCATTTTACCATGCGCCAAACCCATCATATTGTTTTATATCCTCATATCTATGCCCATTTATGTCTTTCTGGTCTCTCCTGTAATTGTCCACATATCCAAAAAACTACAAGTATCAAGTATCTTGGGGTTACACTCGATGAAACCCTCTCTTTCCGAGCACATATACAAGAAGTAGTTAGTAGAGTACGGAAGTTACTATATGTATTCAAAAAACTACGGCTTATTGCTGATTCAAAATTAATTAAACAAGTTTATCAGGTCCTTGGTCAATCCATAATTCAGTACTGTATCAGCTCATGGGGTGGAACACATAAAACCATCATACTATCTCTCGAGCGAGCTCAACGCGCAATACTTAAGGTGGCTACGTTTCGTCCCTTCCTATTTCCAACTTCCCTACTTTATAATTCTTGCAAGGTGCTAACCGTCCGCCAGCTTTTTATAATGCACACTGTTCTAAAACAGCACAAAGTGCTTGCTTATGATCATGACGAGACTAACAAAAGACGAAAAGATATTGTTTGTACTGTTTCCTCAACACCGTTTGCTTTTACAAATAGATTTTTTGCCTATATGGGACCCTTGTTATACAATAGAATAAATAAAGTTTATTACATATATAACCTCAATTACTTTGATTGTAAGAAACAAGTTTACAAATGTCTGCAGGAGCTGTCCTATGACGAAACCGAGAACTTGCTTACGGTAGATAAATAGTAAATATATAGTTTTAAATTATTTTTATGTTAAAAAAAAAGGTATATAGTATATCAAATAGTAACACTCTTTTTTACATGTGTTTATTTAGTTTTAATTTTTATGTAAAGAAATAGTTACATAGATCAAAATGTAAGAATCTTTTATGCATGTATTTATTAATTTACTTTTCATAATCATGAGTTTTCGCAAACCTAAAGCACAGGCTCAGCCTAGTTTAGGTAAATTTTATATACTACCTATTTAAATTTTAAGATTTTTAATGTATGTATACCAAATGTTTGATATTAAATAAATTTTATTATTATTATTATTATTAAGTCTACTTATACGGAGAGGGTTGCGATAGCCACTTGCAGTCCATCCCTTGACGTTTAGCTTAGGAATAAACTATCAGTGAATGTACCTAAATACACCCTGTAAATTGAGTTCTGTTGTCAATACACAACCCTACTGTGGTCCTATATTGGTGATTCACTTAACCACCCTTCATAGTGGCGCCCAACGGAAAAAGAAGAAAATCAAAACAACTTAAGGGGTTAGGCCAGTATAGAATTTCCCAAAAATCGATTTTTTTTTTGTTTCAAACGATTCCCTAGAATCTGAAGAATGATATCCCGAAAGATTATGGCCGGGAAATATCGCTCAGGCCGGTATTTTTTCAGCAATGTGCAGCGGCAGCGCCCCCGCTTTTTTTATATCGGTAATAAATATCTTTATGTACATAATTGTAAACTCCTCTATACATAAATGTATATCTGTACATAAATGTATAGATATACAGAAAGCACGGGCTGCTGCTCACCACCCATGAAATTCTGGTCTAAGGTTTTGGTTATCGTATGATAAACTTCATTGCAGTTTTTGCAGCAATTTCAAACGTTGTCGTTTGTAAAGTTTGTAAATTCACGGAAAGTGGAAAACGCGGTTTGGGATTCAAAATCATAGTGTCCTGTGAAAAATGTGTACAGACCGAAATACCGAGTGGTCCATTCATTGAAAAAGGCTATGAAATAAACCGTAGAATAGTAATTTCCATGCGGTTACTTGGAATCGGTTTGCAAGGAATGAAAAAGTTTTGTGCATTCATGGAATTACCTCGGCCAATGTTTCACTCTTTTTACGATAAGATTGTCAAAAGAATTTCAATTGCAACTAAAGCAGTTTCCGCAAAAAGTATGATGAAAGCAGCGAAAAACGAGTCATCTATTTCTTCTGAAAAAGGAGAAAATGGAATCATGGTATCAGGCGATGGTTCATGGAGAAAACGTGGGTTCACGTCCTTGTTTGGTTTGGTGAGTCTTATTGGCAATTATAGTTCAAAAATCGTAGACTGCACAGTGAAATCTAAGTACTGTAAGGCGTGTGAGTACTGGAAGAATAAAGAAGATACCGACGAATATGCGGAATGGGCACAAAATCACAAAGATAACTGCGATGTAAATCACGACGGATCAGCAGGAAAAATGGAGGTTGATGCAGTTGTTCAAATGTTTCAACGGTCCGAAGCTTTGCACCAAGTAAAATACACCCATTATATTGGTGACGGTGATTGTAAAACTTTCAAAGGCATTACTGATGCTCAGCCCTATGAGGATATCATCGTACTCAAGAAAGAGTGTATAGATCACGTTCAAAAGCGAATGGGTACCCGCCTACGTAATTTGAAAAAAAATACCAAGGGTCTCGGCGGAAGGGGCAAATTGACGGGGAAACTGATAGACGAACTCTCTATTTATTACGGATTAGCCATTCGTAGAAACTGCGATTCGGTTAAAAACATGCGGAACAGTATATGGGCTACGCTTGATCATAAACTATCTACCGATGCAAAACCAAAGCACGATAAATGTCCGATCGGAGAGGACTCATGGTGCTCATGGCAAAAGGCGAAAGCTACAAATAGTTTGGCTGAGTACAAACATAAAGCAGCTCTTCCAATTGGAGTGTATAAAGCTATCAAGCCAGTCTACGAAGAATTGACCAGAGACGATCTTCTTACTAGATGCATCGGTGGTTATACTCAGAACTGCAATGAAAGTTTTAATTCCACTGTGTGGGCATTAGCTCCTAAATCCATTTCTAGTGGTAAAATTGTATTGGACATAGCTACGGACATTGCAGTCTGCGTGTACAATGACGGCTTTGCTTCAATTTTGCACATATTAAAAGCGATGGGTTTAGAAATCGGCCCGAACAGCTACGGAATGTGCTTGGAGATAGACAAAGAGCGCATAAAGCTTGCAGAGAGATCGCTGTCTGAAGCTGCGAGAGCGTGGAGGATCGCTTTAAAATCCAATAGGAAGGAAATGGAAGAGCAGGACACTAATCTAGAAGGCCAATTATATGGTGCAGGCATCGCGGATTAAAGTTATTGCAAATTTTTTTTATGATTTTTCTGAACTTCAAACTTTAAACGCCATTATCTCTAAACTGCATTTTTCAACTTGGCCGCACCCATAACTCGAACAATTTGCAACCAATTCACTTTAAATTTTCACTAGATCTTTAGAAATACATTGTCTGAAGAAGTACGTAGGATTTTTTGTTTATATAGCATAGCCCATTTGTTATACAAAATTTTCTGAAGATTTTTTTTGCGAATTTTGCAAGTTTGACTTCAAAAGTGCGCCAATCGGCGAAAAATCAATATATGAGAAAAACCCTATGTACTTCTCTAGCTGTTGTTATATACAACAACACAAAATTCAGTGACTCATCAGAATTGAAAATTTACAGGAGCTGATAGTACGGCCGTGGATCCTTCCATAAGAGAGAGGTCATCTGGGAAACTGTGCACAGTCGCAATTTCTAATTACACTGTTCTATAAAAATTATGGTTTACAGTCAACCATATGTACAATAAACTTGTTCTTAAGTAAAATCAATTGACTTTATATTTTCCCTGGAAAAAAAATCACAACTCAGACTATTTTTGCACCCTGTAGAGTGGCCTAACCCCTTAAAACTGAATGTAGTCAAGAAGATACCGAGAAAGATCAACAGATGGCGGTACAGTTGACAGACGAGCAATTCCAGGAGTTACTAAGTAGAATACCGACAACGTCAAAATCTAATACAAATTTTACTCGATGTACCCTCCGATATAACGGTGAACGGGACTACAACAAGGTAGATGAATTTGTTACCGGAGTATCTATCTACAAACAAATCGAAAACATATCAGACGACGACGCATTAGCAGGCTTACCATTATTATTAAAGGATACAGCTAGTACATGGTGGAGTGGCATTCGGTCAGAAATAAAAAACTGGTCGACAGCCTTAACAAATCTGCGCTCGGCGTTTGCACCCAAGCTACAACCATACGAAGTGTATCAGCAACTGTTTATAGATCGACAGGAAGACACCGAGCCCATTGATACCTTTTTGTGTAGAAAGAGGTCTTTACTAGGAATGCTGCCTGCAAAGCGTCACAAGGAGGAGGAGCAGATAGATTTCATCTATGGACTTTTGAAGCTAGATGTAAAGAAGAAAATTGCTCGGACGGAGGTGAAGACATTTAGTGACCTAATTGAGAAGGCGCGCCTGTTGGAGGCCTTGGACAAGGAAAAAACCCAAGTTACGATGTCAACTGACAACGCGGTATCCAGTTCCAGCCAAAATAAACCCCAGTGGAAACGTTGCCTATTCTGCAGTCGTAAGGGTCATGATATCGAAGTATGCAGAAAACGACTGGCAAAGCTGGCTCAGGAAAACCGGGCAAATACGACGCTATCACAACCCCAAAAGTCGTTGACACCCACTAAGGCCGTGATCAGTTGCTACGGATGTGGTGCACAGGGCGTGTTTCGTAGTAACTGCGATACCTGCAAAACGAAGGACTCACCCATCAAGCCGGTCAGCTTCTATTCCATTATGGAAAAAAAAAATAGAAAACCATGTGCGCATACCAACTATAGAGGTATCAATACACGGCAAGACTGGGTACGCTTACTTAGATACAGCAGCTCGTACCAGCATTGCAGGAGCTCGCCTTTATATGCTATTGTTGGAGAAGAAGCAGATCTTCTCAGAGCGCTCCGCTGAAGTAGTTTTGGCCGACGGATCTGTGAAGACTCACAGGCTGCTATCGACAACAGTTGAAATTACTTTAGGCAATCGCACAGTGTCCATCGAGTTTACAGTAATGCCAGAAGCCAAGGAAAACCGCACATTATTGGGCATCGACTTTCTGGAGGCAGCCGGTATAGTCTTACATTTACCGCAACGCGCTTGGGCATTTATCGACGAGCCTGAAAAAAAATATGATTTTGTTCGCATAAAAGAAGAGATACCACAGCCAGAGTTGAAAGCAGCGAAAAAAATATGTTTAGAAGAGAAACTTTCAAATTTTATCGAGTGGACTAATGGCTTGAAAATGGTATCGCCAATGGCTCAGACGCCATCACCATTACGAGAAGAAGATTCTCCTGTAGAATGGAAACTAGTCAAGTTGGACACCCCACCACGACCAGTTCGTCGCCGTGAACCGGCAGATGAAAAATCAGCAGTTGATCCTCGAATTGACTATGTACCAATAAATCCCATGTCACTTTATTCTGTTGATATTATTTCATTACACATAAATGAGGGTAATTCTTTCTCTAATATAGAAAAAGAACAATTCAACCAATTGTTAAATACATATAGAGATATATTTGAACAAAATGGTAAACCAACTTCTTTATCAGAGCATAGAATTGATACAGGAAACCATAATCCTATATCAGTTAAACCATATAGATTGTCTCCCGCAAGACAACAAAAATTACGATCTAAACTAGACGAAATGTTAACTAACAATATAATCGAAGAGTGTGACTCTCCTTGGTCCGCACCCGTAATTATAGTACCTAAGGGAGAAAACGATGTAAGAGTATGTATAGATTACCGTAAACTAAATGAAATAACTGTACCAGACAGATATCCTTTACCCCGGATTGATGATCTATTACATCAGGCAAAAGCCATGCCTTATATGTCTACTATTGACTTACAGTCAGGCTACTGGCAAATTCACGTACATACGGATGATCAAGATAAAACTGCTTTCATATCACCATTTGGGATGTACAGATTCAAACGTATGCCATTTGGATTAAGAAATGCACCCGCTACATTTCAGCGAATGATGGATAAATTCGTAAATGGGCTGCGAGCGCAAAGTGTATTATGTTATCTTGACGACTTGATAATCCGCTCAGATACATTTGAACAGCATTTAAAGGATCTATGCGAAGTTTTCTCAAAATTGAGGAAGTACTCTTTAAGAGCTAATAGAAAAAAATGCAAGTTTGGATGTACAAAAATAAAATACCTGGGACATTTAATAGTACCTGAAGGCATTAAATCAGACCCAGAGAAAATATCGGCAGTCATTAATAGACCCGAGCCAAGAAATTTAAAACAGCTAATATCGTTTCTACAAACAGCTTCATGGTACAGACGTTTTATACAAAACTTTGCAGAAATAGCCAGGCCATTAACAAATTTAACAAAGAAAACTGTTACTTGGCGTTGGCATGACGAACAAAATAAAGCATATGAAACTCTCAAAAAAGCGCTAACAACTGCACCAGTTTTGAAACAAGTGGACTATAATGCTACTTTTACAATTAAAACTGACGCTAGCAATTATGCTATCGGAGCGGCTTTAGTGCAGGGGGAGGGTCCAGATGAACACCCCATAGAATATGCCAGTCGACTACTGATACCTGCTGAACGTAACTATACTGTTACTGAAAAAGAAGCTTTAGCAATTGTATGGGCAATATCACGCTTCAGGGGCTATATTGAAGGCGCTAAGTTCTTAACTATCACTGATCATTAACCGTTGAAGTGGCTATTAAATTTAAAGTCACCTACAGGTCGATTAGCTCGATGGGCTCTACAATTACAGCCTTACAATTTTGAAATCAAATATTGCCCAGGGAAATCAAATATTGTAGCAGACAGTCTCTCGCGACCTCCATGTGAGAGTCATACGGAAGCATGCGAAATATGTCAAGTAGAGATTGATTTGCCAAGAAGAAATGAAATCAACATAGCAAATGAACAAAGTAAAGACGAAAATCTCATACAAATAATCAAAGCATTGCAAGACCAGTCAGAGTCCGAAGACTACATTCAATGGTCAAAACGAGGATATTTACTACATAAGGGCATGCTTTATAGATTTACTCCTGACCAGGAAGACGATAATGCAAAAATGGTTGTACCTAAACATGAAATTAATAATGTCTTGAAGTCATATCATGATGTATCCACAGCAGGTCATTTAGGTACAGAAAGAACTTTGAAACGTATAGAAAGCAACTTCTTTTGGAAAAATATGCGTAAAGATATAAACAAATATGTCAAGTCTTGCATTGAATGTCAAAGATACAAACCTACAAACCAAAAACCATCGGGATTATTCCAATCCACTGCTAACAATCAGCGATTTGAAGTCTTATCTATAGATTTATTTGGTCCTCTGCCCAAAGGTCCAAATGGAGAGAAATGGATTTTCATAGTTGAAGATACAGCATCGCGATGGGTAGAACTATTTGCATTAAAAGAAGCTACAGCCCAGCAATGTGCCTTAACTCTATTAAACGAAGTTTTACTGCGATATGGTCTACCACGCAGAATTTCAAGTGATAATGGCACTCAGTTTATATCCGCTGTAATGCAAAAATTAACTTACTGTCTTAATATCCAACAGTTCTTGAGTCCTGTTTATCATCCAGAACCAAATATTGTGGAACGCAAAAACAGAGACATGAAGACTCAAATTGCAATGATGGTTCAAAATGAACATAATAGATGGCCAGACACCTTACCAGCCATAAGATTTTCAATGAACTCTTCATTTAACCAGAGTACCGGATTCACAGCAGACTACTTAACATTTGGAAGGAAAATGAGAACTCCCTTTGAAATTGCTCATAATTTCAGTGAGATTGTAAACACTGAAAACTTTATTCCCGAAATTACTCCATACTTAAAAAATCTAGCTAAAGACTTAGCAACATCAAAAGCTAATGTCGAAATTATGCAAGATAATAATAGAATAAGAGCAAATCAGAAGCGTCGTCCAGATCCTGGATATATAACTGGAGACTTGGTATTGGTGGAAACTCATCCTATAAGCAAACTGGACAAACAGTTCTCCGCAAAATTTGCTCCTCGACGTGACGGCCCATATGTGGTAATTAAGAAACACGGTAGTTCAATTTATGAAGTTGCAAATATCAATGAGCCGGAAAAATCTATTGGAAAATATCATACTTCGGCTATAGTAAGGTTCGAAAATCGAAACTCAGAATTACCGCTACCAGTCGTACCTATGAGACGACGAGGAAGACCAAAGAAGACAACTACTTGATTCCTAGTACTCTCACGGGACGTCAACGAGTACCAGAGGGGGAGAATGTAGCAAGACGTACGCGCGGCCTCGAATACTTTCTCGCTCGCACACTGACTATCTGTCTCGCTCGACACTTTATATTATTATATCGGCACACCGTCAGGGATAAAAAGCCGGCGCACGGCCAATATTATTCATTCGTAGCTTAGCGGTCACTTGAGCGATAGCCACCTGCAGTCCTCAAGTAGTACCTATGAGCTAGGGGATGCGATAGCCACCTGCAGTCCACCCCTATGCTTAAGTCTACTTATACGGAGAGGGTTGCGATAGCCACTTGCAGTCCATCCCTTGACGTTTAGCTTAGGAATAGACTATCAGTGAATGTACCTACATACACCCTGTAAATTGAGTTCTGTTGTCAATACACAACCCTACTGTGGTCCTATATTGGTGTTTCACTTAACCACCCTTCAAACTTAGATATTCTGATCAGATTTGACTCGTGTCGTTCCACAGAAAACAAATATATTTTTATTATTACCATATTTCTGGGACCAGATAGGATCGAAGACATCAGAATTTCAAACTTAGATATTCTGATCAGATTGACTCGTGTCGTTCCACAGAAAACAAATATATTATTACCATATTTCTGCGACCAGATAGGATCGAAGACACCAGATTGTCTCGTGTCGTTCCACAGAAAATAACAATTCTGTAACGAGATTGGCTCGAAGATATCAGAATTTCAACAATTAAAATTCATGTCATTCCACAGAAAACAGAAATTATATTTTAATAATGAAAGAACACCACAATTTTGAAATTATTAAATTTCTTATCAGGTTAACTTTTATCTTTCTACAAAATATAGGTACCGCATAGTGTTACATTTATAATTGAGTTCTGAAAATGCTTTTAACACGTTCTCTGCTAACGCGGTCAGTGCTGACCGTCAGTGAAGTTTCCCTTTAGGCCTATTAAAAATCATAAATCTGTTTAAAATTAGCTAACTTGTTTTTTTGCTTATATGCTTTTATTTTTTACTCAAATGTTACTTGGTTATAACAAAAGTCAATTTGAGCCATTATTTATGGAAATAATTAACGTCAGACAGCATTGACTGACGTGGCCTACAGAGAGAAAAAAACGGTTTTCCGTTACAGGGGGCCGCGCGGGTCGCGGTGTCGGGTAGCCCCTCGCGCTCCCCCGCGTTCGTTTGCGCTTGCAGTTGCCGTCCGTATCTTGAGTTGAGACGCCGCGCTGTGCTATTACATCTAACATACGTTACTACTGCAGTGCATTTATTGGTTTTCAAAAGTATTTGTTATCACTATGGATGAATTTGAAGATTTTGAGATTACGCAAGATATCCTAACACAAATTGACAACATAGAAATCGATCTTCTCGACAAAACTTTAAACCTAACTATCAGTGATGATGAAGAAAATATTCCATCCCCCCGTATGAACAATAGGCGTTTGCGGATCATGTCTACAAGTGAGGGTAGTGAAGCCGAAATTAATGCCGCAATCCAGGATTTACAAGCTACTTCATCGTCTAAGTGGACAGATCCCAAAGGTAATCAGCGGAATATAATTCCCTTTACTGAATGTTGTGGCATGCCGATTTCTATTCGCACTTCAATGACTGATAAATCTCCAGCTGATTTTTATGCACTTTTGGTGACGGATAGCCTTTTACAAGAAATCGTTGAATGTACTAATGCTTTCGCAATAACTAAGATAAGTAACACTGCTGAAGCTTCGAAAAATGCAAGAATTCGCTTATGGTCTGAAACGAATCTTTCTGAGATGAAACATTTTTTCAGCTTGATTTTGTACATGGGTTTGGTAAAGCTTCCGAAACTTGCTGATTATTGGTCCACGGATGAAATCATTGGCCAAAATTTTCCTCGATCTGTAATGTCTAGAAATAGGTTTGAGCTGCTCTTACAAATGATCCACTTTTCCCAAGATGACGATAATAACAAATCGGACCGACTTCACCGCGTTCAACACTTACTGGATATTCTGAATGTCAATTTCAAAAGAAATTTTATTCCCGGTCAAGACATATGCGTTGATGAAAGTATGGTTCCGTTTCGAGGACGCTTGTTATTTCGTCAGTATAATAAGCAAAAACGTCATAAGTACGGGATCAAACTCTTTAAACTGTGTACCCTACCTGGTTATACATTTAAAATAAATATATATGCTGGTAAACAAAACGAAGAAGTGAATGTCACGCCTCAAAGAGTTGTAATGAACCTTTGCCAGGACTTACTTAATAAAGGATATTCGTTATACACAGATAACTGGTACACAAGTGTACCCTTAGCCAGAGAGCTCCTCGAAAATGAAACACATCTAATTGGAACTTTACGAAAAAATAGGAAGCATTTTCCTAAGGTTGTCGTTTCTACGAAGCTGAAAAAAGGCCAGTTTATAGCGAAAGAAAGTGAGGATGGGATAACTGTTTTACGATGGAAAGATAAACGAGATGTGTTGGTACTTTCCACAAAACATTCAACACGTTTTGTTTCCGTTACCAAAAATAATAAAACCACGATGAAACCGGCTATTGTTGTAGATTATAACAAGGCAAAAGGAGCAGTGGATTTAGCTGATCAAATGGCAGCATATCAAACTCCATTAAGGAAGTCCCTAAAATGGTATAAAAAAAAGCGGGTGGGGCTGTGTCGGGGCACACGGCCGTTGGTTTTAACGTGAAACGTCTATGTTAGCGAATCGCTTTTAAAGTAAAAGATTGAAATGAAAACAAGATGGACGCTGTTTTAAGTATTTTAATAAAAAAAGAACAGGTACGTAATAGAAACATAAAATACATAGCAAATGTTTATATATTTATTGTCACTTTCTGGTTATTTTAAATAGCAGCCGCCCACGACTTCGTCCGCGTGAGGGGGCGTTGTACCCGTGCGAAGCCGGGCAGGTTGTTGTATAGACTGTAGCCTTCCTTGGTAAATGGGCTATCCAACACTGAAAGAATTTTTTCAAATCAGACCAGTAGTTCCTGAGATTAGCGCGTTCAAACAAACAAACAAACAAACTCTTCAGCTTTATAATATTAGTATAGATATAAATACTGTCCAAATTACACTTATTTTTGTATAAATCAATCGGTTCAAATAAACTTGACAAACACACGAAAGAATCACCACGCTATAAAGTCGGAGTCACGAGTTACACTGAATAGAAACAAGCGTGAGCGCCGGTTTCGCACAGTTATCGCAGTATCCCTCCCCCGCCCCCCCGCTTGACCCCGACACGAACTCAATGTCATAACAGCGAGCTGACTATATAAGTGAAATATTTACACCACATTTTTGTTTCTAAGACTAATAGTTTTTTAATTATTAAGGTACGATGATATAGACCTTTTCGTTACGGTCCAGTTTTTAAACCTGGTACCCGTATGTGTCGGCGCGATTTTAAAGACGTTTCACGTCAAAACTGGCATTTGATCTTATTTTGAATGTCGCAATGGTAAACGCTTTAGTTTTGTATAAAAGCGTCACAAATAAGTCCATACCTATAGTAGATTTTAGAAAAGAAATACTAAAGAGTTTTATGTCAAAACCTTCAATACCCAGAGCACCTTCGGGCCGAACAACAAGAAGAAAACACGTTCTTCAGAAAAAAGCAGGACCTTCTTTGAAGGTGCGTCGGTCTTGTGTAGAATGTTACAAGAAAAATGTGTCTACATTTGGGCGTGTAATAGCCAGAAACAAGACCAAAAAAGTACCTACTTTCTGTAATGCTTGCCCAGACAAACCATTTCTATGTGTTGAGTGTTTTGCCAACGTTCATATATAATTTTATAGGTATTTTTCATTACTGTTCCTTTTTATATGACTATTTGTTATCGTTGTTATCTACCAATGTTAAAGAAAGTTTTACTGTTAATTGAGTTAAATTTTTAGAAAAAAAAATGTCTTGATTTTTTGTGGTTTTCTCAATAAATTTATTTGTATGGTAATTGTAGTTTTTCTTTCTAAGTTCTTAAATTTTTCAAAAACCAACTTGATATGGAAAAGCTAGAGGGCCACGCGGGTCAATTAATATGAGATTTAGTTTGACAGCACTGCCCAACGGCCTGTAAGAACGAAACGAAAACCCTCGTAAAATGCGGTCATCACTGACTGACGCGGCTTGAACTGAAAGTCTATATGTCAACCATCACTGACCGACACGGCCTGAATAGGAAACTGCGTTTTTTTTCTCGGCATAGAACGTGTTAACATAAATAACTATTACTTACTGAAAGTAGGGATAAAATTCTGGACAGATTGTCTCATGTTATTCCACAAATTTACGCATAAACACTAAATCCATGAGAAATTTATCAATAACTTGTATACTAGACTTCTAACACGTCAGTTGTAAAAAAATAATAAATCGAATGAATAATTAATGAAAAAAATAGTGATGGGACAGACGAGTAACGTCCCGCATCAGTTGGATACTCGGGAACTCAGGTTCTGAATGGTTTTTAGGATGTCAACGAAACATATTATATAACTAATGAGCAAAGATAGATTATCTTAGAATCACTTTAAACATCAGTTTAGTGTAAACATAGAGTACCTATTTATCTATCTACATACCATCAGAGTATAAAAATATTTTTGAAAATGATTTTCTTTCATCACTAGCTATATCATTTTAATTCATTGTTATGGTCTTAAGTGCCTACCTACGTCATATACCTAAGTCCAACCTCCAAATCGAGTTTAGCACCTATTCGAATTTTAACTCGAGTTATTGCGAAGCAGCACATTATGATTGCACATCACTAAATACTAATATTCTACTACGTTGCAGTTTTATGTAACATATCAGGGAGAGTCAATTCTTATAAATTTTTAAGTCGAAACGCAACAACTAACGAACGTTAACGAAATGCGGTGCAAGCAATATATGCTTACCGCTTGAGTAATAGGGTATATTTTGGCAGGCATCGGTCACGAGTATGATAGAATTAAACAAATATCTGTCTTGTGCTGAAATGTATGTCTAACTTTGTTTTGAGTGTCTACAACGGTTCCGTTTCGGCTTCATGCCAACTCAAAACTTTTCGAGAATTGGCCCCAGAGCTGAAGCAAGTACAGTAACGTACACGAATAAATGTCTTCTAATGCCGTAGGAAGCGGGGTAGGTTTAATTAATAATTCTGTTACACCGTTATTTTTCAGATATGACTTTATGTTCAATCTTGTGACTTACAACTGTATTTCTAACGCGTATACGTAAAAATATATTTAAAACATACATATCATATTATCATATCGTATTAAATGAAGTCGGTGAAAAAGTCATCCCAACGACTATCCGTATTAGAACCCAGTATTCATACTTAGAAAAGTACCTACCATCATCTTTGTATTATCTTCGCAATTCTGCAAGCTGTTTTAGTTTTATCTTCGACTGTACATAAAACTAAAACAGCTTGCAGAATGTAATATGAAACTCTCGCCTTTGTGAGTTGTTATGACGCGGGCAGGATATTGTGAAATCGTAAAACGATATCTAAGCAAGTAAACTAAATCGTATGGCTTTGCTTGTTGATGGTTACTACTTTATCGTATTATAGTATGAAACAAGAGCATCATCCTACAAATCTACCTAAGATACATATAATGAAATTGTAACGGATCGATTTATGTACATGGAAAATATATTAAAAACATTATAATGGGTGGTCCTTATTCACGTAAGAGAACCTAAAACAATGTTTTTCCATTTTGTCTGTATGTCTGTATGACCGCATGTCCGTATGTCTTCATATCTGTATGTATGTATGTATGTTTGTGCGCGCTAGTCTCTTTTAATGCAGTTTTCAGGAAAATATAGTGACAGGTCCTACACATACCTACACATACAGAAAACATAATAAAACGAATAAGCGCACGCGGACAGAGTCACGGGTGTTCACTATAATTATTATAAACGCGAAAGTTTGTAAGTATGGATAGATGTTTGTTACTATTTCATATAAAACCTACTGAATGGATTTTAGTGAATACATAGGTAGATAGGTACATAAAGATCATACCCATTATTCCTAAGGAGGTTGGGCAGAGGTATACAAATTATACACCCACTTTTCATCAGTTACCCTATTAAGCCCTACGTGGTAAGTGGTGAGCCTACCACCGCTTTTCGAGCACAAATATGACAATCTAGCGACCAGTAACGAATCCAAGGAAATATTTTCGTGCAAAATAGGTATTATAAGCTATTTAGCGTCAGAGCCTCGTTCGTTAAATAGCAAGTGATGTTGACTTAGGGTCCCAAAGTATGAGTCGAAGCCACTTACAACCCTTTTTAATGAAACTTTACATTAATATAGCGTATACATCGGAATAATACATGATGAACTATGAACGCCTGCGCTAAGTTAATAGCAATTCATCTAACATCCCGGTTTTTGTTACTTTTTGGCTGGCGCTCTTTCTCATTCAGTTGTTTGTGCACTGTCATTGCATTATCTAAACAATAGTTATCCTAAGGATAGTGAGAGTGATAATACATAGTTATGTATACCTTTGTTATCTATTTTTGTTAGTGGTGGCGATGCTATTAGTCTCCTCTGTTATCTAGAGCTCATAACTTGATAAACATAATGGATATTAAATAAGTATAACATTTTCTTATGGGAGATGATTCTAATGTCGTGAAGATCTATTTAACTTTGTGATGATGATGATGACTAACCTCGTCTGCTTTGCAAAGGGTAGAATCATTTTGCTATTTAGATATTCAAGTTGTTTGCTCTTTGCATTCGAGACAATTTCACAAAAAGCACTCCGTGGGAATTGAACCCATAACCTCCGGGTAGAACGTTAAACTCTTACCACTAGACCACGGAGGCTGTAAAGTATTGTATAAAATTTAGGTTTCAAACCATTTAATTCACTTAGGTTCGATTAATATTTACTTACGGATCTCTAAAACACGTGCGCTCGCGTCAGCAATATTGGTAATGCAAAGGTTTCGATTGATATTAAAATGAATTATGATTTGTATTATTTGTAATGACATATGACTTTTCTACCTTAAACACCAATATTACAATAAATTGGAACCTCGAGTTCACTCGTCGAAAAAGTGGTACATACCTACTTATCTGCTGAGTCTAGCAAGAACCTAAAAATGTACGTAAGTATTTTTTATTAATTATTATTATTTTATTATTATTTATATATACTTCAACATATAGGTACTACATATACAAGTACTTATTATAAAACTTTCTATGTTTTTATAAGTACTATTTTTATTCATGTCTTAATTTTCACACAGTCCACTCCCGTTATCGATCGATGTACTTATAGTAACTATCTCCTAACATGTTTTATTTTCTAATAGGTCTGACTCCGAGCGTGAACATGAGGTGGTAGCAGCTGTTCAGCCTAAGAAAAAGACTTCAAGCAAGCGCAAGAATTCAACGGAACCGAGTTCAAGGTAAATAACATTTTGTTATCTAAACGCGGTGTCTCGGTTCAATTCCTAAGACAAGCCTACCATAGTGATAAATAACTTAGTTTATTTCAAAGATATTTTAATTCATGTTTAATAAGTCACGATAAACCCTCGGGTTCGATTACCCGGTACGGTTATTCATTATACTTACCTAGTGCGTAAATACTTACATATTATAGGGTTTCTAAAGAAATTCTAGAGAAAGGTCAGGTCAAGAGTACCCTTAACCGACGAGCATGCATGAAGAATATCATGAAAGCAGATGAAGCGAAAGAGGTGTGTCAGGTTCGTGGCAAATGGAGATCTGTGATCTCTGCCTACCCCTCAGGGAATGAGGCGTGATTTTTATGTATATGTATGTATGTATAGAGTTTCAAAACACAGATGTCCCTGTTTATTTTTAAGTTATAATGTTTATATTTGTAACGTACATGTTAGTAAACTATTCTGTTTTTCTTATAGTGACTCAAAAAAGAAGACAGCGCCGTGTAGAGGGAACGACATCTTCGGGTTGGAGGCGGGGACGTCATTGACGACTACATCCTCGAAGGAGGAGTTGACGTGCTCGCTGGTCAGCCTCGTCGCAAACGGGAAGGTGCGACGTACATCGTCGGTCACAGGAACACATTACGTGGAAATCAAGTTGTACGATACCGCTGATGCAGCCTCCCTTCGTCCGACGGACCGCTGGAAAAAAGCGTTGTACGCGCTGAAGGTGCAGCTGAACAAAGACTCTCCGCAGTGGCGTAAGCTGCAATCGTTTATGCACGTCACGCATGAACTTTTTAATGAATCGGAGCCCGTTTTTTATAGTTCTAACATTAATTTTAAGTAGGTTATGTTTTAAATATATGTTATCTTTAAGTACTTACTTATTACTTTTTCTTTAAAATAAATTCCTAGTTTTTATATGATATACATAGTTTACTTTTTAAAAATACCTAGGTAACTTTGACCGCTAACGAATCCAAGGAAATGGTTTCGTGCAAAATAGGTATTATAAGCTATTTAGCGTCAGAGCCTCGTTCGTTAAATAGCAGAGTATACTGTTACGTACTGGGTACGGGTGATTCGGAGCTGCCGATTAAAAGGTAGGCGTAGGTGTTAGAACTCTTTATTAGGTGGAGCAGGTTACAAAATTCCAGCACTAATCACTATAACTCTAACACAGCACTAAACTATCACTTCCTTACTATCGCTTGTATCGTTTTCCTTCGCTTGTTTAGCTTCCAATCTTATAACAAGACTGAACTAAGACTGACTGCGTTGGCCAAACTCGCCGCTTATATACACCATGCGGTGCGCTCCTGCATATTCAGGAATATTCGTTGGGAGAAAGGTAGGTAAGGACAATCGGACACATTCTCGAGAAGTCCGTCTACCTTCCTAGTCCTAGCTAGTTAGTCTAGAACGTTCCCGACCGCAGATACGCAAATACACCGAGATTATTCTAAGAACCCGGAAAGAGTAATCGAATTTGCGATCTATTTTTATCAGTAGCGACATCTAGTTGATCGTGGCGTAACTACATACCGGGGTTCTAACACTGCCCAAAGGAATCGATGTTGCGGACTACTTTTACCAGTAGCGACATCTAGTTTATTATCGCGTAACTATACAGCCCGATTGTAACAATACCATAGGCAAGTGAGGTTGACTTAGGGTCCCAAAGTATTAGTCGAAGCCACTTACAACCCTTTTTAATGAAACTTCACATTAATATAGCGTAGGGGAAGAGGGCCTAAAGCGAGCACCAGCCTAAAGCGAGCACCGATCGTAAAACTTACCTATAGAAACTTACCGCGGCCCCGCGTCCCAGTGGCGTTACTTACCCCCCTCCCCGCGCCAGTGGCGCGGCAGTCGTGATCCACAGTGACGTGAATAACACAGGTAGTTCGCGCCAAAAACGATTTCGTCATTTTTATGCAAATAAACGAAGGTATGTAAATTGTGTTTTGTTTAATAATAAGTGAGGAACGTTATTATTAAGATGTGCATAGTATTTGTGTCTATCTCACTCTGGCTTAACCATATTTGCATGAACATATTATGATAAATTTAGGTATTTTTATTAGAATACGAGATTGACGCTAAAGGCAAAGCGAGCAGGGCAAAGCGAGCATGCCCGCTATGCCTGCCTGAAGTCATACTAAATATTGAATGAAAAGTAACCTAAAAATTATTAAAATTACTTACCTATTTTTTTTGTTGTTGTGTTTTAAACGCATGTGTTTTGCGTCTTTTTAGATGGTGAATAAATATAAAACGCAAAACACAGCAATGTTCTTGGACTGAAAGCACAATGAAGAAAGCAATACAGGAGGTGGTAGAAATGAAAAAGCTATAAAAACTACAGCTACAAAGTATGGTATCCCGCGAGCTACTTTACAGCGACACCTGAAAACAGGTTCTTGCAAGAAAAAGTTAGGAAGTTTACCACAGTCTTCAGCGCAGAACAAAGAGCTTGAATTGCTAAATTACGTATTTGAAATGGACAGTGTGTTTTATGGTTTATCGAAAGAAGAATTTCTCCGCCTTGTCTTCCAATATGCTGCAAAAAACACATCTCTCACCCATTCAAGGATGGTACTGCCGGAAGTGATTGGTACAAGGGTTTATTTCAAGACATCCTGACTTGACCCTGAGAAAGCCAGAGCCAACTCCATTGCTAGGGCAAGAGGCTTTAATAAGCCTCAAGTCTATCGATTTTTATTTATTGGAAGAACAAATACAAAAGCATGGCATTGACTCTACTCTTATTATAATATGGACGAAACAGGGGTACAGACATCGTCTAACAAGCCACCACGAGTCCTTACAAAAGTGGGGAAAACGCCAAGTTGGTCTTATTGCTAGCAGTGAAAGAGGTAGGACAACAACGGTGATTTGTTGTTGTAATGCTGCAGGATCATTTATACCACCCTTCATGATTTTCGCTCGCAAGAAAATGAACTCGCGATTATTAGACGGAGCAACACCAGGCACCCAAGGAACATGTACTGACAATGGGTGGGTTAATGGGTCAGCATTTTTGGAATGGCTGAGATTTTTTATTGAAACTGTCCGACCAACTTCGGACAAAAAAGTAATTCTTGTGTTGGATAATCATGAATCCCACAAATATTTACCGGCGTTAGAATTCGCATCTGCACATAATGTCATCTTCATTTCTTTGGCACCCCATACGACACACCGAATGCAGCCATTGGACTACTGTGTCTATGGGCCGTTAAAAACATATTTCGAGCAGGCAATTGCATCGTTCCAGAAAGCACATGCTGGGCGGATAATTAATCAAAACGATATCGCCAGTTTGTTCTCGGGAGCCTACATGAAAGCTGCTACGGCTCACAATGCAATTAATGGTTTCAAAACTACTGGACTTTATCCTACAGATAGATACATTTTTGATGAGTCTGATTTTCAGCCAGCAACAGTCACAGAAAGACCACTCAACCTGGAAAACGATCAACTTGGAAGATCTTCACAGCCAGAAGTAACTGACCGTGACCAGACGCCGTCTCCTTCTACACTTGAACAAATTATACAGTCCCAAGCCATGATACCAGTAGCACACTTACCTGCGGCAGATGTTGTTCTCTCGGATGGACAACCTGCAGACACACCCATGGCAAATGATGTTTTGGATGAACTACCAGGTACAAGTAGTACGCCCGTTACGATGTCCACATGTTCAAACAACGACGTTGCTTCTATCCCTGACACGTGGATACGAACAACTTCATCAACTCCCGTAAAGGACTTTGTTCCATTCAGTGACATTAGTGGTACCCGCACTAAAAGTCCAAGTCCAAGTGTGAGTACAGCACACGTTAGTCCTATGGTGATAAGACCATTACCAAAAGTGGTTTCAAATAAAACTAACAAGCGTAGAAGGACTCAAAGAGCCGAAGTTTTAACTAGCACACCCATTAAAGACGAGCAAAGGAATAAATTATCTAAAAAAATGAAACCTAAAACTGATAAATGTAAAGCTGTCACAAAGAATCTTAAAAGGACATTACCAAATAAGAATGAAACCTACGAAAAAAAGAAAACGCAAAGGCAAGAAAAGAGATCGTCTTCAGCGAAAAAGCAAAATTATCCGTGTCTCGTGTGCAGCGAGATGTATACAGATCCTCCCACCGAGGACTGGATCCAGTGCGACGATTGTAAAATGTGGGCTCATGATGAATGCACATCGTACAGCGGAGTTGGATCATTTTATTGTGATAATTGTCAATAAATAATTGATTGGCTGTGTCATGACTGAAAATTTGGTGTAATGATTCAAGACTAAAAATGTAAATTTGTAATGATAATTATCATAAAAATGTCAAATCCTTCAATTATTATAATAATGGAAGGATTTGAGATTTTTATTTACAAAATGTTATATGAAAACTAGACTTTATTACAATTGAGAGGTGCGTTTTTACTTTGTAAATGTTTTTGTGTGTTTTTAATATCTTAATTTTAGTTGAAGATTTTAGTTAATTGTTACTAACAAGAGAATAATTGAAGACTGTAGAGTTACAGGTAGTTCACAATGACTGATTAATGATAAGTTTGTTATCGAACAATGTTGATTTTAGTTAAAGACTTTAATTATTTATAGAGATAAAAATGTTGTGTTTGTTTCTTTTTCACTTAATAAAGTGCACATATGAATCCCTCTTTTGTGTTTTTTATAAAGTTATTCCTTAGTGTTCATGATATAAAAAAAAAAATTATGTATGCTCACTTTACCCGCTGGGTGCCCGTTTTGCCCATAAGCCCGTGCCCACTTTAGGCCACCATTCGGGCAAAGCGGTAAGTGTAAGGGTTTCGCATTTGGTTTCCTGTTTTAGTATTTTCAAAGCATACGAAAAATTTTAATATAAACTATCAAACTACAATAAATTTACCATCTGTTAGCAATAACAGTTTAATCATTTTGTTACCATTTTGCTCTTATTTTATCTTACGGTGCCCGCTTTAGGCCCCCTTCCCCTATACATCGGAATAATACATGATGAGCTATGAAAGCCTGCGCTAATTTAATAGCAATTCATCTAACATCCCGGTTTTTGTTACTTATTGGCTGGCGCTCTTTCTCATTCACTTGTTTTGTGCACTGTCATTGCATTGTCTAAACAAATAGTTATCGTAAGGATAGCAAGAGTGATAATACATAATTATGTATACCTTTGTTGTATATTTTTGTAAGTGGTGGTGATGCTATTAGTTTCCTCAGTTATTTTCTTATGGGAGATGATTCTAATGTCGTGAAGACCTATTTATTTGATGATGGTTCTTATTACTTTAACCTCGTCTGCCTTACAAAGGGCAGAATCATATCGCTATTTAGATATTCAAGTCGGTTAGAGCAAACACTCTAACCAACTAGAACAATATCACAAAGAGCACGGAGGCGGTAATGTATTGATTGTACGCAATTCGGAACTAGAACTTTCTAAGGTTCTTTTGATTGCGTATTGTTTCTGAAAAGGGTTTAATAGTGTTTGTAATGGATTATTAGCTGTAACTAATTTCATAGTTGATGCGATCAGTATTAATGTAGGTATATGAATTTAAAAATGTAAACGGTTAGTTGAATGACATTATAAAGGAAAAAATTCGATTTACACCCAAATATAGTGTCAATAATAGTCTAAATTTAATAGATAAAATTAAAAATATTAAATTATCAACAAATTCCAAATTATTTTCTTTAGATGTTGAGAGTTTGTTTACAAATGTTCCTTACAAGGAATGTTTAATATTATTAAAACTTGGTGTGAAAAAGTTAAACTAAATCCAATGGAGGCAGATAATCTTATTACCTTAACTAGACTTTGTATGAGCCAAAATTATTTCTGCTATAATAGTACATATTACATACAAAAGTATGGTCTTACTATGGGTTCTCCGCTTTCACCTCTTTTAGCCGATATATTTATGGATTGGTTTGAAAATGAATATATTGTTAATAGTAATAATCATATAAAATATTATTTTAGATATGTTGATGATATCATCTTATGTTGGACAGGCACAGTTAGGCAGTTTCATCTTTTTGTTAACGTCCTTAACACAAAACATCCTAAGATTAAATTTAAAATAGAACAAGAAATAAACAATAGTATAAATTTTTTAGATGTAACTATTACTAGATTGGGAGATTATCATGATTTTTCAGTTTACCGGAAACCAACACATACAGATGTAACTATTCCAATTGATTCTTTCCATCCATGGCAACATAAGCTAGCGGCATACAAATCAATGATACACAGGTTAGTAACATTACCGCTTAATAACTTTAATTATGTTAAAGAAAGAAATACTATTATACAAATAGCCAGATCAAATGGATATAGTGCACAACTAATTTATAACCTCATTGATAAAAAGAAAAACATTTTAGTTAAACAAATGTTGTACCCAAAAATAGAGGAGATTACAATAATTATACTGGTAGTTTACCATATTTTGGCTATATCTCAGAGATGATTGCAAAATCATTGAAAAAACAAAACATCTTGGTGGCTTTTAAGACTTTTAATTCTTTAAATAGATTAATTAACACAAAACAAATATTACCAATTGATAAAAAATCAGGAGTTTATAGCTTGCACTGTCCTGACTGTAATTCTGTTTATACAGGGTGTGTGTGACAGCCAGGCAAATACTGCCATGGTGACTTCACACCATTATTGTAAACCAAACAGCATTGTTTTTATTTTCAGGAAATGTAAGACTAAAGTTTTAGAAAATTCATAAATCTTACCACCCCGCAATGTAATGCTCATAACGGAAAATTGCGCGCGCTCACGTGGCGTAGCCGGGCGGGCGGGCGGCGGCGGCCGCGCCGCCCGCCCTCCGTGTCGGTGCAAAATCTTTCACGAAGTAAAACCTACCTCCCTAGGTAAATTTGTTTAAGCATAAAGGCTCTATTCGTAATACGAAAATACCGTGTGTGTTACCTACCTACATTGATACCTAACAACAACACTTCATAAATAAATTAGTAGTAGGTAGTTAGTTACCATCGAATCTTAACCGATCATCAAACGTACATAATACTTCTATGCACAATACATAACATACACATAAGTAAACATGTACATACCAATAAGTTATCGGTGGTAGTACATACCATGTCTGTCTATCTTGTAAGTAAGACAGGTAGGTGCAATCAAACCAGTAACAAAACGTAAGTCGGAATCCTACCTACCTACTTTAGGACAAATAGGTAAGTACTACTATGTACTAGACTTCATAATCTACATAAACACTAATCGATAAATTAGGTAAAAACTAGTATAAAATGAATATTCTTACTTCAGTCTCCTCGTTCAGGTCTTATGAGGTAAGGCTCGAAATGTAGGCCTCCCAGCTGCACGCAGAGCCGTGCGCGCCGAAGAGTCTCGGCATGCAGACGAGGCATCAGTGTTCGGTCTTCGGCTATCGCGGCATTTAGTTCGATAAACGCGGCTCTGATTCGTAGCTCCATGACGTCTCGTCTATCACACTCTGTGACGTACACGCGCTCTTTGATGTAGCCCCATAGGAAAAAATCCAACGGGGTCAAATCAGGCGAGCGCGGTGACCACAAATGGGGACCGTAGCGTCCAATCCACCGGCCCGGAAAGATCGCGTCCAGGTGCTGGCGTACGGTGAGTACCACATGTGGAGGAGCTCCATCATGCTGGAACCAAATCCTCGGCATTCGGGCAAGAGGGACGTCGTCGTCAACATCAAGCTCAGCGCGGAGAATTTCCACCTCGCGTCCTAGCTCTTGTTGTAGAAATGCCAAATAACTGGTGCCGTTCATACGTGCCGGCAAAAATACCGGCCCGAGGATTTGGTTATGGTACACACCAGCCCACACATTTAAGGACCACCGAGTCTGGTGCCCCGTCTGCTGGATGGCATTCGGGTTACCATGTGACCACAGATGGGCATTGCGCCGGTTCCACATACCGTTACGCGTAAATGTGGATTCATCAGTCCAGATTACTCTGGATATGAAGCCAGCATTAACGCGTTCCTGGCTAATGAGCCAACGACAATACGCCACCCGGCGACTTGCGTCTCCCGGCACCAGAGCCTGCACCTTGTGGATGCAGTATGGGCGCTGCCGATCTCTACGCAGCACTTTATGCACAGTCCAGTGCGACGTACGAGCTCCATGATGCCGCTGAATCAATTTCGCAGCGGTGCGCGTACCCAGACGTGGATTACGGCGAACCACAGCTAAAACTCGTTCTTCGGTACGCAGAGCAACTGGTCGTCCAGCCCCTTCTTGTGTCGGTACAATTGGCCGATTATCTAGCACCCTTTGATACGCTGCGGTTATAATACGGCCGTTTGCTGGGTGCCTAGCGTTGGGATAACGCTCCCTGTACATCCTCAAGGCAAGCGAGGCATTTCCTCGGGCTTCGCCCAAACACATGAGCATCTGCCCGTACTCACGTGCACTAAATACACTCATTATCCGTATCACACAAACACACAATACACTCACAAAAATATTCCATAAAACACACGAAATGTCCTATGTTACGCGCAACGATATCCAAACGACTTTCTATGATCTAGCACTGCAGCGAACTGGGCGAGAAAAAAAAACGAAACTCCCGAAAAATTGAAATTTGCAAACCAATAGTGTTGTACACTTGTTTCACTGTTATCGATCCAAACAAAAAATCGTTGTATAATGAGTGCACATAGGTAGGTCGTATTTCAGTTCAGTTCTTTCTAAATCATTAGATACCTAGGATCATAATGTACTTACCTATTTTTCAATAAAAAGCAACCATCATCGAGTGGTGGCCTTCCTGGTAGGTAGTAAAGCCTAGCAGTACAGCAGAGTATGATTTTCGGCTAACATGGTGATTAAATTAAATAAACCTAAGCTTATTAATACATATCGCATTTAAAGTAAGTAGGTAAGCGTACTATTAAGGTATAAGGTATGGGTTGGGCTCATGTATGTACTTATTTATTACATTGAGAATTACGTTTCGATAATTTCTAGTCAAACAGACAATAAATTACACAGACTTCAAGTTACTCCTGTCTTCTAATCGACTAGTAACTGTCAGTATGACCAAAAATTTCATGTGTAGGTAGGTCCATATGCATGACCCATTAAATACAACATCGAAATCACCTACCGAAACTACCTGCTTACTTATTTTTTTACCGGCAGTTTTTTGATTATAAGAAAATAGCTGTTAGATAAGATAGTTAAAAAGTGCACAATAGATTTGT